>CM077503.1:53382404-53739123 GCA_039654745.1 Houttuynia cordata
CTTCAAAGAACACCTTGGAATACCCTGCATCTGCTACTGCATCCATCGCCACCAAAGCAGCACAAAGCTCTATCTCATTTGCTGAGCCAGCATCCTCAATAAAAGACCCCTTAAAGTGAATAAGTCAACCACCACCATCACCAATCACCACATCAACACCATCCTCATTGCTGAAAGGCAAGAACGAGCCCCCCATATTAACTTTGAGTTCTCCCTTCCTAGGGAGTCGCCAAAATAACTTCAACTGGAAAAATAAGTGCTTTAGCTTTTTCTCAATTTCAACTTTTCTTTCATCCAGTTCATCCCACTCCTTTTCAAAATTGTCCTTTTCCTGCATCAAATATCCCCTTTCTATTTTGGAGCCACTGGACCTCTTTCTCAGCTGTCAGCAGGCCCTGTAAATTTTGAAGTTATATCCTCTCAACCTCCTTTGATCAACCAATGGAGCTTGCCCATCCTCCATTTCCCTAATACTGTTCTCAGTTTGAGTTACCAAACCATTCACATGATTATTAACAGAGCCAGAATCAACAAAAAGCTAGTGTCTCTCTTTCGCCTCGTCCAACTGCTCTGATGGTTCTACGTTAGAGTCTTTACTCAACAAAACTCTGCACGCTGGGGATAGGTTAAAAATCTTTGTACATTTTGCTAACCAAGATAATGGACCACCAGAAATTGAACCTATCACCCTTGGTGACATATCAGAAGATGGCAGGCCACTTTCCATGGTTTCAATAAGTAGCCCCTTGCAGTGAATAAGTCAATCACCATCATCTCTAATCACCACACCAACACCACGTTTATTGCTGACAGGCAAGAAGAAGACCCCAATATTAACTTTGAATTTTCCCTTCTTAGGCAGTCGCCAAAATAACTTCGATTGAATATAACCACTCACATCATGTCCTCTGTATTTCAAAAAAAGATCGAGGTAATGGAAGAATCCTTCACAAACAGACACCAAAAATTCAACCTATAACCCTTGGTGACATAACAGAAGATGGCAGGCCACTTTTCACGGTTTCATTCAAGTAGCCCATGGCTAATTGCTAGAAAAGAGGGGCTTTTGCATCCTAAATTCCACTTACAGTTGGTTGTTAGAAAGTACTGCCTCCTCGCAGCTCTTGCAAGTTTTGTTTTGCTCAATAAAATCATGCAGCAGACAACTGTTCTAGAATCATTTCTGCCTCTCGATCTTCGCATTATCAAGCAATGTAGATAGTCCCTCAATATACTTCTTAATCATAACATTGCTCCTCCTCAAAAGCTGCAATTTTATCTTGTAGTAGTTCCTTCATCTCTTCACATTCATGTTGCACAGAAATTTCCACTCATGCTTCTGGCACTCAAATTTATGAAGCATTTCATATGTCACATGTCCTGCTTTCCAAATCAATTTTGATCTTTCATGGCCTATCATTGCAGCAACTTTTGCTTTTTCTTTTTCTTTTCTTTTTTTATGTCAAAAAAGCCTATAACCAGGCTTCCACTCATGCTTCAGGCATTCAAATTCATGAAGCATTTCATATTTCACATTTCCTGCTTTCTAAATCAATTTTGATGTTTCATGGCCTATCATTGCAGCAACTTTTGCTTTTTCTTTTTCTTTTCTTTTTTTATGTCAAAACAGCCTAAAACCAGGCGTCCACTCATGCTTCTGGCACTCAAATTTATGAAGCATTTCATATTTCACATTTCCTGCTTTCTAAATCATATTTCATCTCTCAAGGCCTATCATTGCAGCAACTTTGGCTTTTTTTTTCTTTCTCTTTTCTTTTTTTTTTACGTCAAAACAGCCTAAAACCAGGCTACACGGCAAAAGCAGAGTAGTCCCTTAGGGGATACTCACTGATACATAAAGGAATTGCAACATTCCAGGAACAAGACTCCTCTCTACTTCTACCAATTCCAGCCAGCTCGTGAACCACTGAGTTCGCATCCCAGAAAACATGACAAAAACTGTCCCTGCCCCACTTGGCCAACAAAACCATAGCGTCCTCAGATTTGACACTATTGAGGTTAATCAAACCTCCTTCACCTCGCAGCCAGCTGACCACATCGAAAGTGTCTCCTTCAAAGAACACCTTGGAATACCCTGCATCTGCTACTGCATCCATCGCCACCAAAGCAGCACAAAGCTCTATCTCATTTGCTGAGCCAGCATCCTCAATAAAAGACCCCTTAAAGTGAATAAGTCAACCACCACCATCACCAATCACCACATCAACACCATCCTCATTGCTGAAAGGCAAGAACGAGCCCCCCATATTAACTTTGAGTTCTCCCTTCCTAGGGAGTCGCCAAAATAACTTCAACTGGAAAAATAAGTGCTTTAGCTTTTTCTCAATTTCAACTTTTCTTTCATCCAGTTCATCCCACTCCTTTTCAAAATTGTCCTTTTCCTGCATCAAACATCCCCTTTCTATTTTGGAGCCACTGGACCTCTTTCTCAGCTGTCAGCAGGCCCTGTAAATTTTGAAGTTATATCCTCTCAACCTCCTTTGATCAACCAATGGAGCTTGCCCATCCTCCATTTCCCTAATACTGTTCTCAGTTTGAGTTACCAAACCATTCACATGATTATTAACAGAGCCAGAATCAACAAAAAGCTAGTGTCTCTCTTTCGCCTCGTCCAACAGCTCTGATGGTTCTACGTTAGAGTCTTTACTCAACAAAACTCTGCACGCTGGGGATAGGTTAAAAATCTTTGTACATTTTGCTAACCAAGATAATGGACCACCAGAAATTGAACCTATCACCCTTGGTGACATATCAGAAGATGGCAGGCCACTTTCCATGGTTTCAATAAGTAGCACCTTGCAGTGAATAAGTCAATCACCATCATCTCTAATCACCACACCAACACCACGTTTATTGCTGACAGGCAAGAAGAAGACCCCAATATTAACTTTGAATTTTCCCTTCTTAGGCAGTCGCCAAAATAACTTCGATTGAATATAACCACTCACATCATGTCCTCTGTATTTCAAAAAAAGATCGAGGTAATGGCAGAGTCCTTCACAAACAGACACCAAAAATTCAACCTATAACCCTTGGTGACATAACAGAAGATGGCAGGCCACTTTTCACGGTTTCATTCAAGTAGCCCCTGGCTAATTGCCACGAAAGAGGGGCTTTTGCATCCTAAATTCCAATTACAGTTGGTTGTTAGAAAGTACTGCCTCCCCGCAGCACTTGCAAGTTTTGTTTTGCTCAATAAAAGCATGCAGCTGACAACTGTTCTCCAATCATTTCTGCCTCTCGATCTTCCCATTATCAAGCAGTGTAGATAGTTCCTCAATATCCTTCTTAATCATAACATTGCTCCTCCTCAAAAGCTGTAATTTTATCTTGTAGTAGTTTCTGCATCTCTTCACATTCATGCTGCACAGAAATTTCCACTCATGCTTCTGGCACTCAAATTTATGAAGCATTTCATATGTCACTTTTCCTGCTTTCTAAATCGATTTTGATTTTTCATGGCCTATCATTGCAGCAACTTTTGCTTTTTCTTTTTCTTTTCTTTTTTTATGTCAAAACAGCCTAAAACCAGGCTTCCACTCATGCTTCTGGCACTCAAATTTATGAAGCATTTCATATTTCACATTTCCTGCTTTCTAAATCATATTTCATCTCTCAAGGCCTATCATTGCAGCAACTTTGGCTTTTTTTTTCTTTCTCTTTTCTTTTTTTTTTATGTCAAAACGGCCTAAAACCAGGCTTCCACTCATGCTTCTGGCACTCAAATTTATGAAGCATTTCATATTTCACATTTCCTACTTTCTAAATCATATTTCATCTCTCATGGCCTATCATTGCAGCAACTTTTGCTTTTTTTTTCTTTTTCTTTTCTTTCTTTTTTATGTCAAAACTGCCTAAAACCAGGCTACACGGCAAAAGCAGAGTAGTCCCTTAGGGGATACTCACTGATACATAAAGGAATTGCAACACTCCAAGAATAAGACTCTCCTCTACTTCTAGCAATTCCAGCCAGCTCGTGAGCCACTGAGTACGCACCCCATAAGACATGACAAATACTGTCCCTGCTCCAGTTGGCTAACAAAACCATAGCTTCCTCGGCTTTGGCACTATTGAGGTTAATCAAACCTCCTTCACCTCGCAGCCAGCTGACCACATCGAAAGTGTCTCCTTCAAAGCACACCTTGGAATACCCTGCATCTGCTACTGCATCCATCGCCACCAAAGCAACACAAAGCTCTATCTCATTTGCTGAGCCAGCATCCTCAATCAAGGACCACTTGCAGTGAATAAGTCAACCACCATCATCACTAATCACCACATCAACACCGTCCTTATTGCTGAAAGGCAAGAACGAGCCCCCCATATTAACTTTGAGTTCTCCCTTCTTAGGGAGTCGCCAAAATAACTTCAACTGCGGAAATAAGTGCTTTAGCTTTTTCTCAATTTCAATTTTTCTTTCACCCAGTTCATCCCACTCTTTCCAAAATTGTCATTTTCCTGCTTCAAATCGTCCCTTTCTATTCTGGAGCCACCGGTCCTCTTTCTCAGCTGTCACTCTCGGCCTGCAAATTCTGAAGTTCTATCCTCTCAACCTCAAGTACTTGGTGAACTTCCTGCTCTTTAGGATTTGCTTGTCGCTATCCTCCAATGCAGATCTATCATTTGCAATCCCAGCTCTAAGATTTTGCATTTCTTGGTTATCAGTTTCTTGGCGCTTTCTCTCCATGTCCAAGGCTTTCTCTTTATATTTAAGGTGCTTCTCTCTCTCCTTCAAAGCTTTCATCTTTGAGTCATAATCATTATTTTTTTCCTCTCCCCTTTTTAGATATCTTATCTAAAGGATCTCTTTTTTCGTTATTTTCTCTTCTTCGAGATCAATTTTGTCTTCCATCTCCCCCAGTGAAACTAACTCACTTTTCATTTCCTTATCCACTGATTTTCTCCTCTCCTCCATCTCCAGCTCAAACTGTTTCTTTTTTCCATCAAGAACAGCAGCATGCTCATCAATTAGCTGCTGAACTGCTACCTGCAAGTAACCAAATAAACAAAAGGCTAATAGTTATTTTTTACCAAAAGAAATCACGACAAGGAATTTATAGCATCTAAGCCGACCATTACACATTAGTCCAAGCAAGATAATGAGAATAGGCATCACCTCCCAAGGATCTCCTAATGGCTAATATTTTTCATTAAAAGTTGATAATAATTGTTACTATAAGTTAAATTTAAAAAACTAGAAACCAAAGAGTTGATAAAGAAAAAAAAATACAGCAAGGTTTTCTGCGTAAGTAATGAAAAAGATGAGTTGTCCATTTAAAAAAAAAAATTAGAAAACCAGTTTGCTCACTCACGCATATGACCTTCGTCCGAGTCTAGTTACACCCTTACAGCTACAATACTAGACACATGATTGCAGTGAATAAAACAGGATGACAACAGAAACAATTTCGGTAAATCAGACAAATTCTTACTCGCTCGGGTATTGAGCATTTCTTGTAAGGCAAGTAGTTCTTTCTCGATTATCTTTAGGTTCTTCCACCTTAAAACAGCTTCCTGCAATCAGAACAATTTAACAATCATAAAAAAAAATTAACATGTGGACGTGATCAACAAAAATTACAACCTTTACCCACCTCTTCAATAGCCCCTAGTTCAACCTGCCTTGTGCATGGTGTCGCTTCATTTTCTTTAAACTACAGATCAATAACTTCAGATTAATTGCCTCAATCTTCTTCGTAGTTTCTTCAAGATTCCTTTCTTTCTGATTAAGACTCCCACTTAAAAAATCTTCTTCCTTTCTTACGGGTAGAATATCAAGAGTGACAGGCTTCCCACTTAAAAAATTTCTCTATATTTCTTGCTCTAATTGCATGGCTAGTTCCACATGCACCAAAAGCCAACTGTAAGCACTCTAATATAACATTGCCACAACTTGTACTGGTTGAACACTGAGCTAAACTGCTGCATAGATAAAAGAAAATGCATTTCCAAGGGGACGAGGGACTGCTGGGTAAGTCTTAAACTTTAAGGATCCACCTTCATATGATGCATCTCCCAATGAAACCCAGTTTGGAATGTAGATACTCAGAAGCAGCGTTTCCAAATCACAAGAGGGACTCTTCAGGAACTATCCAAACAAGCTCCAGCCCTCAGCAGTGTGTGACTGTTTGTAAGCCTGAGCGGAATCGTGTCAGGACACTAGCGATACCAGAGGGAAATTTGTCCGTTTGAGCCATAATTAAATTACCCCCTATACTAGCCGTATTTTGGACAAACTCTGATGCAACTTTACTCGGATGATTGGCAACTTCTGAGAAAATTTGGCCTTTTTCCTTCCTTCAAAACTGAAATAGAGACTACTGCTCCAATTTCAATCCCCTGATTATCTTCTCTAATCAACAGAAGGTCAGGGACTTCATCGCAAATCAATATATTTATAAAATCAAAATTGTTGCAGTGTTGCCAATAATCAACTTCACTTTGTTTCCTTTTTCGACGTCAGATTTCAGCAAGAGGTGAAACTCTTCAACATTAAAGGAACTGCACTATGAGAAAGTGGGACTCCTCATAAAATCTTTGATATAATTTCTTTGTATAGAAAGTCCAGGAATGTACAGATGGAATTAGGATTGTACAATGGTATTTTATTTACACCATGGTTGTCTCCCTTCATTGAGAAAGAATTGAGACCATGATCCTCCATATCAACATTAGATGCAAAACTCTTGCAAACATCTGCAATAGGTCTGTAACCTGGGCACCGGCCAAGATTGCCTGCAATAGCCCTCTCTGCCTCAGACACTGTGATTTTGGAAAATCCAACAGGAGGGTCTGGCCACTTGACTTTCTCAGACTTAACAATGGCTAAAAAAGATACATTCAAATTCCAAGCATACAGAAACCACATTGCAAAGCATGGAATCCTGACATCCTCTAGTGAATTTAGTGAAACCCATCTTTGCAGTTGACAAGGCCTTCAGTTGTTGTGACTGAACAACCACGTATACTAATCAGGAATGTCAAGCAAGAACTTACAGAAAAATCTTCAACAGGGTCAAGCACAAGGTCATACTTCGATAGAAAAAAGACAAGCTCTACATCCCACTGTGAGAGAAAGACTACATGAGAGCTCTAAATTCAGTTATTTTTTACTTCTACTGTAAAAATCAATTCAATAATCTCCCAAGTAAAGACACTATTGAAGAATTCAAACATGAAGACTACAAAATTTTGAAGAAAAAACAATTAAACAAAAAAATACAAGAATAGAGCTGATTCTAAGCCACCAAAAAAAACAAAAAAGAACATAAGAATAGCGCTTATTCACACTCATCTTTTTATGTTTTACCGAAAACAAAAACAAATCAAGCCTGAAAGTTTCACTATACATACAGTAGTTCGCTTTTAAAGAAAACTAAACTTGTGGATGAAGTTCAATTGGATAAGCAACACAACATGGCTATTCTTTGTTTCTTTTTCAAAGAAAGCAGAAAATCCGCTACTTTCTAGTAACGAAAAAGTGTGCAACAGGAGAGCTTATGTTCATTTATTAAAGTCAAGAAACAAGCAATTAAGTTCTGATATTGTGTTGAAGCCACAAAACCATTACTAATAAAAATAGCAGTGATAATGCTTAAGAACTGATGTCAAATATAAAAAAACATAGATTTGCAAAACCAATTCCAGCAACTTGTTCCGTCACTATATAAGAAGCATGAATGTAAACAAGAATGTTCCATTCACTGGAAAAAAACAATACATACAATCCACATAGTATTTCGAACAAAGAAATTAAAAAAAAGAGAGAGAGAGAGAGAACTAAGCTGACCTACTCCACAGTCAAGCTTAGCTCCTCCGTACTTGGTCTGAGTCCTGAAGAATTCAAGCAAAGTGTTGCTTAAATTCGTGCAGGTCTTGTCTTTATGGGCTTTTTTTCTAAAATAGAAAACAAACAATAAGCAATAAGAAAAAATAACAAACAAAAATAAATTGCTTATGTGAAAAAAATAATATACATGTAATATATGAAACAAAAGGGAGAATTGCAACTTACTGTGAACTGAAGGAAAGCCTCTCCATCCGGAAACACTTACACAGCTCTCCACTTCTTGTAGTCTCCGATCAATCTCTGAACGCATCCAACTAGCTTCTGCCAGCTTGGCATCAGCAACTTGTGTCAACTTCCAACAAATTCTATTGAATTCCAGCAACCATTGCATGTGCTTCAGCTAGTTTATCGTCAGAACAAATCTTCGCTCCTGCAGACTCTGAGCGCAAATCTGCAAAGCGTTTTCCAGCTGCAAAAACCAGTTACAACTAATTATCATTATAGTAAATCCTACAATAAAGAATAACGAAGAATGTTAAGTTAAATAGCACGTTCATAATTTATTGTGGCTATCATCATCAATTTCACCGTTGGACTCAGTTTTATTATATTCCAGGTCTTTACTACATAACAAGTTCATACTAATTCACATCAACACATTCGATTATCCAATATGCATGAGATTGGCGACTAGGTGGCAACAAAGAGAATAAAAAGAGAAATAGAAATGGGAAAAAAAAATGAGAATGTCATCATTATATAAGAAATTCAAGAACAGGTAAGATTGTTATAAACATAAACCAGAAAAATAAAACTAACAATGAGCTTAAAACATTCAAAGTCGTGGCTCTGGTCTAGAGATGACAAATGGATAGACAACTTACATTTGCAACACAATGCTTCTCAACACCCAAAGCTTTCCTCAAATTCTTCTCTCGTTTTTCAACTTCAGAAAAAGGCAATTATATAATCAGCTTGGTCTCGTTTAACTATCTCTTGGAGCTCCGTATACTTCAACGTCCATTCTTTCTTCTCAATCCAAATAAGTCCCATATTATACTGGTCGTCGTGGAGCTAGTCACAAAAGCACGCCAACAAATAAATATTTACTACATACGAGGGATATTTAAAGTAGATGTAGTGGCAAGGAAAGGAAAATTCAAATTAAATGTAGTTGTACCACTCTCAACATTAAAAATTAGTTTTCAGTGGTGCTAAAAGCAAATCTGCAACAGGATTTTAGAACATAAAGTTCTCTACCATTATGCTCCTACAAGGTTGTCGCGCACTCTATTATATAAGCAAGTAAAAACTGGTTTTGATCCAAAAATTGTGTTTATGCTCCTTCGAATTAGTACCCTGCATTATTATTAGTATTCAGCTTAGAATGCTAGTTTTACATTCTCAAGAACCTTAACCAATCTTAAAATCTAGCCCATATAGTCTACCATAGTTTTGTCACCATTCTAGCATATCGAATAACTAAGATACTGTTCTGTCAGTACAGATTCATATTTTCTGGGACACATTAATAACAATAGCAGTGTCTAGTAGCCACGAAATTTGTGACTAAAAACATACATCATGATGGCTTTGTGCCTCTGTCCTAACAAATTCTATTCAGCTAAAGAAAAATATTAACTTATCAACATAAAAACTTCAACAGTTTACAAAAAATTGTACTAGAAGCAGAATTCTAGGTAAAAATTCAAAGTGGACAACTTTGGCTGCTAATCTGTGGTGTAGTGGTGTGCAACTCAAGTATCAATATAAGCATAGTGTTACAAATTTGACACCAATCTTCCGTCAAATGACCAAGAGTGATCACCTTAACAAAGAAGACCAAGATGCGCTCATATGAAACAAGTATCATTTTGAATATTGAAATTTGGGCGTTTTAAAAAGGCTACCCAAGATTCATTCATTCTTCTAAAAGAAAAGATTGCAACTTACAAAAATGCCAAAAGAGATCATTAAAAAAGAACAATCAAACCACTGACCTAATTCGCACAAATATCCAATGCATTCACACCCACAATCAATCCCAGCAAACAAGTCATCAAAATCCAAGAAGCCAACCTAAGAAAAATCAGATTCCAGCAAAACCCGTCCCAGAAATAAACACATACTAGGTCAGATGGTGTTTATTATTATAAATAAAAATTAATTTCTTCAGAATACAATTAGAAGCGAACATGAACTTCAGTAATTTACCAATCGTCCCAAGTAATTTACAATAAGCCAAAAGGAGAAGGAAGAAAGATAGCAAGAAAGAAAGAGAAGAAAGGGAAGATGTAATACGGTGTGGAGGAGGGATTAGGGCGGGCTTCTCCATCGGTGGGAGCCATTACACCTTCCCTCTTTCAACACTCGTCACCCCTCTCTCTGTGGCCGCTCACTGCTCACTCTCTCGATTCGATTTCAGTCTTGTCTTCCGGATACGAATCTCAAAACCCCACAAGTTTCCAGGGTTTTCCTTTCTTGAATCCGAGGAGGATTTAGATCGCATCTCTACGAATTTGGTCTGGTCTCCGGCAATGTGCCTCTAGCTTCGGGCCAGCTCCGCCGCTTCTAGACGCCAGCGACCGGGCCCTTGGCCCCCAGCGCCGCCCGAGCAGCCGCAGAGGACGGGATTCAAGCCAAGGCTGTGCGGCGAGACGAATGCCAGTGATTCGGCCAGAATGTCGCCGACAAGTCTAGGGAGGCCGGTCGGACCGCCCGTGTCTCGGTGGCCAATGGGGGGTCAACGAGAGAGCTCCGGCGCTGGCTGCCTCGACTGAGAAAGAAGGCTCTTGGATCAGTGGCCGGCAATTAGGTTTTCTTGGTTTCTTCTAAATTGAATTAGGCACCTATCCTGCCAGTGGTCCTGTTCTAGTGCCCCCATTTGTCCGGGCATCCTACGAAAGGGGACAGAGTATGGAATTCCGTATCGGATATCGGTATCGTATCGGTAGGACTAATATACAAAATATCGGAGATATATCGAAGATATTTGTAAAAAATATCGGTGGTCAAAAACAAATTTTTATCATATATTTTCACATTCTAACTTTTTAAATGAGTTATACTAATTTAGATAAATAATAGATTTTAAAATATGCATATTAGGATGGGAAACAAATGGGAAAGTTAATTTTTTTCTTTTTTTTCAAAAAAACAAAATTTCCAAAAAAAAATTTTCGAAAATATTTTTTTTAAAAAAATAGCGATATATCGCCGATATTCTAAAAAAACTTGAAAAATGATATATAGTCGTATCGATTTATCGGGTGGAACCCGATATCGATATATCGGCGATATTTCCATAGGACAGAGTCACACAAAGGTGATACCTTTCGGCACCCCATGTACCAATATCATTATCTTTAGACTGATACTTTAGAATAAAGAGGCCTCTCTACTTAATCGAGCGGGGCATCTAGAACAACTGGTGAATGGGGTAAACCCCGTTGTGTCGGCTGATGATGTCACAACGTCAGAGTAACCTCGAGTCCTGGAAGCTGATAAAGGTCCTAGAACAACCTCAAATCCTAGTATCTCTGTCATAACTGGCTGAAGCAATGCAAACTCGGAAGAACATGTCCAGAGATATCGTGTATCGTCTGACATGCCGCTACAAAGCTCTTGTAGGATCGGTTTACCAAAGGTTCATTCTTGCATAAGTAGGAGGATCGGTTTAAAAAAAAAATTTGTGATTTATTATATAAATTCCTTTTTTTCCCAAACACCCGCTTGCATAAATAGGATTAGAAAAAATATCATTTTTTCTAGCCTTGAATAACACCCAATGTTACATTCGCTGGAAGACGTTGACGGACAAAAATCTTCCTATTTAATAGTGGCATTCTACTAACAGAAACGATAATTAATTTCCATCATTTCATTAGTTCAATATGGCATGTTGTAGGGATCCACCATTCTATATTTGATGGTGGGGTGTGACCATCAGGATACCAGTATTGGTAACGTCCTAAATTTTCAAAAATTATTTTTAGATGATGAATATCGAAGATGCAGATCCATTGCTATTTTCCACATGGTATAACAATGCATCTAGAAAATTACTTTGGTTTTTTAAAATATTTTTGAAAATTTTTATAAATAAATAATAATAATAATCTTTATTCAAAATTAAAATAAAAAAATCTCATATCCGTCTAGAATGTGCAAGAGTGCAATCCCTTCTTAGTTATATAGGACCTATTTGGTGGCAGCTACATACCCAACTTTTAAGAAAATCCAACTTCTCCACGAAAAAAGAGATTTTCCAAAAGAAGTGATTCCTCACTTCTTTGACTTTTCTCAATGGCATATTCTGTAATTTTATAAATAAGATTGAAAATGCATTTTCTTCCTATGTCTTCCATATTTATTTACAAAATATGCCATCGGGCCCTAAATTATTTTCTAAAAGTTTATTCTTCCCAACCAAACACTCTGCATAGGCTTTCTCACGAACTTAGATTAAAAGAATGAAATCTAAGATTTTATACTTGCTATAAGTGTCGTGCCTTTCCAAACATTTTTGTTATTCCTGCAAAACTGAAAAATTGGTATAGTTGAGTATTTTCACATACTCATTAGAACAACAATGTAATAAAATAGTTGTTTCAAAAGATATTATCATCATATCAAACATTAATACTTCAACCATGTATTTAATTAATAAAAATTTCAAACTTCCTACGCACATTACTTCTCCTAGAATCTTTTTAGGTATTTTTCAATTATTCTATATTTCATAGAGGTTTATGAGATTTGTTATCTACTTCTATATTCTACTTTCCTCCAGGGATCTACTCTCAATAAATATTCATATTCTTTCTTCTTTCTTTTTTCACCACAGTTCATCCCAAAACTAAGAGTCCCGAGGGAAATTCATGGTTCTCACCGGTTTAAGTTACATACACCATGAACTTCGTTATAACTCTGCATGCATTCTTTCTCTCTTGTGGATCGAGGCCATCAAGACGACTAACCTTGATACAGGGCATTGTGCCTTCCCACTAGCATGGTTGCTCTTGTGGCATGTGGGTATTCTTTTTTTGCTTTCTTCATTTCAATTAGTGAGGATCCTCCTCAATTCTCCTTCTCAAGGCTCACGTATAGAACTTAAGAGGTTGAAACTACTAGTCATTCTCACCCGTTACTGCATATTTTTCATTTTTCCATTGTGACCTAATTATTATTAAGGCACTTAAGTCTTAAAGATATGTATTTTTCTACACATCATCTAGTTTCTCTGGACTTCCTGTGGCCCTCTAACTTCCAGCTTTTCTATCGTATAGTGTTCTTCCTTTGCTATGCGATATTACTTAGCAATCATATAGGCATTACAACATGCATAATTTTTTCATTTCATTAATATCTTACCATACTTGGACATGATTTCTTCCTTTTACTTGTTTATGGTAGAGCCTCAGTTATAAGATCAATGCTTTAATGCTAGTTGAACCCACGAATAGAATCCATTTGCATTACTGTCTATTGTTCATCGACAACTCAGTTGTCGCTAAAAACTACAGTTTGTACTTGGCTTACATAAACAAGTCCAACAAGCAAACTGTAGCAATTCCTTCATTTTCACTATTTATTACTCTTTATTGATTGTCTAAGGAGGATTCATTACCCATTGACAATTATACACACAATCATCAATTTAATTTAGTCCTGGTTGGACCACCAACAACTCCTCTATGACAAGTCTCTTATTGTTAATGAGTTGTTTCTAATACTTCTGCATGCTTATGGTTTGCAAATCACTCTCATCATGTTTCGAGGGTCTAAATTCTTCTCAATTAAGTGCATTACAGACTAACGCATGCATTCAAATGTAACAAACCAAACCATGTAAGCAATACACTTTCAATTCAACCAAATCATTCAAAACAAACATCTTCATACTTGAAACTTGTACACTATTAGATATGAAAGATTTATGAGTTATTCTACATGTTATAAGTATTTCATCAGGTTCTCGTACTAATATACTCAATATTCAATTGAGCTTGGTTGTCCTACCTCAACTTTTGTTTAATTTTCTCTTCTCTTCATCTTCCAATCTCTTCTCCTTCTTCTCTCTTCTACTTGGAATAGAATCTAGTTTTCTAGTTGAGGCAAACTCTGTGTATTCACCGACAAGTTATCCTATAACAAGTACTGTTGTTGATTCTATTTTCCAAATTCCTCAATCTTCCTCAATTTTCTAATTTGTTCCCACTAATTACTATCAAAATTTGTGTTATTACAGTATTTGAAAGTGAAGTTCTACTAACATGATCGTGAATGAGAAACACTAATCATGATCCTTAATATTCACACTGCTACTCCCACTACTACTTACATATTAATCATTCTTTCAACAAAGGACAATGCCTAGCTACATTTGACTAATTCAAACTAGTAACAATATATTTTCTTGTAATCAAATAATTCAAACTTGCGCAAAGTCCAACTTAATAGACCTTATTTGTGGACATAAGACAAAACCATCAATCAATAAGAAAGTTGTTATTTTTTCTTCTTGAAGCAGATGTTCTGAGTACCAAACCCCATTTACATCCCCGATTTACCTTATGCATATGACGAGTGGGCCTTTTATGCAATCAAGGGGATGGCAGCGGGATGCAATGCTCTAAGAGGTCGGTTGCCTTGCCCATTCTAGTAGAGTCCTAAGGACTCTAAACACCCCTTGTTATAAAAAAAGTAAATAAAGAAAGACAACTATTTTTATCTACCACAAGTGCCATCCATACTACCCTAGGAATTTGATTTCCCACCCCTCAAATTACCAAAATTGGTGAATTTAAATTTGTTAAATAGAAAAGCTATCTTTAGCTACCATGTAAGACCCAAAAAATGCAAGTAATTAAATTGCACATTAGATTCCATATCTATAGTTCTACGATAGATGACCTACGATAGATGAGTTGTTGTTGGATACGACAATCAAATCCGGTTAGGTCTCTTTGTAGTTTTTATTATAGAAGGATATAAATACGTACCTAAATCTCTCTAATGTGCCCTTTAGTATGCCCAAAACTTGGAGAAATCAAATGAGGTTAGGGTTTTGGAGAGAGAAGGAAAAGAAGGAGAATTTGGCATGAAGTTTCCCATATTTGAGGTAGGAAAGTTGAATAACCTTACATAAAAGTCAATATCTTCATGTTATTAGTCTGGGGTATCAATGTATGGTCTGTAGGAATTGTATGCTAGAAGTTATTTCATGTTTATAGAAAGATTTGCATGAATTGTGGTTAATTATATGCTAAGAAGTAAGTAATCGGCTATACATCTTAGTTATAGAGATTTATGCCATATTGATGGATTGTCAGCATGTATTACTTAATTTTATTTCTATCTAAGAAGTGCAAGGTACGCCTCTTATGACCTAAAGTGGTGGTTTTGATGATGGATGCTATCATGGAATGCTTGCTATGAAATTTTGAATCACGCTTATCTATCGATTAAGATTGTAGATTTATGAAGTAATAATAATAATTAGGTTGTTAGATATGCTTCTTATTATCTTGTTGTAGTAGTAGAATTATCAAATGACTAGAGGGAGAAGCGGAATCCTACTTTAACCAATTCTATTCTCAATCTGAGTTGACGACCTGAGGAGACCCTTCCTAGTACACTTAAATATACCTTCCTTCGACCAGAGGAGACCACCTTATAATTATCTCATCGAGCTTATCCAATTTCTAGGAAAGTCAGTTGATAAAGGTCTTTGTTACCCATAGGCGAGCCATAGGTTGGACTGTAGCAAGCTTCAAAGGCATATATCCTTCAATTTGCATGCATAGGATCAACCTGGAAGACCACGCCAAACCTTTCAAAGAGGGCTAGTGTTGGCTTAATCCCAATATGCGTGAAGTAGTCATGAAAGAGGTGGCTAATTTATTATATGCAAGAATCATTTACCCCATATTTGATAGTGAATGGGTTAGCACAACACGGGTAGTGTACGCCACAAGTTTTTAAAATAAAAAGTTCTTAATATGCAAAAAAATAGGAGATGCAACAGATCCATTTAATACCACATGGTAAAAATGCATATGGTATATTACCATGGGTTTTCAAAATTCATGTTTCAGTTCTTCAATTATTTAATAGTACATTGACGATGAGTATTAAATTAGAAGCCTTTGATCCCGTTCAAGGGTGCAATTATTGTAAGAGTCGGAAATTTTATATTAATAAAGAGGAATTTTATTGCTCAAAGGGAGTAATTTTGAGTTTTGGGAAACTCATTAAAAAATAAATTTAAAATTGAATTTCTGTCAGACTGATCGATCTCTTGCATGGTCGATCGATCGGGAGACGATCGATCGCGGTTGGGGCTGATCGATCTCTTGACGATCGATCACCTTTACGGAACCGATCGATCGCCGTTAATTACGTGATTTTTGAGATATTTTCAATTAGGGATTTTGTTGATTGGATTTATCAGATTTGTGGAAGACGTGGCTTGCTAGATTGGCCTCAATCAGTTGATCCAATCTTGGAAGATAATTTGAATTTCAAACCCTAATTGATAGCTAATTGGAAATCAATTTAAATAGATATTTAATTAGCTTAATTGGGGCAATCTTGGGAGGTGATTTGGACGCCCTTTAAGAAGGTTGACTTGACCCTTCCATGCTTATGGATGACGACAAGTTGGAGATTGAATCAAATCCTTGTGATTGACATCTAATTAGTAAGTTACATAAGTGATTTGGTAACGATTTGATTTGAGATAAATTCCTACCTTAATGCAATCAAAACTGAATATTTGATTGAGAGAATCTCGTCCTGCATGGAATGGATGGGCTGGAGTAATCCTTGGCCCTTGGATGAAGTGGAGATGGATTGCATGGTCTATATAAGCATGGCTTAGGGAGGATCGGCCATTCCTTTGGAACCAGCTGCCCCTTCCCTTCCCTTTGGTGCTTCTTCTCTCTCCCATCACGTTCCCCCTTCTTCCCCAACCAGCAGAGGCCCTCCTTTGAGTGTGCGCGGTGGTTTGGTGGTTCGGTTCGTGGGGAGTCTGCGGAAGAGTGGGATTTGGTGCTAACCGATTGTCGCGCAAATCGTATCAGTTCGTCAAAAATCAGGTAGGATGATCTTTTACCACATTTACTCTCTGTTGTTGAATGGAATAATCAAGTAGCATATCTGATTATTGGCAGTAGATATTGAATTTTGATTAGTATGGTTATTCCATGATTGTATATGAATGTCACATGCATCGATTTACATGATTTACCGTATTCGGGTAATTGGATGCTTTCACACTTCACGTTCTTATGCCTAGATGACATCCGCATGCAGTTATATCATCCAATTCGTCTCATGCTTTGCTTTGGTGTCAACATTTCGTGTTGTCCAACAAAAGTTGGCTGCTTTCTTGGTTAATTCTATTGAACCATACGATATACACTCTTATGATGAAGTTCGGTACACTAATGAAGTACCTTATTCAAAATATGGTTACAGCAACGTTTATATGAATATCGTTACTCTCTGTTAAAATAAGACAAAGCTTGGTGGTTATGTTAGAACATTTCATACACCTCAGTGTCTATTATTAGGTGTTCTATTTGAGTAATAGAGTTTAATAGAGATACTTATCTTATTACACAATCGGGTAGTTTGCCTAAGTGTATACCATATGCTAAACAATGGATTAATCAGCGAATATTAATAAGACTTACTCTCTGTTGTACCAAACAGGGTCTGACGTCATGTCATTATGTTCCATTACACAACAGTGTCCGGGAACACATGGCTCATTTGGTATCACATGATTAATGGAACTAAAATATGGTATTCATGAAACGGGTTGCAAAAGTATATCAGAAAATGAAAGATACTATGGAATATCAGCACCATTTTGAGTTCTGAAAATGATGAAAGGAGTAATCAAATAATGTCAGTGAGAGTTAATAATCAATTAATTAAGTATGTAACATCAATTAATCAACATGGATTAAGTTAATAACTCCCGGCCAGAACTGTCCTGCGCCGAAGAGTTGTACTAGAAAATTTATAACTAAATGTACAAAAATCCAAAAATTAAGCCGTCTATCAGGTTATAAACTAAACAGCTAGGGCTATTTATGGTAAAAATGTTAGAGATTATTTCACTCTGTACAGACAGTAGTGATCGAGGGAATTGGGCTGTCCTGTTGGGGCAGAACACTGTTTGTTGTATTAAAAACCCTAAAACACTATTACCACTATGAATTAAGGTTAAATACAATGCTTAAGACCCTAATTAAATATGATAAGACCTCTAGGACTTTGGTAACAGTAACCCTAAAAGTTTATTTACGGGTCTTAGAGCTGAGAACATCTGTCCAAAATTAATGGTCCTATGTGTCTCATCTCTTGAACGATTCTTTGTTCAAGAAGCCTTGTTGCTTGTTCCTAAATGACTCAAACATGATCTATTTCTGGACATGTCATTCAAGCGCTTCTATTATGGGGATTGTCAATCTAGGGTTATGTACGGTGAAGGTGTAAGAGTGTTGACCTTTGATGAATCTTATTGGCGTGTCTCGTTGATGAGTCACCTTGTCGGGTCTCAGTTGAGTTCCCCTCATAAGTATTCTAAGATATTCAGCACTTCCTTGTGAGTCGATTCGGGTTGTGTCCGAACATTGTCTTTTCTCTCCTATGAAGAGTCAAATTCAGAAAGTTGTGATACAAGCCTCATGATGAGAAGGCTCAGATGATTTCAGTGTCATTCGGTTGAAATAACTGTTTCTCCGCTAAGAGTCATTTATGAGAACTCTTAGTTGGAATCATAGGGTGCGTTTGGAAACTGATTATCTGAAAAAAAAAATCAGGCTGAAAGGGCCTGAATCTTCTGATTGGTGTTTGTTTACTGATTTTACTGATAGGAGCTGCTGATGGTGATAGGTGAAAAAAATCACATATTTTTACCTATCAGCTAATAGTGTGTTTGGTTACTGATTTGGGCAATTTTCACTCCTGACGGTGAAAACTGAAAAAAAAATCAGCAAATCACCCCTGAAAGAGGTGATTTTGCTGATTCTCCTTCGAATGAGCATCAGCCTGAAAATTTTTTCCTCGTCACCTCCACCATCGCCACTGCCCACGGCCGGCACCACCCACCACCACTACCACCGCCCACCGCCTCCACCACCCATTGCCCACCACCATCGCCGGCCACCGGCCACCGCCGCCATCCACCGCCCAACCGTCGCCGACCACCACCCACCGCCGCCGCCGACCACCACCCACCACCATCGCCGGCCACCGCCACCACCCACCACCCAACCGCCGCGGCCCACGGCAGCCACCCGCTGTCCAAAACATATACTTTTCACTGACTTTGCCAAACACAAATCACACCTGATTTTTTTTTAAGTTCCCAAACGCAAGTCACCAATCAAGAGTTAGGCTGATGGTGAAAGACTGAAAATATGATTAATTTTAGGTTCCCAAACGGGTTTTCTACAATCAGAAAAATCACCTACAAATCACCTTGATTAATTTCAGCCTGATTTTATTTTTTCACCTTTCATTATCAGTTTCCAAACGCACCCATAATATATCCTCTGTAGGGAAGAGGGTGTGGTGCATGTACTAATCTCTTTGGTCCCCGAAAGAAAAGTTCTTCGCCAGTCTTTTCCTTTAGGAATTTAAAAGTCCTTTGCCAGTCTTTTCTTTTATAGAAAGAGCTTTCACGCCTCATAAAAGGCCCTTCCACTAGGAAACTTTACATCCAAACAACATCTATAAAAATCTATAAAAAGTAAAGTGGAAATACTCCCTTTGACCTGTTTTAGGGCCCGTTTAGATATTCTTTAATGAAGAAAGGAAAAGTATTTTTCCTACCTTTTTCTTTAGCAAAAAGGGAAAAATGTTTGGCACATCATTTTCCTTTAGTAGAAATACTTATTTTTCCTTTAGCAAAAAAGGTAAATTTATCATAAATAAAATTAATTTCCTTTGAAAACTACTAGAAAAAGGCTTTCTACTAGAAACCTCCTCATAAGGAAGTTTCTGGTAGAAAGGAAAAGGGACCATTTCTCCCCTTTCTACCAGAAATTTTTTTTCTGGTACAAAAGTATCATCAAAACAGTTTTTTAAGTAAAAGATCATTTATCTGCCCTTAAAGCCCCTTTCTCCTATAGAAAGGGTGCATCCAAATGGGCCCTTAATAGCTCCATTTAGAAAAGTGTTTTTTTTTATAGAACTATTGAAAAAAGGAAAAATCTAGCAGCCCTACAACGCACTGTACTGCAACGGTTGGCAAGACCAACTCTAAAAAAAAGAGTTATTTTTTATGGAATGGTAGAAACCACAGCTAAGAGACTCAGAAAAGGTTCATAATCTACCAAAATTTGAGCCCAATGGAGCATCTAATTTATTGCCGATATAGCTATTAAAAGAGGATGGAGGGAGTATTTCAAAGTAGGGTAAAATTGAGAGACTTTGTGAATACATGGATATGTGATAATGCTTGCCAGCTCGCCCATGTGCATGATCGATGTAAAGTCGCTGCCACACAGGTAGAATTGTGGTCCTTTGAGGTAAACATACTAGGAAGTATTTTGCTCACTATCTTCCATGACCATGGTACATGTGGCTTCTAGAATAGTACATTGCCTAACAAGCTTCATAAATCATAGCTACATGCTGACATGCATGGTCTTGCTATGACCACCGGTTGGCTATGTACAATATGTTAGATCATTTTGTACCATGGTCCACGTCTAAATACTAAGTAGATAAGTAATTAAGATGTTGTATGGGTTCCCTGGCTGGGCTAGCCTATGTAGAAGCAGTCACTAAACTGGAACCGAGACAACCATTCAATTGGGTTCGCCTGGGTGCTAGGACTCGGAACTAAACTGGGTCAGTTTCACCAAGAGAACCTATTGCAATTTACAAACAGGAAGGGAGGAACTAGGAAGGATACGTTTCCTGTTTCTTCCCAACTAAATTTAGTAGGACTTGATGATTTCTTCCTCTACAAGTATATATATTCCCTCCCCTTGGTTATGTATGTTAAGTTTGTTTTGTAATTTCTTTCTTCGACCTATGATATAGCAGCAACGAGAAGTTCTCTAGTGTTCTAGTAATCACTTGAGTAGTACTCATTAGCAAACAATGGCGTCGTTCTGGACTTTTGATGGTGTGATGTTCAATGTGGAAGAGGGTTTGCTCTTAGTCGGTCAATACCATGAGAGACTGCAATGAATTTTTGAAGATCAATCTGATGGCAAAGAGCTTGTCCGAACATGATATGTTTTCTTCGTAGGAACATATATTGATTGCTTTGCGTTTGTCTTCTTTACCATTCCTGTTGGTCGTGTTCTTTTACATGTTTTTGTTGGTACATTACACATGTAAAGAACTTGTAGTGCTACTGAATTATTGTAGAAATTCGACTGTGAGGTCTAATAGGCTGTTTTAGATAAAAAAGCTAAAATCAGTTAATTTTTCACTGTGATGATGCTTTCAAATAATGTATGCGCAAAGTTTACATGCAATTGCATGTTGGTTAACTAACCTAACTCATGCTCCACTCATTCCGAAATAGAGGGAGGATTTGGGAAAAAAAATTGTTCGGTATTGCAACTAGTTACTTATTATATCACGAGTTGATTAGATGATTCCACGGTGGGCCCACCCATGAGAATCGTCACGTGAGCTTGTCTGGCCCCAGAGTCTAATAAAAAGAAAATTTCCCCAAATTGTCCCTCTCTCCGAAGGAAGGGAGGTAGTAGTTATTAAGCTAGTAGAGAAAATAAGCTTAATTAAAAGAAATTTTGAGTTCAGTTTCTTCTTAACTAAGGACAAATAATTGTGTAACGTCCTTCATTTCCTCCCTCCATACATTACGAGGAGAATATTGAGCACCTAGGACTGAAAATAAGCTAACTTCATAAATTTTGAGTTCATGTTCTTCTTAAATTCACGAGAAGAACTACCCGACTCATGACTTGGAACTTGCAGCAGTAGTTTTTGAGTTGAAAATTTGGAGACATTATTTGTACGGAGAAACTTTTGAAGTATGCATTGATCACAAGAGTTTAAAGTATATCTTTTCTTAGAAGGACTTGAATATGAGGTAGAGAAGATGGCTAGTATACCTGAAGGACTATGATTTTTTCATTCATTATCACTCAGGTAAGGCGAATGTAGTGGCATATGCATTAAGTAGGAAGACTGGGATTGTTGCTCACATGATGGTGCAAGAATGAAAATTGATACAGAAGATGGGAGAATGTCATTTAGAATGGCCAAATTCAAAGAGGACATCATTTCTTGTTATATATGAGAAGGTACTGGAAGCACAGAAGAAAAATCCTCAGCTACAAAAGTTATTAGACAAGCCGTATTTTAAGCAAGGGGAAGATAGAAGTATTCGATTCCGAGGAAGGCTGGTGGTACCTAAGGATGTGGAATTGAGGCAAGAAATTCTTCGAGAGGCACATCACTCTCAATCTAGGAGGTACGAAGTTGTACCAGAATTTGAAGAGGATTGTTTGGTGGAAATGGGAGCATGTCACGATGGATTTTGTTGTGGCATTACCAAAGACCCAGAAACAGAGGGATGTTATTTGGGTTATAGTCGATCGACTCACGAAGATAGCACATTTTCTTCCAATTCGATGGAAGCAAAATCCAGAGAGTTTGGTGGAGTTATACATCAGAGAGATTGTGAGACTCCATGGTACCCCTTTGTCTATTGTGTCTGACAGAGATACAAGGTTTACGTCACGAACATGGAAGAGCATACATGATGCCTTGGGGATGAAGCTGAATTTTAGTACAGCTTTCCACCCACAGAGTGACGGATAGTCAGAGCGAACGATTCAGACACTGGAAGACATGCTTAGAGCATGTGCTATTGATTGGAAAGGTACTTAGGATGATCATTTACCGTTAATCGAGTTTGCGTATAATAACAACTATGATTCTAGTATTGGAATGGCACTTTCGAGGCACTTTATGGAAGACCGTGCAAATCACCTACATGCTGGACGGATGTTGGAGAAAATCAAGTATTGAGATCGGAATTAGTGCAATATTGTGCAGAGAAGGTGAAACAGATTAGACAGAGACTACAGACGGCGCATAGTCGCCAAAAGAGTTATGCAGATAGTCGTCGGAGAGAATTAGAATTTCAAGAAGGAGATCATGTATTCTTGAAATATCGCCTTCAAAAGAAATTATGAGATTTGGTAAGAAAGGGAAGCTGAGTCCGAGATTCGTTGGACCGTTTGAAATCTTTGAATGAGTCGGACCGGTTGCGTATCAGTTAGCTTTTCCCCATAGTTGGCAAAAGTACATAATACTTTCCATGTTTCTATGCTAAGGAAGTATGTGCCAGATCAATCACATGTTTTGGATTATACAGTTATGGAATTGGAGGCAGATTTGACATTCCGGTAAAGCTTGTTAAGATATTGGATAGGAAAGACCAAGTGCTTAGACGGAAAACTATTCCTTTGGTGAAAGTTTTGTGGCAAAGCCAGCTCTCTGAGGAAATGACTTGGGAAACAGAAAATGAGATGAGGAAATCTTACCCTGAACTTTTTGCAGAGTGAGTAGTTGCATTTTGAGGACGAAATGTTCTTTTTAGAAGGGGAGGAAACCGAAAAATAGGTATACTTACTAAAAACTGATATTTTAGGAGATTGATCTAAAATGAGAAGTTTTGATGCCTTTTCAGATTTTTTTATTATGTTTTGTTAATATGGTATTAAAGTACTTGAAGAAAGCTTTCCAACTCTACCGGCGGTATGCAATTCGGACCCGCCCCGGTACCAGAACTTGAAACCCGGACCCGCCCCGTCCCGCCCCGGTACCAGTTTTTTTATATTTTTAATGTCATATACATTAAACTACTAACTCTTTTAATTTTTTATTAATAATATATATTCATAAAAATCCAAACTACTCAAATCAAGAGATATGAGTGCTTTCGCCCAAAAAAATATTCATAAAAAAAAATGGGTCCAAGTATATGATATATTTATATATATATATATATATATATATATCATATACCCGGGTCGGGTCCGGGTTTTACATGAAAACCCGGACCCGACCCGACCCGATGGGTCGGTTCCTCTTTCAAACCCAGAACCGGAACTGGGTATTGCATAAGCAATCCCAGAACCGGCCCAATAAGGCCGGGTCTTGTCGGGTCGGGTAAAAACCCGACCCAAGTTCCATCCCTATTCGGAACCCGTCCATGCGTCTAGGATGCTAGCCCCATCAGAGCTTACGGACACGATGGGTGGAGACTGAGGACTTTCTGTAATGTTAACAGTCTAAACATACATATATTGCCTCCCTTCGGGAATAAATAATCGGAGATCTCGCAAGACCTGGCAATGGCTCATGAGCATACTATGATTCTACCTCGGAGAGATCATCGGAAGGTCTCTAGTGCAGAAATAATCCAACATCAGACTGAATAATGTTTCAACAACGGTAGAGGTTTCAACTTTCTGAGAATCAAGGTAACTTTTATCACATCAAGGTCTCTCATAAGATTACGACCCACTTCAAGAATAAATAAGGAGAATCAATATCTCATATAACCAAACGACTCGCCATAGGAGTATAGATCAACATTCCGATATCTTAAACACATACTTTCATACACACATTTCGATATCTTAAAAACATACTTTCATACACAGCCCTAGATAGGAATATTCCAGAAATTGTTTGGACTTATAATATATACATTCGAAATAAAAAATGAGAATAGATTTTCGATGATTTGATTTCCAAGTGGAACTTCAAACCGACCCTGAACGCTAAATCAAAACATAAATTGTAGTTCATTCGGTCACTTAGGATTACCCCATAATATTAATCTTTTTACTTAATCAACTTTACTGTGATAATCCATAATCAGTAGTGCAATGAATAGTAATGATAGTTTAATTCGTCTCATATAATATCACATAGTGTTATTTAAATATTTGTGTTTTCACCCTTATTACAGAACATTGTCTCATGCAAAATAGTTCCTTTCCCACTGCTCCCGTACTTTGTACAGTAAGACTTAGACTCTAAAAATTTTACCGATAAAAGCCTTATGAGTCTAGTTTCTAACCCCACTGACTATATATTTTTTTCGATTTTTCTTTAATTAATTATGATTTATTTAATACAGACTGTCGGCACAGAAACAGTTCTGTCCGGGAATCCTTGAAACTGGACCCGTGGTGGGTCTGGGACGGTTCTGGGTTTGAAGAATTAAAATGGTTCCGGGGCTGGGTATGCTTATTATTTATTATTCTTTCCCTATACTTGCCAGTCGGGAACCGTTGTTGACTAACCTTTTCTATCAGGTAAGAAAACCCTAAGTTTAGTCCAGATGTCATTGAATATCAACTTGTTCATTTGTTATATTTCTTTTCATCCAGTTGACTTATTTTCAATGGATTTTTACATCCTACTGAGTGTTTCTATGAAATACTTATGCTTCCTCTGATGCAGGCCGAAAGATAACTGAGATAGGACGGTTACAGTAGCAAGAAGGAGTTGATGATGCCTAGAAGATATTAGAGATTTCTTTCTTATATTCAGTTGCTTGATTTGATACTTTATGAATTATTGGCCAATGTGTGCCAGAAACTTGGATTTTATTCTATTACTTTGTTAAATTCAATTGTTGTAATAAAGATTAAGTAAGTTCATTTCATAATTTTTAATGATGTTTGAATACTGTATACACCGAATTTTGGGATGACCAATTACACATCATTTCCTGATGATGTAATTGGTTATATTTTCGACTGATCGGTCGCATGCCTGGGGTTTCGGCCTCGAGATGTTACTATAACTGAAGGCTTTTCACACTCTGATCGAGGTGTGAGATCCCGGGGCGTGACAATATAATTACCATTACTTACGAAAAAAATGATGCAATTCTTGTCTCTATTTTGGGATGGCAGTAATTGGGCTTTCAGAAAGGACAATTTTTGTCACGCCCCAAATTTCCAAGACCCAATCTACGCGGAAGCGTCAATCCAATGACGGTTATAGGGTAGGAAACCTGGGACGGACCGAATACTCGAGTCTACGCTTATCCCATTTAAATATTATGGGACTTGCAGGATCGTCATGACTTAAATAACATTTACTTACAAAAAGTAGAATAACGGAAAGGAAATCTAAATATCTATTACAATATCTGAAAATGTCTTAACAACCACAAACAGAGTTTAACATAAAGCAAATGGCACGCAGGCCGCAAGTTCAAATGTCAAAATATAGCAAAACATAAGAGATGAGTCTTCTAAGCTCCAACATCAAACCATGCCGTTGGAAAACATCACTTCTGCTCCACCTTAAATCCTGCATCAGAGGATGCGTGAGTATTCCATAGGAAATACCCAGTAGGATACAGAAAACCCACACCGGAAAAATAAGAGAAGACTCCAAAGATGAATGGTTTAACAGACTCAGGTTCAACAAGGACTAAGATCACTTACCTGGAACCAACTGCCATTCAAGACGCATTAAGGTCAAAGATACTTCAAAGACTTTCATAAAGTAGTGAAGGTAAGATAATAAGCATTGGACAACCAAAGTGTCAAAGTACAATTTCTGCTCTCAAATCTTCATCAATACCAGAACATCCTAGAGGTTCTTCAGAGGAACCTTGCCATGCGTCTAGGGATGCTGGCCCCATCGGTGCTTACGGGCACAATGGGCGGAGATTGCAGACCTTCCGTAATGTCATACAATCTAAGCGCACGCGGTTGCCGTCATCGGCTGAACTACAGAGGTTCAATAAATCGGAGATCTCGCAAGATCTAGCAATGGCTTGTGAGCATACTATGATTCCGACTAAGAGCTTTAAATGCTACTTAGCGGAGAAACAATTCAACTAGCCCTATTGTCAAAAGGCTTAGAACAAGACTTTCTAAAGTTCCGACTCTTCATAGGAGTGAAAAGCATAAACCAAATCAAATTATGAATTAGTCTGGGAACTCAAGTGAGACCCGACTAAAAAGAGACACACCACATGATTTTCCAAAAGTTCAAGTTCGCTATCAACAAAGTTGTACCTAGCCCTAGAATTGATAATTCCCGACTTAGAATGACGCGTTTCAGGTAGACCACGTCAGAGACTTAGAATTCAAGCTTCGATTACTCTTGAGTCATAAATGGACCAAGAGAAGAACAAAAGGGACTATTATTATAAGACACCTTATTTGGCTCTAAGACCTTAAGGTTACTGTTCTTAGAGTCTTATAAAATCATATTAGACTTGATTAGATTCTTCATTATCAATTATTCTCAAGCTTCTTAGGTTTATTATGATTTTAAGTCATTTAAAGTCAGAAACTGTGTTCTGTCCAAAACAGAACAGCTCTCTTTATCAGGTTACTACGTTCTGAACAATTTGATTTAATCTATGAAAGTTTTATCTTAGATAGCCTCTGATGTCTAGTTTCGAGATTGATAAAGAACTTAATTTTCTGATTACTGTATAATTAGTTATCATTTTTCTACTGAAGTCTGCCTGCGCAGGATTGCTCCTGGCCGAGACCAAGTTTCTATGTCATACATAATTTACTAATGTATAAAGTGTAGTAACTCCTTATTAGTCTTTTTTATACATTAATCTAGTCTTTCTTAAGATTTTTACAGTGCCTTTATAGTTCCAAAATCTCAGTTTATGATTCCACTTTTCGTAATCTTTACTACCCGATTACTGCAACACTTTCTTATCTCATTATTTAAGTGATACTATCATATAATCCCGGACAACATTAGATCTCAAATCACGCTGACAATAAAACGAACTGAAATCTCAGAGACAAGATCTTACAAGGGATAATCTTATAGTTATCATTCATTATACAATTACCCATTAAGTTGATATTATACAAGTAGTAATAGCTATGATAATACATATAGAACACGAAATACGGAAATACACCAAAGTGCCTAAAGATCAAATCTTTACTCAAGAGAGTGAGCATGGATATACAAATAGCATTATCACATGCGATCAAGATTTAACATAAAAATCCAAATCCAATTTTCATTGGTCAACATACGTAGAAATGATTGAGTTGAAATACAATAGAGTCATGAAACAAGAGGGAATATCAATTCTAGGATCGGCAATACAAATTCCAGAAATGAGTACTTAACATCAAGGCATCAACATTCAACAATTCATTTTATCAAAAAGAAGTGTAATGGGAAAAAGGCATCCTACTTGGTTGAAAATACCGAGACTTCCCGAGCACTCTTGAATTCGACAATGCCGCACCAACACCACGCCGGTCGACCTTGCTTGGACCACCACGAACCACCACGGACCACCGCCGGAGTAAGGTTGCCGCCGGCCGGATAATGAGAGAGAGAGAGAGAGAGAGAGAGAGAGAGAGAGAGAGAGAGAGAGAAATGCTCAAGGCTTTGAGCACTAAGCAAAACCACCCCCCTACTAGCCTATTTATAGACTTTTTGAACCATTCTCCACCATTGATCACTCATTAATCCAATGGCTTAGATTTAGTAGAAAATTCCAGATTTTACCACTTTCAAGATGACTCTTGGGTTTACAAGGAATGAGTTAATGGGGGTCAATTAATGTTATCCATCAACCACTTCCATTAACCCATCTCTCAACCACCTCCACTAAGGCTAACCCGACCCAAGCACAAATGGGTTTGGGTTTGGGTTTGGGTTTGGGTTTCTCTTTTAGAATTTCTATTAATCACTACTAACCCACTTAAGAAATATCTAATTCATAATTTTTGCTTAATCTCAAATTAATTCTATTCCCAAAAATAACACAAACTTTATACAAAAACCTATCCAATAATCTTAGGTCAAATGAAGCCAAACCAACATGTCACGCCAATCATGAATCATATAATCGAATAAAATCTCCGATTAAGATCAATTCAAAAAAATCACAAATTTTACGGCGTTCGATCGATTCCGGTGGAAATTGAATTTTCAAAAGATTTTCGAAAATTTAAATAAATGCATACCGTTGAGCCAAGAAAATACTATAAAATTTACGGTCGTCACAATTTTATATCTGTAGGCTCTAGCCTAGTGACAAAATCCGACCAAATTTCTGCGAAATTCACCAGATTGGACCCTTCCCGTACTTCATGGCGAATGTTAAGGGATTCGTTGGAATTCGGTACAATCCTACTAATTCAGTATAATTCAGCAAAAAATTGATGAAATTTCCTTCTTTTCTAATGAATTTTGGCAAGAGTTTAGGGAAAATGAGAAATGTTTAACTTGCTATTTTTTCGCACTCAGTGCAAGTTTTTATACAATATGCCAAATTCCCAACGAATTGCCGGCAAATTTCCCCGTACCGAACCAAGCTGACCCCTCGCTGAATTGCCAGACTTGTCACAATGGGCTCTTGTAATGTCGCCCAAACAGATTTCTCAGTGGGCTCTAAAGATTGGGAAGACCCAATAGACCATCAGCCCATCATACACTACACATGCCCCCAAAGGCCCATCACATCTTTGCAAGGACCATCGAAATCAACATAGATCAGCTTCTTCTTGCTTCCCTGAACCTGTGCAATTGGCCTCTTGCGGGCTTTTTACATATTACCTGGCGCCGGGTTTGGTTTTATCATATCACCTGGAAAAAGCTATTTCCTTTCATATGACCTGGAACCTACCCAAAATACCCTTGCCTTCTATATATGGCAGCAGGGGTTTTTGCATTTTTTTGAGAAGGCGTTCCGGAGAAGAAGGAAAAGGCGGTCCGGAGAAGAAGGTGTTCCGGAGAAGTTCCGTGCAGCAGCTCCGGCCATAATGTCGACGGCGCCAGCGCCGTCTAAACCAGGAAAAGTTATATTGCTGCCAAAACACGAAAAAAGAGCGGGAAAGCAGTTGATACGCTAACACAACTGTGAAAGAGTCATCGCCCATTCAAAAATGGTACGTCAACTTGAAATTCAACGTTTGATATAATGTAAATTTGATCGAAAGATGTAAGTTGAAAATTTGCAGTGTTCCACTTTTTCCTACTGTCGTATATTCCCTAATACGACAATAACTATAGTCGTGTATTTTACAATACGACTATTACACGACTATTTTCAATCAAGGTTTGTTAATTAATTTCGTTATTGTAATACCAGGTAAGGATGGATTTCATACCTTTGTGCTTACACTACGATGGAATATTCACAAATTCTGATGGGTATGTGGGTGGGAAACTGAAGCTCATGTCTATAGATACACAAGTAAAGTACATGGGACTGTTGCAACAAGTGGAAGAAAGATTACCGCTGAAGTCTCCATCCGGTACATTGTCTTTGTCATATCTTGTTCGTTGTGGAACCCGATACGTCTTTGAAGACGATGAAGACGTGAAGACAATATTCATTCTTCACAACAAGAGGCCATGCACAGATGGACCACTCGATCTATACGTGGAGTGGACTTCTGCTGGAAATAACAACACAAAGAATTCCATTGTCAATAAGCAAATGGTTTCCACTGTGGATAAGGACGGCGAGAATTCAATGCCTCCAAATGGGAGGCCGGCCAGTAAGACACCACAGGAGAGGCCGTGCAGGCCGGGGAATAAGTCACCTGCACCAGCCTTTGAAGGAGGAAAAGATGAAAATTTTTCTATTGAAACCGTGAGGTAAGGGGTGAAATTAACGAGTGGACATATATTAAAGTCGTGTTGCATACGAGACGACTGGAATTAAAGTCGTGTTGCATACGAGACGACTGGAATTGAAGTCGTATTGTATATAATACGACTGGAATTAAAGTCGTGTTGCATACAAGACGACTGGAATTGAAGTCGTATTGTATACAATACGACTGGAATTGAAGTCGTGTTGTCGACAATACGACTAAATAATCAAGTCGTTTAGACGTTTTTGTACAATATGCATGCCATTCTTACCATGTTGTTATCGCAGATTGGGAGATGGTAATAAAAATACAAAGGATGAATTTCCGAATGAAGTCGATAACCAGTGTCAGATGAATGGGATCAATGGTGAAGATGAAGATGAGGATGAAGCCGAGGATGAAGAGAAAGATGAAAATGAAGACGAAGAAGAAGATCCAGATGAAGAAGAATTATTTGAAGATGAACAAATACCGTGGTCTGCAGATGACTGGGACGAGCCTCTCACACTACCAGTTTTTCCCGGGCCGCATCCGACGGGAGGAGACCAGTCTGTGTCAGGAATAGAACTCCAACAAGCAGCGAGAGCATCCACTTCTAAAGGAAAATCTGTCACGTCGGGGGCACAAGACTTGGACGACAATGAGTACAACAATATTGATGGTGAAGGTGGTTGGGATTGGGGTACCTCTTCACCGCAGGCCGGTCCTGCAAAAAAATATGAGGAGGAGACGATGTTGAGCGGCAGTTTGCAAGGAGACGACTATGAGGCACAACTTGCCTTAGGGGCTGGATTCGAAAGTATAAAACAGTTCAAAATGGTTCTTACTGATTTGGCAATCAAGAGGAAATTCATGTTCAAAGTGGCGGACGAGAACAAGGACACCTTTGCTGCAAAGTGCAAGATTACAGGGTGCAAGTGGTACATACGGGCTTCGAATCTAGTTGACGGAGTCACCGTGACAAGGAGTGAAGGAAGGCATACATGCGACATTTTGATAAGTTCTAAAGATCATCCATTGGCCTCACACTTATGGATTGCACGGAAGTGTCATGGCCTCCACAAGGATTCAAACTCCATAAAAACGGTTAATATCCAACAGTACATTGAGAAACATTGGGGCGTCAAAGTGAACTATCAAAGGGCATGGAGGGCGAAAGAGGAATTGATACGATTGATTGATGGCAACCTGGAAGACGCATATCGTATTTTGCCCCATTATGCAAAGGAATTAGAGCGGTGTAATCCAGGTACATATGTGGTGATTGAAAGATGTTGTGATATTCCGGAAATTGAAAATGAGGAAGCCGGATACGAGTTCAGACGTGCCTTTTGGATCTTCGGCCCAGTTGCAAGAGCATTCCGAAGATCACTTAGGCCGCTGCTCACAGTTGATGGAACATTCCTGAAAGGAAAGTACCCCGGAGTGTTATTGGTTGCAACAACAGTCGACGGGAACCAACAATTAATGTGCGTTGCATTTGCAGTTGTTGAGAAAGAGACTATAAATTCGTGGTACGTATGCTAAAAAGATTGTATGAGTAGTCGTGTATTCGAGCAACACGACTACTAATACAGTCGTCTTGTTTCGTATACGACTGTGTACCCCCATCTCTTCTTGAATCTGCTTTCACTCTGATTGCTGCCTTGCAGGAAGTGGTTTCTTAGCCTACTCAAAGCCACCCTCTTTACGGACCCCCCGGCATCTCTGGATACAATTGTATCGGATAGACAGAAGGGACTTCTGAGAGCGGTTGCTGATGTATTTCCTGAGGCTCACCACGGGTTTTGCCTAAGGCATATGGCTGCCAATATGCTTAATCAATGGAAGGATAAATACTTGAAAGACCTTCTATTCCGAGCTGCAAAATGCTTCCGGAGAACAGAATTTGATGAAATCATGCAAAAGATGAAGGACCACAATGAGGAGGCATGAAAATATGTTGAGAAGATCAATAAAAAAAATTGGGCTAACGTGGAATATCCTGGTAAAAGATATGGGATGCTCACATCAAGCATATCAGAAAGTGCAAATAATATGCTATTGAAGGCTAGATTTTGGCCAATAACTCGGTTGATCGAGCAAACTCGTGCGACCACGACCTCCCATTTCGAGAGACGCCGCATGGAAGCAGAACGGCTAACGACACCATTAACCAAGTATGCACACAATCATATTAACGAAATGAGGAATAAGAGTGCTGGAACAGTCAGAGTGCAACCGCTATCGTTATGGCAGTTTGAAGTCACATCTTTATACCATGTGGTAAGAATTCATTCCGCAATGGTTTCTGATAATTCAATTCCGGAATAGTCGTATCGTAAAATAGACGACTAATTATATAGTTGTGTTGTCACCTACACGACTAATGATATAGTCGTATTAGTCACAATACGACTATTGATATAGTCGTCTTAGCGACAATACGACTATTAAATTAAGAAAACTATTTCACAACAAGACTATTCATGTTGTTGTCATATCTTTCCCTCAGGATGTTGTTGACCTAACGAAGAGAACCTGCACATGTGGGTTCTTCCAGAGCATGGGACTTCCTTGCAAGCACGCCATTGTATGTATCGATGAGAGGAGTTTCGACCCGGTGGAATATTGTGAAAAGTGGTACCATGCATGTCTGTACCGCACAACGTATGAAGAAGTACTTTTCCCTACTTTAGACATGAGTCAGTGGGGGGATTACGGGGTTTTATTCAAATGCGAACCGCCCATGCTCGATGCTCCAAAGAGGGGTAGGAGACAGACAAAGAGAATCGAGTCACAGCCTGACCCGCCAGAGAGGTTGAGGGTGAGATGTGGCAACTGTCGACAAGTTGGTCACAACCGTAAAAGGTGTACTAACCCAACGGTTGCGAAAGAAGCAAGGAAGCGCAGATATCGAAGACTCCCGCAACAAGGCAACCTGGGAACGGATGATTCAGCGCCGAGACGACCCTCTGGCTTACCTAAGGCCCCACCCTTCTTCACTTAGGTCGATCACAATTTCATGTATAACAAATATTACTCTACCTTAATGTATGCATGTAGTCGAATATTTCTTTGAATGCAAGTGTCATTTTGCATAAGTGTCGTCTTGTATAAGCGCCCTCCCGTCGTTGAAAGACGCCCATCATTCCTCACGTACATGACAGAAAAATAAATTATACTCCGTCATGGTCATGGTCTGACAGAAAGTCGTATATGATACAACACGACTATATAGAAAGTCGTATATGATACAACACGACTATATAGAAAGTCGTATATGATACAACACGACTATATAGATAGTCGTATATGATACAATACGATAATATAGATAGTCGGATATGAGACAACACGACTATATCAGATGTCGTCTTTCAAGAGTCGAAACCTGTCGTCTTTCCAATACTCTGTCTACATGGAAGAAATGAATTTGAATTTATTGAAAGCATACTGTATGTACATGGAAGAAGATGCAGAAAACCACAAAAAAGTTTCGTCTGTAATAGATTACATGTACAAAAAAATATCGAAAAAGAATACTAGTCTTCATCCGACATCCTCAAAAACCCCGCAATTGTGATAGCCTGATTTTGCTTTCGGATTGGATCGTCGTCAAACTCGCTGTCGATAACCCCGCGAATCATACTCGCAGCAATTATTGGGCGCCACTTTCGTGTAATTGATGACTGATCAAACTCAGGTGGATTGACATTGGAGGCCAAGTGCGCCACGTACATCATGATGAAGATGCCACAGTCTTTTGAGTTCTCTTGGCAGGGCGCTTTGGCAATCTGAGTCATTTTCCAGTCGATGCAACGGATGAGTCCCAGTGTGTGTGCCATGACAATGTTCATAAAGTTAGTGAATTTCTCAGCTGCGACCCTGTGATGTGGATACAACTGGGGTTTGCCGGATAGGGGGTTGTAGAAACGCCATACACCAACTGGGAAGTATACATAGACGAGGCAGAAATGCGAACCAGTGCGGATTGGGAAAAAGGCATAGAACATGTTCCTGTTCAATCCCTTGAGCATCCTCCCAAGTTTTTTTATCAATTTTGTATTATTGCCCCCTTCTATGTATTCCTGCAAAATCGCAATAGAATTCCGAAAATCACGAACTGGAAACGTGAAATTAGCGCTGGTGATGCAGGAAAAACTTACGTTGTCGAATATTTCTTTGAATGCGTGACATCCAAAATAACTGAACGGATACTTCAGCCGTTCTCTGTCATTACGCTCCCGTAATAGACCAAAAAATTCATCTATCACCTGTATAAACCAACAACATAATCAGAAGTTCGCAATATTAAAATGATAATGGACTTTAGGTATAGTCGTGCTAACGACATACACGACTATATCAGATAGTCGAGTACTTTATATACGACTTTATGAATAGTCGAGTATGTTATATACGACTTAAGGTTCAGGCGGTCAAGTATGTATACATTGGTGTTAATTTCTGTTGTTTGCAGAAGGGATACATAGTCATCATCACATAGTGTTGGGATAGGATAAGCCTTCCTTGGATTGGCTATCCATCCTGATATTTCCATTCTATCCCGCTCTAACAACACCCCCATGTCGAAGCATAACTCTAAATTACCATAGTTTTCTGGGAGATCAACTTTATGCTTAGCCTTTTCTGGGGTTTGCAGGACATCAACGTCAACAGCCTGGGATAACGTTAAGCCAGTTGCCTCCTTCACCTCCTCCTCCTTCACCTCCTCCCTTGCCTCATCCTCCTCCTTCTTCTCCTCCTCCTCCTTTGCCAATGAAACCTCGTCCTTCTTCTCCGCCTCCTCCTTTGCCCATTCATCATCCTTGGCCGTTTGGATATCCGACTGCTGTAGGGAAGAGATCACCTCATCGATGATAGAGGTTGTTCGTTGGTCGGATAAGGTATCTTCAGAGTCGGCGTTCGGATCTTCTGCCAAATTCTTCCTCGCCCTCTCCTCCGCCATTCTCCGTATATGGTCTTCTTCCCTAAGCCTCTGCGATTCCCTCGAATTGACAGTCCTCATTCTCCTCCTTACCACTACACCAGGGGGGAATCTGTCCCGGCCGTACGTCATCCGGGACTCCTCTTCTGCACGCTCCATGTGTTCCTCAAGTTCTGGTTGGAGCTTCTTCAAAAACATCTTCGCGGCGGCTCTCTTTGTAGCCCGTCGACTCTTATCTTCCGCATCCGCCTGCTTTATGGGAGCTGAAATGACATTTTCAAATTCGTATTAGTAACAGCAAGAACTATAATATAGTTGTGTAGAGTTCAACACAAAAGAAGGAATAGTCGTGTACAATCCATCACAAAAAATTAGATAGTCGGGTTGAATGCAATACGAAAAATTAGCTAGTCGTGTTGAATGCAATACGAAAAATTAGATAGTCGTGTTCAATTCAAGACAAAAAATACCTAGTCGGGTTGTATGCAACACGAAAGATTAAATAATCGTGTTCCAACTTACCTTTACCCCAGTGCAGAGTTCAACACAAAAGAAGGAATAGTCGTGTACAATCCATCACAAAAAATTAGATAGTCGGGTTGAATGCAATACGAAAAATTAGCTAGTCGTACAATTCTATACTTAGAGATATCCCTATCAAAGGTAAGACATGATGCATGACGTGTAATCTAAGAGTGAAATTCATTATTCCTCAGATTGTGAGTCTTCATTATTCTCTTCATTATGCGAGATATGTGAATCTTCTTGTTACTCCCTGAGAGAGAGCTATATATTGTTGAGAAACCTTGATTATCTGTTTCATACTCCATGAGTGAGTCATTGTGGTAAGAGTTACCCTATTCTCAGAAAGTTGAGACCTCTGTTATTGTTGAATCATTGTCCAGTTTGACATTGACCTATTTCTCCACTTATTAAAAGGTAGAATTTGAATGCAAGACGAAAAATACATAGTCGGGTTGTATGCAACACGAAAGATTAAATAATCGTGTTCCAACTTACCTTTACCCCAGTGCAATGAATCGCTGGCTGACTTGTGCGCCAGCTCCTTTCTGCGCATGACCATCGGAGTTTGCTTGACGTGGTCCTTGTCATCGGGCCGCTTCTTTGCCTCCTCGTTGTGATGGACCGATGATGACTTCGTTATCCTCTCCTTCTTTTGTGATTCCTTCGTCTCCTTCTTCGTCTCCTTCTTCAGCTCTTCACTCTTCTCTTCAGCAGGATGGTCAAAGTTGTGACCCTCTAACATCGTTGACGCTGTGGCGGCAGATGCCTTGATACAGTGAAGAACCTCTCCCAGAGGTCCGACGGGCCTTCCCATCTCCTCATACGACGACAGGGCGATCTCAATTAGTGACTGTATGCCCTGGAGCGAACCCTCCAATCGGCCCAGGGCAGTAGACTGAGCAGCCGTCCTCGAAGAAGAGCAGGTAGGTTGTTTAGGATTCCTCTTTCTTTCCGGCCTCTCCGTCTTCTGTCGTCGCGGTTGAGGGGCCACTGGGGGAGGCGAAGGAATGAGAGATGCCTCTTTGTCCATGGGGACGATGACATCGACGACGTCTTCCCATACGTCGAGATTATCGAATAGACCCTTCCAGTAGTCGGTCATACGGTGCTTCTTCTGTGCACCCATCTTCACCTCTGTAATTAGGGCCCCACTTCCTGGCCACCTTTTCGCCCTCGGACTGGTAGGGCCGAACACAGAATGGAAGATTGTCGTGTGCTCAAAAAACCAAATCTGCATAGTAATCAGATGAAGACATTAGTAAAAGTCGGGGATACAGTCGTGTTGAATTCAAGTCGACTATATATCAAGTCGTATTGTATAATAGTCGACTATAAATAAAGTCGTGTTGCATAATAAACGACATTAATAAAAGACGTGTTGCATAATACACGACACTTAGAGCCTTTCGAAGACTGTACAAACATACAAATACTACATACCTGAAGGACATATGAGGCGCCGTTTAGGTATCCACCTCCCAGCCCTTTACTTCTCCCACCCACTAGTCTGCGGGTGTGGGTTACACCAGAAACCAACATCGTATGAATAGCCTCAGCCCAATTGTATGAGCTCATTCTTGGGAGGTCTTCAATATAAGGGTAGAAAGAGGGATGCACCGCTCTCGTACTATGTGGAAACAACACCGTGGAGATGAGGAGGCAGATGATCATCCTCGCCATGTCCTCCTCTGGCATCTTCATTTCGCCCTCGCTAAGCTTGTCAATGATTTCTTCAATATGTGGAATGTCCGGTTTCCTTACGCTGAAGTACTTTTTGAAGAATTCACATTCCGTTCGCCGTGGCACAAAGGGAAGGACCTCAACTCTTTCGCCCTTAGCGGGCAATCCAGTGATAAGAGCAACTTCTTGCTCTGTGAAATGTACCGTTCTCCCCTTGATATTGAAGACCTTCGCCTCCTCATCCCAATACCTAACCAAATGGTCGATCAGGTTCCGAGAAACAACTACGTCCTCACCTTCAAAAATGACAGAGAACCCAGCTTCTCTGATCAGTTGGCAACATCTTTGGTGACGCCGTAAGATGGCCGCACACTTTTTCATCGCCCCCGGTTGACAATATGTCTTCACCGCCAGTCGCGGATTGCATGTTTTCTTGCCTGATGGGTCCATCGGAGCCTTCCTCTTCCTGCCCCTCTGAGGTGCAACGAAGAATTCCTGATCTTCCTCCTCTTCCGATGGTATTTCCTCCATATACTCATCTTCTTTTGTATCAATCTGCAATGAGATAGGTAGAGTGGTCAGTAGAACAGTCGTGTTGGAAACACAGGCAATCATAATAGTCGTATTGCATCCTACACGACTAACGCTCAAGTCGTATTGTATATTGGCATACAATACGACTTTATGCTTCATCTTAAAAATTATAAATCTTAAATTCTTAGCTTCTGGAACTAAAATAAGTAAGGATTTATCTAACTTACCGCGGTTTAGTGGTATGTATGTGTGTATTTCCTCGTACGCCCTTTCACACGCTTCCTCGCCGCAAACCGAACCTCAGAATTCACACTCCGTCGGTTGCTCGAAGGCGCGGGGAGCCGCAGGGGAAACTCAAGGGACTTCTTCGTCCCCGAAATCCCAGGAGTTTTACGCGACAAATCGCCGCCCAAACCGCACTGTCCGTCAGTCGTGTCGTCGAAATCCAACAAGGGGCGCCGGAGAAATCGACGAGCAGGGGGGACGTTAATCGGATCTTCGAACACCTTGGGGGCAGCTGGAATTCGTCGGAGGACTCGCCGGCGGAGTCGCCTCTGGAAATTGCCGGAGAAATCACCGGAGAAATCGCCGGAAACACTTTCTTTTCGTATACAACTCCAACACGCCCTCTTCGCACAGTCATAACACGATAAATATACAAGAGGGGCATTTTTGGTACTCCAAGTCCAGATTCCAGGTGATATGAGATAACACGGAAAAAACCAGGTCATATGGAAATAACAAACTTGGCGCCAGGTAATATGTAAAAAGCCCGCCTCTTGCTTAAATCCAAGCAAGCTTAAGATATTATTGACATTTAAAAAAAACCATTGTATTTGTTTCTACTTTCCTGCAAAAGAGCAGTTATTTTATTATTTTTAATGAAGCATGCAAGTGCGTTTATTCAATGAAAGTAGCTCAGTGACGGTGTTTGCATTTTAGTAATGCTAAGTGTCCTGGCTCGCTGCAAGCGTGCCACAACGCACATGCCCCGTGCGCAAACCCACATCCATACGCAGGCCTCATGTGACTTTATGTTGGCGCACCTGCAATGAGCGCTCAGATCAGGCAACTGCACTCAGCATTTTCATGTGAAATTTTTTGTGTACACATGTTTTTGCTTATGAAGTTTGCCTCTTATGCATGTGTCTGTCTTTCTTTCTTCCTTTTTTTTTTAATGAAATGAATATGAATTGGTTATTCACATACTCCCTCGGTCAAAAAAACCTTGCTGCATTTAAATATTAGGATCCAGCAGTAGGTGGCTGGATTTTGCCTTGCCAATAGTTTTCATGAGGGGTCAGCGGAGGCTTGAAATGCTGTCTGCTTTATAGGCCAATAAATTTATATCTCAATTTCAAATTGAGCCAGGAGTTTTTGGACGGAGCTAGTAATACAGGTCACAAATGTAAATACCTTCTTACACTTTAGAGCCTTGTGGTCGCTTATTCTTAAATCACTTTTTTTATAGCCATAATTATGCCTGCTGTTACACGATTTGCCTTTGATACAAAATCAGTTAGGAGGCTAGATCCCTCCAAATGGCATCATTTCGCCTCCGGCTAAACTAGGACTTTTATTTATATCCATACAATATACTTAATTATCATCATCATAGAGGCATGACACAAGAAGACTGAGCTTAAGCTTCAAATCCTGGGCTTTGCTTATATGAGTTCTTCCTGGCTGAGGCTAACACTGACTTGTCTGCCACTATGAAGTAAGCTGAACCAGCAACTGCGGTTAAAAAAAAATTTATTATTTGTCATGAACAGAAAATCCAACCACAATCGAAACCTAAAACATAATTAAAATAAAGAACAACTCAAACTATAGCATTAATCAACTTTAAAAAAATAAAAAAATGTAAATATTACAGGTTGACAGGATTGTATAAAACCTGTGGAAATGATGAGAGCCTGAGCAGTGGGATTGAGGTAGGATCTTGCCCATGGAAGCATCCTCACACTTGCCAGCTGAAATGATTCAAAGGAGACATATATACATCACTTGAAATTGCCCTATATATGCTGATCAACAGCATATATAGGAAATCCAACTTATTGGGAAATTAAACTTACAGTAGGAACTGCAGCTGCAATGCTGGCTACCACGGCCGCCTTGGCTCCGGCCACAACGCCCTCTGATCATGATCACCACAGGAATAAAATCAAAATAAACTGTGAGTAAAATTTAATTTCTATGCAAATCTAAATAAGAAGTCCTCCCATTCTTCATTCTTTTTTGTTTTTACTTCAAACTTAAACACCAACTAGTAAGTGACAGAGTAAGATCAACTAAAGTACCATGAGAGCATCTCTTGGCCATGGCCAACTTCTGGTCAAGAGAAGCCAGTCCATTCCTATCCAATGGAGAACTAGGACCCACATTTTTGTTCACAGATGAGGAGGCAGAAGGAGAGGAGGAGGGAGCAACAGTGAAAAAACCCATTTGATTGCAGTAAAAGTAGTAGCACAAGATGTTGATGGTGGAAGAAGCTCTAATCACCCTATTTATGGCAGTGGAATTGAACTGTTGAGTTTGGTGAGACTCAATCCAAGTTCCAAATTTCTCCATCTATCCCTGTACATTTGATGGTTTTGTCGAATTCCAGGATTCCAAGTTAGGGCAGTCACCAGGTTTTCCTCTGGTTTTGTTGGATCTGGTGTAGACTTGTGGTACATGCATTTTGTTACGGTAAAGTTACGAAGTTCAGTTTGCCCGTTTTGGTGCCCGTTAGTCTCTCCTCACTGACATGCAATTCCTTCCAAGAAAGGGTGGCCATTGGTTTGGACAAAGTTGCAGGTTGAAACCGTGGGTATGGGTCCAATTCAGAGATCTGTTGGATAATTTAGTGCTCCCGGAATCTGGTAGTTGTAATTCCAAAAGAAAAATATTTTCCTAACTCAAGAATTTTTGATAAAATTGTAATTTTTCCCTCTATTCTATCGACGTGGTAAAATATATTCGGTGGTGATATGATTTTGGTGACTAAATTGGTCAGGTTAGACTGGTCCATTTTTAAAATAAAAATATTTTCCGAACCACATTATGTGACCAGAAAACAGAACGAAAGGGCAAGTGGAGGGGGACTCAGAAATATTAAATAAAGTTGTAATTTTTACTTCTATTCAACCCTTTTTTCCCTCCTCTTTGATGTGGCAAAATCTGTTTGGTGATCAAGTGATTTTGATGACCAACGCCAAATTGATGAGGCTGCACAGGTCCTTTCCAAAAAGAATAATTATTAAATGAACTATTTTCGGCAGAGTTGGCCGACACCAAGCTGCCAATGTTGGTTATCGTGTTGGATAACATGGAGTTCGAGCAGTTTGGGAGATTATTTTTCACGAATCAGCGGCAAAAGCTTGAAAATCTGGAGATGGTTTTCAAGAGAGCAAGAACCTTCTTTTGATGGTATATTATTCGTTTGAAGAGAGATAAATAGTTAAAAACTCTAAAAATTGACTCTTGGGTTGGAGGGAGAACTCAAATCGCCACCTCAACATGTGGGTACTCATATCTGAATTTAACAACTCCATTGGAGATTGGAGATGCAATGGTAACACCCTCTCCGTCCAAAAGTACCTGTCTGGAATAGAAAACAAAATACCTGTCTGGATTTGAAAATCAGACAGGTACTTTTGGAGGGAGGGAGTGAGCTGAAATCCCAAAGGCGCCAAGCAATCCTCAAGAGGCAGGCAACAAGCGCAAATGTCACTTCCTCCATAGCTAGCTCCAATGCTTCCCAATTTGCCTGTCCATCCATGGCACTCAACCTATTTCCCCTTCTTGCCTCTATCTCAGCTTCCCTCCTTTCAACCTTCCCGCCCCATTTCTTGGTCCAAACTCCACTAAAACCATCTGCGTCAAAGCTGCCCAAGGTGAATTCTCATCTACCAATCTTTTCTTCTCCATTTTATGCAACATTTGGGCTTTAACATTTGCATGATTTTTATTGTATTCTTTTGCGCAAACATATAGCTGATTGTGTGCAGATGGAGGGCACCAAAGTCCATGGGCTTTAGCCAGTCTGCAGCTTGTCTGGCATTGGATGAACTTTCGGACAGTGAGAGGACTGAAAGGGCCGGAGAGAAAGTAATTCAGAAGGATGGTTTTGATGTTCTTCGCGCAATGGAGGGACGCGGTCTTCGCGCAGACCTGAATACGTATTTGTGGCTATTAGATGGGTGCTTGAGGTCATTCTCCTTAAGTAATGCGAAAAGGGTGCATTGTAGTATCCTGAAGTCTGGTTTTGGCGATGTGTTTATTTTGGGCGAGAAGCTTGTGCAAGTTTATACATGCCTTGGTGTTGTAAACGATGCGCTCTTGGTATTCGATGATATGTTCCAGAGAAGTTTGGTATCGTGGAATAAGATTATGAGTGCATTGCTAGTGGAAAAGAGGAGTTGGGAAGTTTTGGCTTGCCTCTCAAGAATGGTAGAAGAGGAATTGGTGCCTGACAGCTGGGCTCTTTCTTGTGCTCTGAGGGCTTGTAGTGCTTCCAGTATCCCTTTCTGCTATGTGGAACAAATTCATTCGAAAATTGTCCGTTGTGGACTTTCTTTTGATTCTGTAGTCATTAATCCTTTAATCGATTTGTATGCAAAAAATAGGGCAATAGATTCAGCCTGGCTAGTCTTCAAAGATGTACATTCTAAAGACAGTGTTTCATGGGTTGCTATGATATCTGGGTTTTCTCTTAATGGTCATGAGGAAGATGCTCTTTATCTCTTTTGGGAAATGAAGAAATTAGGGATTGTACCCACGCCATATGTGTATTCCAGCGTGCTAAGTACATGTACAAAGTCTGAGCATCTTGACCTTGGATTGCAGATACATGCTCAAGTCTTGAGATTGGGATATTTATCAAAAACATTTGTGGGAAATGCTCTAATCACACTCTACTGCAGTTGTGGTAAGTGGAGCTCTGCTGAACAGGTTTTCCACAACATGCCTCACCATGATGGAATAACATATAACTCTTTGATCTCTGGGTACTTTCATTGTGGAAATAGTGATAGAGCTCTTTATTTTTTTCAAAAGATGCAAACTTCAGGGTTTAAACCTGATTCAGTTACCATTGCCAGTCTCTTAAGTGCTGCTTCATCCCTCGGAGCTCTTGCAAAGGGTGCACAACTCCATTCTTATGTAATAAAATCAGGTGTTTCTAATGATGTTATTATTGAAGGATCTCTGCTTGATCTATACGTGAAATGCTCTGATATTGAGACCGCCAACAAGATGTTTAGCACCACCTGCAAAGAAAATGTGGTTTTATGGAATGTGATGCTTGTTGCATATGGGCAGATAGGAAATCTCAGAAAATCGTTTGATTTATTTTGCCAAATGCAACTAGAAGGGATGAAACCTAATCAGTATACTTATCCAAGCATTTTAAGAACTTGTACTTTGCTTGGGGCCGTTGATGTTGGAAAGCAGATTCATACTCTAGTTGTGAAAAATGGGTTTGAACTTAATGTCTATGTATCGAGTGTGCTTATAGACATGTACGCAAAGTGTGGGGAACTTGAGCTTGCTAGGGGGATTCTGGATAGATTGACAAAGAAAGATGTAGTGTCTTGGACAGCCATGATTGCTGGATATGCACAACATGAATTATTTGTTCACGCCCTGAAACTTTTTGAAGATATGCAAATTCATGGGATCCTAACTGACAACATTGGATTCTCAAGTGCTCTAAGTGCTTGTGCTAGTATTCAAGCACTAAAACAAGGACAACAGATCCATGCTCAAACTCACATTCTGGGTTACCGGGAAGATCTTTCAGTTAGAAACTCTTTAGTTAGTCTTTATGCAAGATGTGGTAAAATAAAAGAAGCTTATTGGATATTTGAGGATATAAAAGAGAAAGATGTTATATCGTGGAACAGTTTAATAGCAGGATTTGCACAAAGTGGTCACTGTGAAGAAGCATTGAATGTATACTGCAAGATGAATCAAGAAGCCATAGAACTTAATCTATTCACCTTTACGCCTGCTTTAAGTGCTGCTGCTAATATAGCTGATATAAAGCAAGGCTCTCAAATTCATGGAAGGATGATAAAAACTGGCCATGACTTGGAAGTGGAGGCGGGAAATGCTTTAGTTACTCTCTATGCCAAATGTGGATCTCTCCAAGATGCAGAAAGAGAGTTTTCTGTAATAACAGATAAAAATGAGGTTTCCTGGAATGCCATCATCACAGGCTATTCACAACATGGTCGAGGCAGGGAAGCTCTTAAACTCTTTGAGGAGATGATCCAAAGGGGATACAGACCAAACCATGTGACTTTCGTGGGGGTCTTATCAGCTTGTAGCCATGTAGGTTTGGTAAAAGAAGGGCTAGGTCATTTTAAATCTATGAGTGAAAAACATGGTGTTGCTCAAAGACCTGAACATTATGCTTGCATTGTGGACATTCTTGGACGATCTGGCCAGTTGGATCATGCAAAAGTGTTCATTGAAAAAATGCCAATAATTCCTGATGCTATGGTGTGGAGGACACTTCTTGGTGCTTGTAGGGTTTGGAAAAATATGGACATTGGAGAATTTGCTGCAAAGCAGCTTCTTCAGCTCGAACCTGAAGATTCTGCAACCTATGTGCTACTTTCGAATATATATGCAGTTGCAAGAAAATGGTATCTTCGAGATCAAGTGAGAGATATAATGAAAGATAGAGGAGTAAAGAAGGAGCCAGGCCGGAGTTGGATTGAGGTTAAGAATGTAATTCATGCGTTTTTTGTTGGTGATCATTTACATCCATTGGCTGATAAGATTTATGACCATTTAGGAGAATTAAATCTGAGAGTAGGTGGGATTGGGTACCTACATGATCATGAGAGTCTCTTACATGATTTTGAGCAAGAGCAGAAAGACCCCTCTATGTTTGTTCATAGCGAAAAGTTAGCAGTTTCTTTTGGGCTCATTAGTCTTTCTCCTGGAATGCCTATTAGAGTTATTAAGAACCTTCGTGTCTGTAATGACTGTCATAATTGGATGAAATTCGTTTCAAAGGTTACAGAGCGACAGGTTGTGATTCGAGATGCCTATCGCTTTCATCATTTTGCTGGAGGTGTATGTTCATGTGGAGACTACTGGTGATGTGCGAGCTGGTTTGAGGAAAGAACTTGTTTCATTGTTTTATATTATTAGTCAATTGTTTGAAATACAATTTAAAATATATATCAAATTTCATCTGTACATATATATAAAGATTAACTATTATTCTGGTTTGCAGAATGAGAATTAGTACTGCTGATTGCCTTTACAAACCGATAATTCTTCAATTACCTTCATAACCTATTGGGATTATTGATGACTTCTCTATTCTAGTAAGTGCTCTTGGCTGTTGCATACCTTCTACAAACAAGTTCCAAGAACCATACCTCGGATACCTTTTTCCACACATTTTAGGAATCGCTTTTTGTAATACTTGAGTAGCATAATACTGTTTACTGTAAACCCTTATGAATTATGACACTTCTGAATATCGAGAATAATAATTTAGTTTTGTGGAGAATATGATTAAAAAATTCCATTTGATCTAATACAAAATCTCTGCACTTTAATATGCATTCATAGGAGCTCTTAGTTCTCCCCCAAAAAAACGTCTCAGCAGCTTCATTACGACCTTCATCATCGAACAAGCAGCACAATAACAAAAGCATGGACTACATTGTGTTTTGACATATCTTTGCGATAATGCAGAAAGACTGTGATAATTGCTTCTGCAAGTTAAAAATATATCTATACAATGTTTGTATTTTTTCCCTACCTTTTCCATATTAGCTTTGAAAGTCAAAGTTGAAATTTTAAGCTTCCTGCTCTGCTCATTATTTTTTTGCATTGTGCTCGACTTGGTTGCCTAATGTTATGGCCGTTTCAATTGTTTTTCGAATTTCTCTGTGATGGCTTTGAACTTTGATTGTCGATTTAGATATTTATAACTATTTTTATGACTCAATAATTTAGATTCCTCAAAATAAGTTTTGTATCTTGCAGTGGGTTCTTAACTTGATTGTTTTACTGTTCTCTTGTTTATGTCCTTTATTTTTTTTCACTGTTAGAAAATTACCGAACTCATATAAAATTTGACAGTAAATCATTCTTGGTAGTACAAATGGCCAGTTTTCAGAGATAGGGATATTTTTTATTTTTCTTGATAAGTAAATAGGGCTATTATAAAGCTAAAATTAATAAAGAAGAATTGAAGTTAGCTAGGAATATATCCTTGAGATTAAGGTGAAGACAGGCTAACCTTTTATCACCCAACTTTTCGGCAACTGTATCAACTTTACTTTATGTTTGCAGGTTCAGATATCATTCGTGCTGGCAATGTGGCAGTTATGGGGATAAAGAACAGGGGAAATGGAGCTTAGCATCTGCCAGTTTTCGCTGCTTCAAGCTCGCCTAGTCAGGAATGTTGCCAGCTGGAAAATGACGACTTGAAAAAATCAAGTTAGTAAAACCGATCTTGTTGTAGAATTCGTTATTTGCTAATCTAGGATGTGAAAAATGATAAGAATTTCATTGAGATCATTCAGAGATTTATTATTCTCTGGTGATGCTTTTGCAACTATTTTCAGGTCAACCTTGATATAGAAAATTTATTTTGAGAAATTTCAATTATTTTACTTAAACCCGACATAAGGTTCCATCAATAAGTTGGCTGGAACATAAACATCGTACTTCATGAAAAGGATAGTAAATCATGCAGATGAATTAGTTGGCACTTGGAAGTTCAAATATTGTCATAAGGAAGTGGATTGCAGTCCCTAAGCTTGTAAGACTATGTGTTTATTCAAGAGAGTAAATCTTTTGGCCAGGCTAATTTCCGATAAGGTATTTTCATGGTTCTCCATATCTTGAATAATCTAAAGGAAAGGATCTTGTCTAAATTATCTTATTTCAATAGTTTCCTTAACTGTAAGTGTAACATCCTGGTACTTTAGTGCTCAAAATCAAAGAATAATAACTTTTTTCTTTGAAACTAAAGATCTTCCGGGATTCACAGACTAACCATGAGGAGGAAACCTTAATAAACCAGAATTTGTCATGTGTATACAAAATAGCATCACAAGTACAATAGTGTGCAAAAGGTTAGCACCATGGTCTTTAAGTACAAGTCCATAGTTAACATAAATATATAGAGTGCTAAAATAGCAAAATAACTAAGTCAACTGCCATACAATGTAATGCTGGATAGTGGGCATCAATATCTACACATAAAGCACCCTCAAGCTTCGCCACTAGCACCTGTAACATCTGCGGGTGGTTCAGTAGGTGAAGTTATGTAGAGGATCACATTAGTGTTATGAAATGGGATTAGCTCAGCTTAGTAGTTCCCAAATAATGGATGTAAAAGAGACATATCAGTAATGTCAAAGCTCATGCATTCATTTTCAAAACCAATGCATTTTCAAAATCTAGTCACATTGGTTCATTATGCTCATGACACATGCACTAGTTACTAAATCAGTCAATCGGCCCATGACCCATGCATTTGAAAATAACTTAGTCATTCAGCACTATCCCCATGACCAATGCATGCAAACCATAACAAATTAATCATAAGAGGCTGGAAGCAACGTGTGAATGATCGATCACACGTGTCAAGACCAAGAGTTGTACTACGCTCCAAACCAAGGGCCCATGCATCTCTCATGTGTCCTAACCCCAATGACATGAACTTACACCACAGCAGTGACTCTATCATGCATGCCATGAATGAGGGAAGTTCCACATTCCCATCTCTCATGAGGACACCAAGGAAGAGTTGGAGTCAACGGCCTTCTCATGATGCACACTTGATCCCGATATGCACGCGGACTTTCATTATAGCAAAAGTATTTTGCAACCCGGGGCTATTATGCACCAAGGAGCTGCCACTATGACCTATTATGGGTCGTCACCACCATGAACTTTTCCCTTGCAATTTTGGATTGCGCGTCCGTGTACCTTGACCATGTACCATGCAAGTCAAAATCAGTGACTTGTAAAAAGATAGATATCTTTGTAAATTCATTTCAGCTGAAATTCCTTGCAAAGCCTTCATCACTAAAACATGCATACAGGATTAATCCAAAGCAAGCGATAATCAAACTTGTTATTTCAGCCACAATAGATCAAGTACTAATGCATCTCATTCAAAGCATTCAATTATTAAGCATACTATTTCGGCTGCAGTAGATCATATAAACAAGTATCATCCATCCATAAGCAAATGGGGAAAACCCCCCTTTCATGCAATTTCAAAGAACCATTCTAATCCATGACTTTCTTACATAATCATGCATTCCCCCCAAATTGAAGGTATTTGAGAACGCATACATATCAACTAGCATGCTTCCATTGACATAATTCTACCTACCTTGGGTCCTTACTAAGCAAGTTTTCCCCTTTTCTACATTCACCAGCTGTACCTCATTTGATGGTGGTAAGTTCAGCTCCAAATGACAAATTCTAGCTCAATACCTAGTTGGTCTTCCTTCATCACATTGCTCGATACCTCCGTTGAAGATTTCCATGGAGGATGTTAAAGGAGAAGTGAAGAATCAAGGAGAAGAACAAGAGAAAGAGTTGGGGTTGAGCTTACCCATGGTTGAGATGTTGGAGGTGATGAGGGTGGCTCTAGATGTAACTCTCTATGTGATTTCTACTTTGGATCTAACTCCCTGGAACTTCCCAAAGGCCTCTTAAGTTCTGGGCAGAAGCCTTGGAGAAGAAGGAGGAGTGAAGAGCATAGCTAAACTAAGGTTCTCGGATTTACTATATATACTCGTGTTACCCAGACCCACTTCAGAACTGTTTATTCTGGAGGCCATAACTTGGGCTCCCGAACTTCGAATTCTGCAATCTTGATAAAAGCTCTTTTCGTTCTCTATCCTATTCTAGAATCTCAGTCTCAAATTTGCTATGCATCTAGAGATATTACACAAGGAATTTGCAAAGGTGACTTACTATACTAAAAACCAAGCTAGTTTATTTACACCTAAGCTGATTTTTGTATAACTTGTCATTGCTACTATGGTATCTACTAACATAGAACTCCACATCTACTAACCCACTAAGTAATGCCAAGAGCATCTAGACAATATTATCATATGTCCAAACTATGGGTCACATAACAAACATTGTAAAGATGTCATCCAATAAATGTCACCAAAATGTTACACAAAAGGCAGTCGTTACAGTAAGTAACCCTCAATTACACATACACATGCATGCATAGTTGGTAAGTCATATATAATTTAGCGATGTAACTGAAGTTGCTAATGGTAATAAATATCCTAAAAAATTCAATTAATTTCTATTATGAGACTCCATGGCCGATCTTGTATGTTGTCTTACCCTGAATAGTAAGTGGGTGAGATGAGATCAAGATTACTGAGGCTAGTCGAAATGCAATTTCAGTAGCATCACTTAAACGGAGTTACCATCAACTAGAACAACCTGAGATATGCAGTTTTCATCTCAAGTCTACTTTAGTTTAGATTACCCTTAATTATCACAATAACTGAGTCTGCATCAGTTAAACTTTAAACAAAGACCAGATTCGTGCAGGACATTTAGAAATCACTTTGTCGCACAAATAGGGCATACAACATGCACCTCAGGTTTGTCAGATAGTCAATTGTTACAGTTTAATTTTAAATTTGAACTCAGGTCAGCTGAAAGATTGCTATTGGTGCAGCAAAGTTTTCTCTCGAAAAAATGGAAAACATTCTACTCCTCTCTATTGTCATTATTTGCGTCATAATGTTAAATCTTTTTGGCGAAACAAAATTATTTACTACTGGAATAATTAACTTCACAAACACCTCGCATCTACTTGCATATTTTGCAGAATCACTATATAGTGGTACTATTAAAAACAGAATGAAACGAGTGATAAAAGACCATGATTCTGATTCTGAGCTGCTTTCCAATTGTGGTCAGTTTGTCCCGTATTTTTCCATGTGGTCATATGCAATTATACTTGCAATTTGGCATTTCGTCTATAGAATGAGATAAAGGGAAACTTATGTTCTAACCTGATCAAGTCATATGCCCACGGAGAAACCTTAATGCTGTAACAGTGTAGAGCTTGAATTACTCCTAAATATTTTCTATAATCTTTCCATTTTGTTTGTACTATGAGATACCGAGAAAATTGATGTTGTAACCTGATCGAGTCATGTACCAAAGGAGAGATATCTGTACTGTAACACAGTTTAGTGCTTGAATTACTACCGGGTACTCCCTCCATCCGGAATTACTGTCACCATAAGGATTTTCATAATAAACTAAAATTAGTTCATTTGGGAAAACCTTATGGTGATAATAATTCTGGTTGGAGGGAGTATTTTACATTCAAGTCGATCTTAAATTGTATTAAGTCAGACTTAATTGAAAACTTTTTTTTTTCTTCTTGCAATTTTCTGGACAAGGTTAACCCTGTCGTCTGAAACCGATTTGTGAGTGTAGGAAGTGAAGATTTGTGGTGAATTGACTTGTGTTGAAGAAGCACTTGTTGCGGTTTGAAACCTTGGCAGCCATTCATAGGCGTTTTGTGGGAAATCATCTATGGAGGACGTGTACCTACAAGGGCGATTTATTCCTTTTTCAACTATTAGATTAAGGCACCTTGTGGAGCACTTTTGGGGAAATGGAAGATTTATGATGTCAAAATCTTGTTTGGCGAACCAAACAGAATTGAACTCTGTTGTTATGTTGTATCCAAACGTGATGTTGAACAATTCAACTACAAATGGACCACAAATTGGTTGCCAAACAACACCCAAGTATCAAATCACACCTTGTAAAGTAATGTTTACTTTCGGGAAGATTAAAAAACTTTTTGCAGTTCCTGTATAAAGAGATGTCTGAATTCGTCTTTCAGAATATCCTCCTTGGTGCATGTGTGTAGAAGAAGCGTGCTGGATGTGGATCCCTGAGATGCGCAAATTATTAGAATTGGAAGAGCACTTGATGAAGGTTATGATGTGAGATTTCTTGTAAGGCCTTGGTCCCTTTTTGCTGATTTTTCTTTGCTATCGAATACATGTTTATTCTCTTCATTGGTTTCTTGTATGATGAAATTTAATGTATCTGGATGCTTTTTTTCTTTGTTCCAGTTATTGTGAAGGCGTTTCGACTGCTCATGTAGTTGTTGCTCCATGGAGGAGCAAAACTTTTCAAGATATTTCTTTTCCTTGCTATTTAGTGGGCATTGGCTGATTTCTTGGGAGACAAGGTTATACCTTGATCCAAGTTATGATCTTTTGTCAATGTGGACGGACCAGTATAGCAAGGCAGAGATGTATGTGCTACCATTGGAAGTCAAATTTATACGGTAATTGAATATCCTACTCAAAAGGATTGAAGAACCTACGTGGTATTAATTTTTGGAGTTTAGAACATTAAGAAATATGAAACGGGTACATACTGGTTTGTGTGTAGTATTAGCTTTGTTTATGGAAGCTGCTTTTTGCTTTCTCTTGTGGAGATATCTACTGTTTTCCAATAATAAAATAGTAGTATGTCTTGGTGACCTATTGTCTTCGTTTTTTGATATATTGAACACCTATTTTCCTGTTGTGTATGTAGAACTAGTAGGACAAGTAATGTAGTATACCACTTTGAGTTGGATATGAATGAAAAGTTTTATGTGACGATTGATCATCCAAAACATTTTTAAACTTATTTCAGAAGAATCAAGCGGAAGGAATTTCTGTAGTCTGGTTATTGTTAGAGGAGTATCTGCTCGAAGTTCTACATTATGGTTGTCTTTAATAGTGTATTTTGTAGATAAGATTTTGTTTAGTCCTGTATTTATTTTATCTTTGGATTGGTCAGCCTTTCACTTAATCGAGGGCATTATAGTCCATTCTTGTTTTGGCAACCCTAAGCCTATTCAAATTTTTAGAGGTTGATCTAGAGCTTTCTGTAGCTCTATTCTTCCCTCTTGAATGTCTTCTTCTTTTTCGGTAAAAATCTTATATCACTTCTTAGGTGCAGATCGCATTGTGGCAATTTTCAGTGGCATTTTGATCAATGGCAGCAATGTGGTATTAGATCTCCAGAACTACATCAACGTGAATGTGGTCACAGTGGTTCAAAAGTTCAGTTATAGATGCTAAACAGTTTTCAGGTATAAAGATGTTGGTTTTTCTTCTTTTATTAGTTTTTTGCAGTGTAAACTAGGATATTATCAACCACTGGTGTTGGTAGAGGTCCTCATTGGTGCGGACACAGGGCCTATATGGGTTCACGCCTGCCGGAATAGGACCCGTGTCCATTAGATTAGTTTATTTATTGTTACAATCTGTTTAAATATTTAGATAATTCTGTTTTCAGTATATGACTTAACTAGGAATTTTACTATGATTAGGAAGCATGATTCCCCATATCTAATTTTGGTAAGCACAAATTTGTTGATTTAGGATTTTTGTAAGCTTATTTAAAGACCACTACTTTAATGAATAAAATTGGTTCAATTTTATGCAAGAAAAATCATTTTGATACTTTTGTGGTAGAGCTTCAGGTTGGTGTTGATTCGAACGCCGGTGCCAACTCCGGGAGCCTTTGGTGTCGAAATCAGTGGTGGTTTTGGTTTTGATTCCAAAATCTAGCCGTTGTTCCGCTCATTGCCATCGCCCAATTCTCGACCAGAAGGATTTCATATTGTCATTGCCAACCCGGCGTTGTTGTTGCCCCGACGGTGGACCTCCGTTGAGATCCAAAGTTGTCACCTTTCTTCCAAAAGTTAGCCTCTATTCCGCTCGTTCCCGCCGCGGCCGATATCTTGCACCACCCGCCACTACCTCCGCCACAACCACCATTCGAACGGCCAACCACAGGTTTGGGACTTGGTTCAAGTTCATTTTGGATGAACCAGATTCATGTTCAATTTTGACCATGAATTTCAAACCCGGTTCAAGTTCCTTTTGGATGAACAGGTTCAGGTTCAATTTTGACCACAGGTTTGGGATTTCGTTCGAGTTCACTTTGGATGAGTCAGATAAGTTACCTTCTTCTTCCCTTGTGACCATATTTATTTGTCTAGATATCATCTACAATCTGAAGTGAATGTGCGTATTATTAAAACCTTGATCCGTGAATCAAAGTCTCTTATTCCTAGCCTGAAACTGTTTCTTAATTTTTACTACCCTTCAACATTTTAAATTGGATATGGATTATTCTTAGTTCTTTATATTAATTTCTTTATCTTGCCTAATTAGAATTATTATATTTTACGTTTTACTTACTTGCTTACGTTTTATTGGATCTCCAGTTGACTGTCATGCATCATATTTGGTGGCCCATGCATTTTTAGGCTAGGCATTTCTTAAAAAAAATGTTCATTTAGTTTTCATCTCATTGCATGCATCTGCGTTATGGTAAAGACATTTCTTCCTCCGGCTCCTCCCAATCCCAATCTGTTATGGGTCTCACGGAAGTCATTGTTGAACAACTAGAAAGCCTAAATGCTAAATATGATCAGCTTAGCCAAGATATTGTTCAAACCAAGGTTTTCAAAACCGGACCGGCCATCGACCCGGATCGATGGCCGGTCCGGTTGGACCGCGGTTTGACCACGGTCAAACCGGGGTCAAACCGGAATGACCCGGTTTTGAAGTATAAATGGTAAATATATATTAAATAGTTAATTTGTATCATATTAACATAAGAGCCCAGGTAGCCCAGGTGGTTAAGGCTGTTGGTTTGGGAGGAAGGGGGGGGGGGGGTTCGAATCCCCCCTCAGACAAAAACTTTTTTCAAAAAAAAAAAAAAAAAAAAAAAAAAAATCCGTGACCGGTCCGGACCGGTCCGGTTTAAGAACCGGCCGGTTTGAAAAACCGGCCGGTTTGAAAAAAACCGGCCGGTTTACCAGACCGGGGTAAACCGGGTGAACCGAACCGGTTTCCAGCCCGGTTCCGGTTCTCCGCGGTCGGACCGGCCGGTCCGGTCCGGTTTTGAAAACCATGGTTCAAACCCATGTTCGTCTAGACTCTCTCAAGACCGACCTCTCGTAAGTTAACCCACTATCTTGTTGGTGAGTCTTCTTAGGCGGCAGAAGCTGAACATGTCAAAATGAGGCTGACCTTCATGTCCACAATCAACATGCATATGCTAATTTTGGTCAATTTTTGTACAATGACCATGTTGCCCATAACCGCAGAGGCCTTATTATAACCGCATGGATGCTAGGGAGTCGACCCAAATGTGCGCATCATACGAAACATGAAGGTTGAAGCACCATCCTTTGATGACAACCTTGATCCTAAGGTATATATTGATTAGGTGAGAGAGCTGGACCACTTCCTTAAGTGGTATGAGTTGACCGAGGACAAAAAAGTCAAATTTGTTACGATAAATTTCATAGGGAGAGCCAAACTATTTTGGGAAGATGTTGACGGTTTGATAGCCCTTCAGCATGAACATGTAATCACTATTTAGATTGACATGAAAGAACGTCTTAGCACCAATTACTTGCCTCGATCATATAGGAGTGATCTCATAGAGAATTACTATAAGCTTAGACAAGGTAATCGATTTGCCCTGAACTACATTGCTGAATTTGAGGAGTATAGGGTGTGTTGTCAAGTCCGTGAGAAACATGAATCAATTTTGGTTCGGTTTGGAAAAGGGTCATAATGAAGACCTTAGGAAGGAGCTTATGTTTCGTAGTATAGCTACTTTCGAACAAGTTTATGCCTTTGTTAAGTACTACGAGATGATAACTAAACCCCATTCCTTTAGTCGTCCAGAACCTTGCACATAATCAGTTAGTCTCCAACCACTTGCCAGTAAGTCATACGAGGGTTCATCTCAGTATGTAGGGAATAGGTCCAATTCCGGATCCTTTCCACCTACCGGGCAAAAAACACAGTCTGATTCTTATCCATCCAAAGCTAATCCTAATGTGTGTGTAACACCCGGAAAAAAAAAATTTTGGTATGCTTACTAAAATTGATTGATCTAAAATACAAAATTTTAATACTTGTTCCTGCTATGTTTTGCAATTTGGAGTTAAATTACTCGAAGAGAGCTTTCCAACGCCACCGACGATGCGCAATTCGGAGTTAGGAGCAAAAAGTTATGCTAATTTGAATTTTAGTATGCGATCGATCGCCGGAGTACGTGATCGAATTGCCGGGGTACGCGATTGAATCCGAAAAGTGTTGTTTTTAAGAAACCTAGTTAAAATAGATATCAAATCCTAACTAATCAAAGAGGATTAAGTTTAGGATATCCCTTCTAACCATGGGAAGCTTTTAGATTAGGAAGAAATCTTAAAGAAAAAATGTCCTACTTGGTATAGGCATAAGGTCTATATAAATACCCATAAGTGGGTTAACTTGTATTTTATCACATTAGAAAGTTTGTGAACGCCCCAGCCTTGTTTCTCTCTCCTTCTCTCTTGTTCCGCAACCCCTTTCACCCTTCTTTTTCATTCAAACTTCGTCATATTCGGAGGAGCGAAGGTCTTGTGGTGTGGAGAAGAAGAGGAGCTACGTTGGACACACAATTTTTCGTTCTACAAAGGGGGTAGGATGGTTTTTCTACTAAATTGCTTCTAAAAATCTTTCCATCTATTCTATAATGAGTTATTTGATTCTATCTCAGTAGTAGAGATTATATGAATGCTTGATTTGCTGAGAGATTCCATATTAATTATGATTATGAGTATGATTATTGAAATCCTTGAGTGACATATCTTTTAATGCTTGCATGATAGCTTTAGATGGGAATATTATTCATCTCTTGATCGTTTGGATGTCAAAATTTTCTATTTTGATTATGTATACATTCTGGTTTAATTGTCCCATATGATTATAGGTTGGGATTTTTTTGTTAAAGTCTTCATTATACAAAGGGGAGTATCTTAAATTGGGTTATGTAATGAAAGGTGTATAAAAGCTTGTAATACTTATATCCCAGAACATATAATGACCTATAATAGTCCTAGGAGGGGAGTATTCAATGTTAATAATATTCTATTATCATAATTAAAGGTTACTAATACGAAATTAGTAAGTATGATTAAGACTTATGGTCTCGGCCAAAACTGTTCCTGCGCCAATGACCTAAAATATAAAATTCATAACTAATTGCAAAAAAATCAGAAAAATACGCCATTGTTGGGTTGGAAACTAGACACATTTGGCTATCTACTGTTAAAATTTTAGACTTAATGTCCTACTGTGACGACTGTGGGGACAGTCGGAATGGGGCTGCTATCAATAAAACAGTTTACTGTAATTAAGGTCTAAGTCACTAGTACATACTAATACTTAATAATATAATTTAATTTGATCTAAGTATGACTAATATATGTTATAAAACCATGTTATGACTACTACTGTAAGACTAGTTAGTCTAAAGGATTAATATTATGGAAAAGTTATTATAACCTATAATCTTATTATCTACTTACAACTTTGTGTCAGTTTGAGTTCCAGTTGGAGAGTAAACCATTCCAATCATTCTTCTATCTTTAATTCAGCACCATAAATAGTATAATATAAATTCCAGAGATGTTCCTATCTAATGCTAGACATGAAGCATGCTGTTTGAATTATGATTGCGATCTATTATTACTCTTTTGGAGACTTACCTATTGATCAAGACATTGGAGTCTTAGCTGTGTTCTTGCGAGAAACCCTATTCTATTGAGATATTGATGATTTAATTATACTCTAGAGAGTGAGTCTATCCTTATTGATGATTTAATTATATTCCAAAGAGTGAGTCTATTCCGGTAAATGATACCATATGATCTTAGAGTGTTGCGACCTCTATTCCTTTGAAATATTACTCATATTGTTACATGATTGTTTTCTCCACTAGAGACCTTGCGAGGCTCTCTCCGAAGTGGATTCATAGTATGCTCAATAAAGCCATTGCTAGATCTTGCGAGGTCTCCGATTATTTATGCCCGAAGGGAGGCACTATACGTACGTTAGACTGTTGATATTACGAAAGGTCTTCAGTCTCCGCCCATCGTGTCTGTAAGCACTGGTAGGGCCAGCATCCTAGACACATGGCAGGGTTCCAAAGAGAGAACCCCTAGGGTGGTTCGGTATGTTTTAGTCACTTGTGAGTGATAAGTTCAGCGGGCAGAAATTGTAACTCCTTGCACTATAGATGCCTGTAGCCCTTGAATATATTGTTATTCTCTCCTTACACATATGATTGTTCGGACTTATTGATGTTTTCCCTATACTTGCGAGTTGGGATTGTTGTTGTTAACTAACATTTCTGTTCAGGTGAAGTAAACCTTATGATCAGTCCTTCAGATATTATATTTTTCTGTTTCTATTGAGTAAAACTTTCTTCACGTTATTATTGTGTCTCCAGTGGGTTTTTGCATCCTACTGGGTATTTCTGTTGAATACTCATGCATCCTCTGATGCAGGCGTGAAAGATCAGTGATTCAGGACGATTGCAGGACAGGAAGGAGGCGTAGAAGACTTGAAGATGAATAAAGAATTTTTAGTTATTTGCTTAGTTTGATATTTCTGGCCGTTGTGTGCCACAGCTTTGATGTTTTATTTTTATTGACAATTTATGAGAATTGCTGTAATAAAGACTATGTAGGGTTCTTTTAATACATATACAATGCTTTATTTTGAGATTTGATGATGAGTTCCCATGTTCTTGAGTGATCCTGGTATTGTCGATTGCACATTCTTTTGAGATGATGTAATTAACCGGTTGATTCGACTATCCCAAGTCGCATCCCAGGGTTCTTACCTCACCAAAGATGGTATTGACGAAGACTTCTGCACTCCGATCGAGGTTAGGGATTTTGGGGCGTGACAGTGTGTCTCTAATGATAATAGAAAAAAAGGTAGCTAAAGATTCACTAGAACCCACCCGTTGTTATAGGTGTCAAGGATTTGGTCATGTCACCGCCGTATGCCATACTAAGAAGACTCTTGTTATTAGTGAGCAAGAAATGTCCTTTGATGATAGCAACCTCGAAGAGGAGTATGATCCCTATAATGTCTCTTGGGTTGACACAACATCCATTCCTATCAACGAGAGATGTATAGTGCTAATTGAAGTCCCCTCTTACACAAACAAAATATGGTGTTATGTCATACCCATGGATGTAGGTCATATTATATTAGGGAGGTTGTGGCTCTTTGAATTGGATGTCACACACATTATATGGTTACAGTAATTATGTTACCTTTACTTTTAATGGTCATAAGATCAAATTGAACCCTTTAAAATTTTAGCATCTTCCTAAGAATCCCAAATGTGTCGCAACCAAATATAAGAGCTTGCACATAATTAGCCCAAAAGAGTTTGTGAGAGAAGTGAGTACTTAAGATGTCCTCTTTGTTGTAGTTGTCAAGGAAGTTACACCGTACACTCAGGAAGACACACCTGTCGACATAACCAATTTCCTTAAAGACTTTAAAGATATTTTTCCTAAGGATCTCCTGGACCAGTTACCACCCATGCGTGATATCCAACATGCTATCAATCTCGTTCCGGGAGTAACTCTCCCAAATTTGCCTCATTAACGATTTAATCTCACTGAGCATGATGAGTTAAAGAGGCAAGTTGATGATCTCCTTCGTAAGGGATTCATTAGGAAAAGTATGAGTCAGCGTGCCATACCAGCACCCCTCACCCCTAAGAAAGATGGATCATGAAGGATGTGCGTAGACAGCCGTGCAATCAACAAGATCATAGTGAAATATCGATTTTCCATCCCTAGACTTGACGATATACTTGATATGATGGCTGGTGCCACAATTTTCTCAAAGATCGACCTAAAAAGTGTCTTCCATCAAATTCGAATTCGGACAGGAGATGAATGGAAGACCGCCTTCAAGACGAAGGATAGACTATATGATTGGATGATTATGCCCTTTGGACTGTCTAACACTCTTAGTACCTTTATGCGAGTGATGACACAAGTCTTTCGTCCCTTCATGAGTAAGTTCCTTGTTGTGTACTTTGACGACATCCTCATTTATAGTACAACCAAGTAGCAACATCCAGACCACCTTGTCTTAGTCTGTAACACCCTGAGGAAAAAAGAGTCTTTATGCTAACCTTAAGGCAATAGTTGAATGGCCTGAGCCAAAAAATATTCATGATGTTCGTAGTTTTCATGGGCTTGCTACTTTTTATCGTCGGTTTATTCGAGGGTTTGGCATCATTATGTCTGTTATAACCGATTGTATGAAGAAAGGTGACTTCCGGTGGTCAACTGCTACCACCATAACATTTGTGGCGATAAAAAAAAGATGACTGAAGCACCAGCCTATGTGCCTCCCAGATTTTTCAAAGGTCTTTGAGGTTGAATATGATGCATCTGGTATAGGCATAGGTGGCATCCTTATTCAAGTAGCGCCATCCAATTGCTTACTTTAGTGAGAAGTTAAATGTGGTTAAGTAGAAGTATTCAACCTATGATAAAGAATTATATGTGGTAGTGCAAGCTTTACGTCACTAGTGACATTGCTTTCTACGGAATGAATTTGTCCTTTATTCGATCATGAGGTTTTGCGTTACTAATATGTCTCAGCAATCTGAGATAAAAGAGGGTCGCGAGATAGAGAAATAAGGAGGGATAAAGATAGGGGAGGAGTAGGATCGACGAGGGAGAAGACCCTTTGTTGGACAGCCGGCGGTTGGTACAGAGGGGGACGATGGAGGTGAAGTCAGAGGAAAGAGAGGATTAGGGCAATACTTTCTGAATAATCAAATCAAGAGAGCCTAAGCTCTTTACATACTACACCCACGAAATGGGTTTGGGCTATTCCATGGGCTATCCCCTCTAATTGGGCTTGTGGCCTTATTACATAATACGAAAGAAGTTGGGCTATTCCCCTAGGCTGGGCCTACGGCTAGCAATACAATATGCCTAATCAAAGCAAAATACGACTAAGTAGTTGGAACATAACATTCCACCACGCTTCGGTGATAGCCTTGTCCTCAAGGCGTCCATCTTGGGTACTAAACCAAAAATTCATCATATGCAAGCCAAGAAGCATCTTCTAATGGACGATCTTGCCATGCAATAAGAACCTCAGTGACAATGCGACCTGAACGACGTACTCGGCGAGAATCCACAATCGAAGCAGGTACCAATGGCAAATTGACTGGTACTGACGGAGGAGGAGGGGTAGATACCAGACGAGAGAGATCATCCACTACACGATGAAGCCAGAAGAAGTGAAAAACCGGATGAACTGTAGAGTCGGTGGAAGTTGCAGGCGGTAAGCTACTGGTCCAATGTGCTCGAAGACCGGATAGGGCCCATGAAACCGATGAGCTAATTTCACGCTGGCGGGCTGATACAGGGAGGATTGGTGGGCCGGAACAAAACTGACATAGACCCAATCACCAACTTAAAATTCACGATCAGAATGGCGCTTATCATAAATTTGCTTCATACGGTTTTGAGCCAAGGCCAAGTTGGACTTCAGTTGCCGTAAAATGTCATCACGGTTCTGCAAAATATAGTCAACCTCACTGACTGATGCCCTCTGAGGTACATAATGAAGAATTGTAGGGGGACGCCTGCCATAGACGACCTAAAAGGGAGAGAATCCGGTAGAAGTATGGTATGCGGTGTTGTAAGACCATTCCTCCCAAGGAAGGAACTGTAGCCAATGCCTAGGATTGTCACCTACAAAACATCGTAAATACTACTCGAGGTAGCAATTAACCACTTCCGTTTGGCCATCAGTTTGCGGGTGATAGGCGGAACTCATGTGGAGACGAGATCCTTGTAGAGTGAAAAACTCTTGCCAAAAATGCGAGATGAACACCCGATCGCGGTTCGAAACAATAGTGCATGGCATTCCATGGAGTTTAGCCACATCCCGAACATAAACCTCAGCAACAGCTTGGCCGTATAAGGATGGCCCAAGGCGGAGAAGTGTGTGTATTCGGACAGCCGATCGACCACAACCATCACCACGGATTTGCCCTGAACAACCGGTAGTGCTTCGATAAAATCCATGGAGACGTCCTCCCAAACCTGCTCTGAGATAGGCAGCGGCTGCAAAAGACCCGAAGGGGCTATAGTAGAGGCTTTGGCGCATTGACAAACTCCACATTCGGCCACAAACCGTTGAACTGCATGCTTTATACCATGCCATAAGAAACATTGTGAGATCCGCTTGTAAGTCCAGAAAGAACCCTCATGACCCGCAGTAGGAGTAGAATGAAAGTGTTCCAAAATGGTGCGACAAAAATTGTCACAATTCGGAACCCATAGCCGATCCTTCCAATAAATGATGTTGTCTCGCAGGATGAAAGTCGGGTCATCAGAAGAGTTGGCCTGAGGCCGATCCAACAATGCGACCGTCGCTGGGTCCTCGTGATATGATTTTCGTAAATCCTCAAGGAAGGGGAAAAGTGGAGCGGACATACCAAAAGAAGAAGCCTCCTTGAACTGACGCGATAAAGCATCGGCGACGGTGTTCTCGGTGCCCCTTTTATAAACCAACTCATAATCATATCCCAATAACTTCGTCACCCAACGCTGCTGTGCAGGAGTTACAATTCTCTAGTCCAAGAAATATTTAAGCGGTTCGTGGTTCGTCCGGATAATAAAATGGCGCCCCAATAAGTACAGCCTCCACTTTGTCACTGCATGTACAATGGCCAACATTTCTTTCTCATAAGCTGAGACATTGGCGGGGGCAGCCCCTGGAACGATAGGAATATGGTGGTCATGGGAACGATGGGGCGGCAGACTAGTAGGCTCTTGGAATAGATCCTCAAAAGCCGAAAGAAGGGTGGCCAAGTCAGGGGGGTCACCGAAGGTGTAGTGTCCTCTGAAGATAACAGTTGCAAGAAAAAACCTTGATGAGTACTGTGCAATAATGAATCAACCGAGAACATGTAATGGAGGGAACCTGGAAGGCCGCCAATGGAAAATTGCATCGTCATGGCTTTGAAATTCCAAACCACATCTCCGAGATCACGGAGCCACTGCACGCTAAGGACCACATCAACTCCCTATGTGGGCAATAAGTAAAGGTCCAATAGGAATGCATGCCCATTCATCGTTTAAATATAAAACCCTTGCAAGTGCACAAGGCAATTGTACTACGGTGAGTATTAAAAAGGGTTGTCGAACCTCAGGGACGGATTAATCTTTTACCAAATTCAAAAGAAAGTAGCAATGTTGATTCTAGACTAAGAAAGCAATGAACTTTAACTAAACTAAGTGAGATTTAATCAATATGGAGAAGACCAAGGCTTCGAATCCACCACAATAAACTAATGTATCGTCTCTCTCTCTCTTTTGAATAAAGATTTCCAATTGGCTAGCATATTCCTCTCGGACATACACTTGTCAACTCAAAATATAGTGCTCTCCTCTCGGATGTAACACATAAAACAATTAAAACATGGAATTGTGATCTATCTCTCTCGAGTATAAACCAATAAAACCTTATTGATATATAACACCTCAGTCTACTCACGTTCCTCTCGGATACGCAAGTATTCTTCGGATTGAAACTCACAAGAATTCACTCTTGTCTCTCTCGAGTACAAAGAACAAATCTTTATTGAATTAACGGTGATTACAGAATCAAATCCATACACCAACTAGAGTAAAAACATAAGATGAGAGAAAAGAAACTACACAACAAGATTATTGGGCTTCATCTATGCCTTGGAAAGGTGTTTAGCCTCGCATCGGAAGAGAAATCATCATCGTGTTTTTCATGTTCTTCATCTTCTTCTCTTCTTTACTCTAGCCTCCAATAAAGCTCAAAAGTCTCCAAGGGTTGAATATGTGGTGCCCAAAATGTTCTCCCATACGGCCTATTTATAATAGTGAAGAGAAACCACGAAGTCCCCTTCCAAATCCAAGACGAAATAGGTCTTATTTCGGTTTGCCGCATACGGCGATCGATCGCTCCGTATTGACGATCGTTCGCTGTCCGATCGATCGCAATTCCTTCGTTATTTTCCTCTGATCGATCGCTGTCCGATCGATCGCAATTCCATCGTTATTTTCCTCTGATCGATCGCCTTTCCGATCGATGCCGTATGTTATCGATCGATCGTAGTTACTGTCTTGCGCGGATCAAAAATTCCAGTAGATACGATCGATCGTTTTGAGGTCCGATCGATCGTTTCCTTCAATACACTGCTTTTACGGCTTTGGCGATCGATCGCATTGATAGCCGATCGATCGTAGTTACTGTTCATAAATTTCAAAAGGCTATAACTTTCTGTCCCGAACTCCGAATTGCACGTGGTAGGTGGAGTTGGAAAGCTGACTTCTTCAACTTTAACATGAAGCTTAAATCAGTTCAATCCGATATTTGTACACAAAGTTATGATGATTTAACTATTCGAGTTACTTTTCTCCTCATTTCTGTGTATTACTCTTGTTTCCTACAAAAACCAAAAACTATATTAAAGTAGTAGTTATTCTAATCAAACACTAGCATAATCATAAGCTTAGGAGATAATAAAATACATATTTCATGTATAGATCACACCCCCAAACCTAGATTTTGTTAGTCCCTAGCAAAACAAAAATAAAAATAAAATCAAACAATCAACTAAAAGAACTAATGCATAAAAAATTTCGTAGGGAACACGATTGCATTGAGCATATGCAACAAGCCGTTAAACCTCTAGGTGTCTCTAGTAGGACGAGTGTTGTCTCGTGAGGGTTTGCAGCCATGCTACCCACAAACATGTATTTATGAAACTAATTAACTTAAGTGCAAAAATAAAGCAAAAATTAAAACATTGCAAAACACACAAACCTATTATCCCGACAAATACATACTACAATGCTTAAGAAAATCAACCACATGTACTTGGTTCATAATCAACAGGAATATAGAAGCCCTCAAGTAAGTGGTTTTATTCCACACTTTCATCTTGGAAATTTCTGCTCAATATAATATAGCATGATAACATAAATAGTAGAAAGTGTAGAACATTGTAGCAATACATTCTAAATTTCTGTTTTATACAGATCCAGTGTTACCCATTAACCAAAGAACATCAGAATCTACATAGTCATCGTAATCTTTAGGTTCATGATAGCACAGATCTGTGTGCCTCCTTCGGGTCCAATATTCTAGATTTGAGAGGATAATACACCACAGACTTTTTTTTTCTTTTTTTTTATCGCTAGGACTGTGTAAGGCCTGACTTCAATATGCTTAGGTTTAGCAATGACTCAGGCCAATGACTCCCAGCCAGTTTGGCTTAGGGCATTAGGTTTTAAGAGACCGCTTCGGGCCCGAGCATCAGCCTAAGTTAATCCTATAAAGTCAAGCAGCCCCTTTTCTTTCATTTTGTTTTCATTTTTTTTTTTTGCATTTTCATTTTCATCATTCATATTTTCAGCACATCTTTATTTTGTCCAGGCTGTATTATACTCTCAACCTATTTCTGGTTCCAATCCCTTGCCATAGCCAAGTAAATGGTCTATCATGATCTTTTAAGCTCAACAGACAACTACACATCATCCAATGACTATGACTAAAGACATCCCACTGTAAATTAGCATTCAACAAATCTCTAGATGGTATTACTTTATGTACTAGTGTGTGTAAGTGAATTTTTTTAGTTCAAGCACCTGTTCCAAGAGGATTGTAACAGAAAGGTATGCTCAATTAAGTGTATCTATCCTCCAGTATACTTACTCACACTTCCAATGCAAATTAATCTCTTAAGAATTATAACATGCATCATTACGGGATAAACTATTAAATACTAACAAAAATACTAACAAACAACCTAAAAACTAATCAAATTTTTATGATTTTTTTCAATTTTGTATTTTTTATTATTTTTTTTATACAAGTAATATTCCCTCCCCCAAACCTATTATGAACATTGTCCTCAATGTGAACAAAATATAGCATGACAATGAGCATATAACAAAGAAAATTAGAGAAAGGAGAGAATACACCTGAATACGTGGGTTGCCTCTCACCAAGCGCTAAGTTTAATGTCTTCAGCCAGACGGAGCCACGGTCGTTTGTAGGGGCCAGATTATCAAGTCATCAACCTGGATCAATTAAATGATTGCACCACACACTCCTATCTTTGTTGCCTAAGTATGGAGCACATCGTGGAATAAAAGGATGGAGTGGTGGGTAGGGAAGCTTTGGAAAGAGGGGTCCCTGTATTAACCATGAAGAAGGGTTATCAGAAAATTTTAAAATAAGAGGCTCCTCCTCCAAATTAACCATTTTGGCCTTAGGAGCCTCTTCTAGTAACCCAATTGGGAAAGCTTCCTCAATTAGTAACTCAACTAAACAATCTATGAAACGGTCTAAGTTACTTTCAATAAATAAAGGGTTAGATCGGTCAAGACATGGTATGAATGGTGTTTCAGGAATAGAAGGTTCTGTTGATAGTGCCATAGAATATGACTCCTCAAATATAGAAGAAGGTTTAAAGCTGGGTTCTATTAATGCACTCACTTCTTCTTTAATTTCTACACCCTCTTGATCATTATGTAAAACCCACTCAAGCTCATTGTCAAACCTTTGGGCATTCTGAGGGGATGTAACATCATAGTCAGGGGAAAAATAGATCCCTTCATTAGAAAATTGGCCCTTCGGATATTGGGACTCGACAGGTAAAATGCATTCTTTGTTCATATTCATAGCCTGTGTTAGCTGTTCTAACTGTATGTTAATGTGAGCAAGAGCCTGTGTGTGAGAATGGACAATCTGGGCATGGGTCTGTAGTTCACTTTTCAGCTCTCTGTGATTGGATTCTATCTCAGTTTTTATCTCGGCTGCCATCTCAGCTACAAGGGCTAATAATTGGCTCATTTGGTTTTCTAAGGTAGATTGTCTAGTGGGTTGACCAAACTGAGGAGTAGCGGTTGGTTGGTAAGGCAGGTGTGGGCTTGGAAAATCTTGTCTAGGGGCCTGATGAAGAGTGGGCCCAGGCTTGGGTTGCTCCCAAGGGAAAATAGGATGATCCTCCCACTTATGAAGACCTTGGGCCCCATTCACATATTTTCTTACAAAATCAGGGTACTCATGGGCCAAAGGGCACTCCACTGGGGTGTGAATGGGACTTAAACAGAGGGCACATGGTTCCGACATATAAGGAGTTGTATATTGTAGGGAAGATGTGCCACTCCCAAAATTAGAGTGATTATCCCAACCACGGTTATAAGTATTAGCATATAAGGGACGTAGGTGGTAGGGCATTTCATAAGGAAGGGGATTAGGTGTGTGTGAAGAACAATAATCATTAAAGCTCCTATATGGGTCCTCATGGCTAAATCTATAGAAAGGTGAAGACATTTATTCACCATGCATTCATCAGCTGAACCACAATATCACACATCCACAAATAAGATAAATAACCCTAGATAGCCACAACTAACAAACATCAGTCCTAAATATCGACAACTAGCAGTCCTAATAGCCACAACTAACAAATCGTGCTATCACAGAAAGAAAAGAAAAACACCAAGCACACAAATTAATCTAAAAAGAGAAGGAAAAGAGAATGTAAACTAGGGGAAGGGGTGGCCCTTCCACGTTGGCGAGAATTCCACGTCTTCTCTTAACCTTGCAAAAAGAAAGAAAAACACAAATTAAGCTACTGACAAATAATCTAAGTTAAGACTCACTAAACTACTCTAACACTAATTATACTAAGAATCTGGTAAACTATTGTGCCGTCCCCGGCAACGGCGCTAAAAACGTGATCGTTTAAATATAAAACCCTTGCAAGTGCACAAGGCAATTGTACTACGGTGAGTATTAAAAAGGGTTGTCGAACCTCAGGGACGGATTAATCTTTTACCAAATTCAAAAGAAAGTAGCAATGTTGATTCTAGACTAAGAAAGCAATGAACTTTAACTAAACTAAGTGAGATTTAATCAATATGGAGAAGACCAAGGCTTCGAATCCACCACAATAAACTAATGTATCGTCTCTCTCTCTCTCTTTTGAATAAAGATTTCCAATTGGCTAGCATATTCCTCTCGGACATACACTTGTCAACTCAAAATATAGTGCTCTCCTCTTGGATGTAACACATAAAACAATTAAAACATGGAATTGTGATCTATCTCTCTCGAGTATAAACCAATAAAACTTTATTGATATATAACACTTCAATTTACTCACGTTCCTCTCGGATACGCAAGTATTCTTCGGATTGAAACTCACAAGAATTCACTCTTGTCTCTCTCGAGTACAAAGAACAAATCTTTATTGAATTAATGGTGATTACACAATAAAATCCATACACCAACTAGAGTAAAAACATAAGATGAGAGAAAAGAAACTACACAACAAGATTATTGGGCTTCATCTACGCCTTGGAAATGTGTTTAGCCTCGCATCGGAAGAGAAATCATCATCGTGTTCTTCATGTTCTTCATCTTCTTCTCTTCTTTGCTTTAGCCTCCAATAAAGCTCAAAAGTCACCAAGGGTTGAATATGTGGTGCCCAAAACGTTCTCCCATAAGGCCTATTTATAATAGTAAAGAGAAATCACGAAGTCCCCTTCCAAATCCAAGACGAAATAGGTCTTATTTTGGTTTGCCGCATACGGCGATCGATCGCTCCGTATTGACGATCGTTCGCTGTCCGATCGATCGTAATTCCTTCGTTATTTTCCTCCGATCGATCGCTTTTCCGATCGACGCCGTATGTTACTGATCGATCGTAGTTACTGTCTTGCGCGAATAAAAAATTCCAGTAAATACGATCGATCGTTTTGAGGTCCGATCGATCGTTTCCTTCAATACACTGCTTTTACGGCTCTGGCGATCGATCGCGTTGATAGCCGATCGATCGTAGTCAAGGTTTTCAAAACCGGACCGGCCATCGACCCGGATCGATGGCCGGTCCGGTTGGACCGCGGTTTGACCACGGTCAAACCGGGGTCAAACCGGAATGACCCGGTTTTGAAGTATAAATGGTAAATATATATTAAATAGTTAATTTGTATCATATTAACATAAGAGCCCAGGTAGCCCAGGTGGTTAAGGCTGTTGGTTTGGGAGGAAGGGGGGGGGTTCGAATCCCCCCTCAAACAACAACTTTTTTCAAAAAAAAAAAAAAAAAAAAAAAAATCCGTGACCGGTCCGGACCGGTCCGGTTTAAGACAAACCGGCCGGTTTAACCGGCCGGTTTGAAAAAAACCGGCCGGTTTACCAGACCGGGGTAAACCGGGTGAACCGAACCGGTTTCCAGCCCGGTTCCGGTTCTCCGCGGTCGGACCGGCCGGTCCGGTCCGGTTTTGAAAACCATGATCGTAGTTACTGTTCATAAACTTCAAATGGCTATAACTTTCTGTCCCGAACTCCTAATTGCGGGTGGTTGGTGGCGTTGGAAAGCTGGCTTCTTCAACTTTAACATCCAATCTGATATTTGTACACGAAGTTATAATGATTTAACCATTCGAGTTACTTTTCTCCTCATTTTTGTATATTACTCTTGTTTCCTACAAAAACCAAAAACTATATTAAAGTAGTAGTTATTCTAATCAAACACTAGCATAATCATAAGCTTAGGAGATAATAAAATGCATATTTCATGTATAGATCACCCATGTATAGTTAACTCCACCCGCGGACACATGCTAGCACTGCGGAGGTTCGAGCCATTTCCAATCCGGACATCAAACGGGGATGAGGCTTGCAACTAACATCTCAGCCTCATGGCCACCTTGTCATTGATAAAGTTATGAGTACTGCCAAAATCGATCAGAACTTATACATGTTGCTTCTTTATAGTGCCTTGGACACGTATAGTCTGAGGCATGTACGCACCCGAAAAGGCATGAAAGGAGATCTCTGGTGGACTGTCAGGTGACGGAAGTGGTGAAAATACACCCTCTCCGTCATCCTTAGGGCCCTCGTCCCATATGCCCTCCAAGGCCAGCAGAGCGCAGGTCTTGCAGCAATGACCCGGGACAAAGCATTCATCACAATTAAAGCATAGGCCTTTGGATCGTCGCTCCTCCATTTGTGCTTGAGTCAATCGGCGGATCGTTGGCTGTGCCGTAGGTGGAACATGGGCGTCAAGTGGAGGGGCCTGGGAGGCGGATGATATGGGCGCTCACGAAGGGGGCCTCCAAACTCTCCGTTGACGATTAAGGTGTTCCTCCACAATCCGCGCGTGTTTGATCACCTCAACATAGATGTGCGCGGATAGTGCCTAATGGCATATGAGATTTCCAATTTAAGTCCGTGCATGAAATTGCCCACCAGGGCCTCCTGTGTCCAATACGGTATATGATTGGTGATGCTCATGAACTCCATTTGATAGGCGCGCACTGTGGATGTCTGCTGCAAGGAACTGATGAGTTCATTAAAATTTGCATATTCTGTAGGACCAAATTGGATGCACAACTCACGAGTAAACTGTTGTTAAGAATGACCCGAGTGCTTGGCCTCAAAGTATTGGTACCAAATCAAAGCATCGTCAGTAAGGTGGAAGGAGGTTACCATCAATTTGTCATCATCAGATCGAGTGTCCTGGTATCGGAAGAATTTTTCGGCTCGATACAACCAGTCCACCGGATTGTCATCCCCTAAATATTTTGGAAACTGGAATCGCGCCAATCGCATCTCGGCTATGTGCCTAGAACCATGGCGCTCTTCTCGCGAGTGCCCCCGGTTGGTCCAACTGGATTCAGCCTAGTGATTGGCCCAGTCCAAATCACGATCTTCATCTCCTGCCCTGGCCGGCCTGCGTGAGAATGAAGGGCATCGATGAAGCATTAGGGCGAACTCCATGCAAGCCAGACATGCCGGTGCCCATGTGGTGGTGACCGGCGGTTGCCGCCTGTGATCCAAGAAAGATGGTGTTCTGATCATGGTGTCGGCCTGAAATTGGAGGGTCGTGTGCGAAAGGGCCACTCAGAGGGGGCGGCAACACCCCTTTGTCTGGTCGACCTGGAAGAGGGGGCGCTGTCGTGGGTAGAGAGAGGCGCTCAAAGGACTCTCGGAGCATCATCATCAAATCCATGTGCTGTTGTTGTTGATCTTTTTGAGACTGCTGCTGGTTTTGTACAAGGACTTGAAGAAGTTGACTCTGGCACGCCAACAGCTCGCGAAGATCATCTCCCTTTGGAGATAATGGCGGCGCCTTAGTATGGGAGGCCTCTTGCATGGATGGTTCAGTCGCTGCCTGAAGATCTACGTCTGAGCGCTGGGTGCTCCTAGCCATCGCGAAAGTTCTCGCACTTCCAAAGATAGATGCTCTGATACCAATGATATGTCTCAGCAATCTAAGACAAAAGAGGGTCGTGAGATAGAGAAATAAGGAGGGATAAAGATAGGGAAGAAGTAAGATCGACGAGAGAGAAGACCCTCTATTGGACAGCCGGCAGCTGGTACAGAGGGGGATGATGGAGGTGAAGTCAATGGAAAGAGAGGATTAGGGCAATACTTTCTGAATAATTAAATCAAGAGAGCCTAAGCTCTTTACATACTACTCTTATGAAATGGGCTTGGGCTATTCCCTGGGCTATCCCTTCTAATTGGGCCTGTGGCCTTATTACATAATACAAAAGAAGTTGGGCTATTCCCCTAGGCTGGGCCTACGGCCAGCAATACAATAGGCCTAATCAAAGCAAAATACGACTAAGTAGTTGGAACATAACAGTTACCTTAACTCTCAAGAGAAAGTTAACTCTCAACATGGTCATTGGATTGAGTTTCTATAATCTTATACTTTTGTGTTGAAACATTGAGCAAGGGTTGCTAATAAAACAGCTGATGCACCTAGGTTTTGATCGACTTAAGGAGGAATTTGTGTCATGCCCAAACTTTGGAGAGATTTTCTTAGCCTTGAGTAGTGATTCGACCCTTTCCCATGATGGCTACCATCTCCATGATGGGTACCTGTTCAAAGCAAACAAGTTTTACATTCCCCGTATGTCCGTGCGAGATTTCTTAGAGTGGGAAGTTCACACCGGTGGCTTAGCAGGACACTTTGGGCGTGATAAAACCATTGAGGAAGTAGAGCATCAATTTTATTGGCCGAGCCTAAAAAGAGATGTTGCTAAGATCATTTGTCAATATCCTACATGTCAACTGGCCAAGCTGAAAAGGCAAAATACTGGCCTCTACACCCCTCTTCCTATGCCAGAACGTCCCTGACAAGATGTTAGTATGGATTCTGTGCTTGAACTCCCTCATACTTTTACAAAGCATGATTCCATATTCGTCTTAGTAAACTGCTTCTCAAAGATGGCCCACTCCATTCCTTGTTCCAAAACCTCTATGCATCTAAAATTAGCAAAATCTATTTTGATAAGATCGTGTGCTTGTATGGTTTACCAAAAACCATCGTGTCTGGTAGGGATGTTTGATTCATGAGTTATTTTTAGAGAACCATTTGGCATATGGTTCAGACGAAGCTGAAATTCTCCATTGCCTATCACCCTTACACCGATGGACAAACAGAAGTAGAAAATCAAAGTCTTGACAACCTTTCATGTTGTTTGGTGGCAGAAAGTAATAGAAATTGGGATTCAATTCTTCCTTTCACTCAATTTGCATTTAACAGTTCAGTCAATAAGTCTATAAGCAGGAGTCCATTTGAAGTTGTTCATGGTTACAAACCCAGGAAGCCTGTAGATCTTAATCCCATGTCCCCTCATGTTCGTATTTCTGAGTCTCTTGATGCATTTGCACGACATGTTCATGCTTTGCATAAATAGATCCATAATAAAATTGAAGCAAGTAATGAACGCTATAAAATTCAAGTTGATTCTCATGGGCGCTATAAAGAGTTTAATGTGGGTGACTATGTTATGATTTGGAATCGAACTGAACGGTTTCCTTTTGGTGCCATTTGGAAGTTGTAATCCCATAGTGATGGACCATTTAAAGTGTTAAAACGAATTAGTTCTAATGCTTATGTTATTGATATTCCTTCTAATTTTGGCATCCCAACCACTTTTAACATTGAGGATTTGGTTGCTTATCATGGCCCTCTTGCCATACCTGATGATCCGTTTGATGATTTGTCCCTTGACCCTGACCCTTCACCTATCCATGATCCAGTACCATTGCCTTACCTACTTGCACTTAAAAAACAAGTTGATGTTATCTTAGATGAACAAGTAGTTTCCACCAGGGATGGAGGAGTGTAGTGATATCTTGTTCGTTGGAGGGTGCCCCGAGTCAGATTGCACATGGATTACACATGAAGAGTTACAGACACTTGATCCTTATGCCTTGGAGTTATTTGAGAGTCTTCCCGAACTTAACTCGATAGGGCCGAGTTCTTCCCACCCGGGGAGAGTTGGTGCAAACACAGGGCCTATACGGGTTTACGCATGTCGGAATAGGACCCGTGTCTATTATATTAGTTTATTTGTTGTTACAATCTATTTAGATATTTAGATGATCTTATTTTCAGTATCTGACTTAACTAGGAATCCTACGATGATTAGGATGCATGATTTCTTGTATCTAATTTGGGTTAGCACAAATTTGTTAGACAATTTCTTGATTTAAGACTTTTGTAAGCCTATTTAAAGACCACTACTTCAATAAATAAAATTAGTTCAATTTTATGCAAAAAATTTTGTTTTGATACCTCTGTGGTAGAGCTTCACGTCAGTGTTGATTCCGACGTCGGTGCCAACTCCGGGAGCCATTGGTGTCGAAGCCAGTGGTGGTTTTGGTGTCGATTCCAAAATCCAGCCTCTATTCCGCTCATTGCCATTGCCCAATTCTCGACCAAAAGGATTTCAGATCGATCCGCCCTCGCGCCATAGCTGCCCTTTTGCTCAAGCAAACCTGGTTCAGGACTTTTATTTCCTCCCATTCAAATGGCCGACCATAGGTTTGGGACTTAGTTCAAATTCATTTTGGATGAACCAGGTTCAGGTTCAATTTTGTCCACAGGTTTGGGACTCGGTTCAAGTTCATTTTGGATGAACCAGGTTCAGGTTCAATTTTGACTATGGGTTTGGGATTCGATTCAGGTTCACGTTGGACGAACCAAGTAAACTACCTTCTTCTTCCCTCGTGACCCTATTTGTTTGTTTAGATATCATCTACGATCTGAAATGCATGTTCGTAGTATTAAAACCTTGATCTATGAATCAAAGTCTCCTATTCATAGCCTGAAATAGTTTCTTAACTGTTATTGCCTTTCAATATTTTAAATTAGATCTGGATTATTCTTAGTTATCTATATTATTTTTTTTATCTTGCCTAATTAGAATTGTTAAATTTTACATTTTCCTTACTTAACGTTTTATTGGATCTCCAGTTGACTGTCCTGCATCACTTAGTATGAACAGTCCTGCATCACACAGTATGAACCACCACTCCTTCGGCCACCTAGCCTTGATTATATCTGGATTTGCGAGTGTCTATGATGGGTGGGCATTTTATGTGCCTGAGAGGATTGGTGGCAAGATATGTTGCTCTAAGAGGCTGGTTGCCCTGCCCCTTCTAGTCAGGTTGTAAGGGCTCTAACACCTTCATTATAAAAGAAAACTAGGGCAATATTTAGGAAAATATTAATATGTGCATGGCTCACGTGCATTGGTGTGCGCTAAGGCACTGAAAGCCGTCCGATCAAGATCGATGACATGCATTAATTGAGGAATGGTAATGAGATTCTAATTGTTAATGCATTTTTTATTGACATAAATAAGTTACAAGGATAATATTTAGTAAGTACTTTATTAGTTAACTTCTATCAATAATATCAATAAGTGGATTAGAAAATTTTTGTCTATCTTGGAGAGTCCACTAACATGTATTCCCTCTGTCCGGCTCTAATTGTCCGAAATGGAAATTCAATCATGTTTACGCCACTCGATTTTTTTGTCTATGCCATTCGTTGTGGTTTTGCGTCCATACATTCTTTACAGAGCTTACGCGTGGCCTCCAACTTTTAGCATTTGGGGAGGAGGGAGCAATACGATGAAGCCAGCATGTGATGGACATAAAAAATGAGACAAACAAGCAGGGCAAAGAATTTTTCATAAATCGGTCTATTACTTCAGGAGGGATTGTCCTAATCATGGAATTCCGTATCGGATATCGGTATCGTATCGGTCGGCTTAAGAGACAAAATATCGGAGATATATCGGAGATATTTGTAAAAAAATATCGGTAGTCAAAAACTAGTTTTTACCATATAATTTCATAATTTAGCTTCTAAAATGAGTTATATCAATTTAGACAAAGCATAGATTTTAAAATATGCATATTAGGATGGGAAACAAGTGGGAAAGTTAATTTTTTCCCCTTTTTTTTTAAAATTTTTTTTTTTCCGAAAATATTATTTTATTATTAAATAGCGATATATCGGTCCGAAACCGATATATCGGCGATATTTAAAAAAACAAAAAACGATATTTGCCCGTCTCGTTTTATCGGGTGGGGCCCGATATCGATATATCGGTGATATATCGCCGATATGGAATTCCATGGTCCTAATGTGGGGTTGTACAGTAGGCTATAAAAAAAAAGGCATTACATCTACTGTATGATAGTCTAAAGGAAATAGTAGAAGCAAACAATTTTTTAAACAATAATGAAATTAAAGCTAACAGAGTAAGGGACAAACAGGGCTTTTCTCCTATGTTCATCTCCACAAGATCATCAGTATTTTTGGCACCATAGTAGCTCCTGAAATAGGTGCTGTTATTTCCCTCGATTGTCTTACAACCATAGAGGAGAGTCAAGTTTAAGGTCTTGGAGGACCCGTGGCTTCTGTTTGCTTGCTTTGACGCTTCAGTCGAAAATGTTTTCCTGATCGGGCTCCAGTACATGGGTCCTAGCAGGGTGCATTGCGACTGGGTGACCATGCTGTGTAGCTCTATGTACTATTCTAGGAAGAACCCCATGTATCTATCCAGGCTAGAATCTGAATCAGGTGGCTGCGTACGCGATCAACTTGGAGAGCCTCCTATTATTTGTCACGACGAGCTCACAAATGACAGAACAGCTTGGAGGGCCTCCTATTAGTTTCCTAAAGAGTTCAAGCAGCCTTTGCTTAGACTACTTTCTTCCTATCATTCACGATCCGACTTCATGGACCAATAGAAGTTTAGGACTCAATCAAGAATTAAAGGCTTGACGATCGTTGCTTAATGCACAGAGGAGTTTTATCACTAGTTACTATCAAGCAAGCATGGATACGATGTGTAGCGATACGGTAATTTTCAAGTTATTAGGTACAATGCAGGGGAGATACTGATCGTAAGGTTTTATATTTTTCTTGCAGCTTTAGATTTATGTTAAGTTAGTGCTTATATTAAAAGCTTAACTACGAAGGACAATGTGGTTATATATCTGAAATGCAGTTACAAATGCCCCACTTTTGAAGGCAGAATTCTCCCAAAAAGCATGCATGTAGCTTTAGAACATTTATAGTTGACATTTTTTAGCAGGAAAGCACATACCTCCAGGTCAATAGCATGTTTATTTAGGGGCCGTTTTGGGATGATTATAAGCAAATATCTACAGTGGATTTTCCATATCCACTGTATCATCCATGTTTTTTCCATATCCAACGTGAAACATGACCTGAGTTGTTTTAGCTGGATATGGAAAAAACATGGATGCTACAGTATAGCAAAACATCCACTGGGGATACAATGATGACACAGATACAATACTGATACGACTCCTGTTTTGATTATCCCTACTTCCTACGTTGCAAGGAATCAGTTACTGATGCAAAAAAAATCCATCCAAACTAATATCATGCCCTTTTCAAAGTGTTGCATCCAGTGTTTGTTTTCTGTTTGCAGGAAACCAGATGAGTGTTTTCAAAAAATATATCATTCCCTCTGGCATTAGATGACCAACTGGCAGGAAGTATCACATTCACGACTCCAATTTGCTTACAAAAAATTGATTGATGACCGCCAAAACTCTAATAAAGAGTCAGAATATGTACAACTACAACATTAGTGACAAATTTAACGAGAAAAAAAAAGACATTAGCATCACTTAACTAAAGTTTAAGTAAAATTTGTAAATGTTTAGGCAAAGCTTAACCTTTTAGGCTAAATGCTTGTTAATCGCTCTAATTGCTTGTATTTAGGCTAATTCTTCTGGACCACCGGCAAGTTGCTGATAACCACCATTAACTGGATGTGCATGCCTCAAAACTTCCACAGGGATACACTTAAGCCCTATTGCCACAATCAAGCTTAAGGATCCAATTAATATGCTAACGACCCATAATTGCCAACTTAGAGGTACAGTGTTGGCAAATGTCCCCAAATACTCAACGATGATTACTTGAAATATAACAGTAGAAACCATCACGACTATAAAGACCCAGCTATTGAAGATGCCCTTGAGAACATTTATCTTTTCCATCTCACGGCTGTTGATTTCATTGAAGACCTGGAGATATAGGAAAAAGCAGTATGTATCAAACAATGAGCTAAGGTTGAAGCACTTGGTGACTAATTCTCTATATGACTATGATAAGATTCAACAGGTTTTCCACTCAAAAGTTATTTACGCATGCATTTCAAAAGGTCTAGAATTAGTTCCTGACTGGTCAACACCCCTCACATGTTTTTTTATTAGCCTGGCATTAAGCAATGAATCATCCTTGTAACAAAGTTTATTGTGCTAAAGTAAAGTTCTTTTATTTGAGTAGTTGACTAGCATGTTGACGTGATATTTTTTCCAGATTTAACGTCTTTACACTGGCAACACATCTTAACCACAGTAAATTCTATAACAAGCATTTGAGCACTCTCTTCAGCCATAAAGTACTATGATGTCGATCGAACAATTTTTTTTTAAACATAAAATGATGTCAAGCAAACTAGAAACAGCAAAAGAAACCAACAGTTCGAGTTCTCTTCCTTCAGTAAATGCTACATTCTATTTTTCAACCCAAATGCGAAGACAATCTTGTCACCTTTTTAGTTAAAAATTCTTCTAAAACAAGAAAATGAGTATTTATTACACTTATATTCTTCGACTGAACCATAAAGCACAGTGAAATGATGCGACCAATGCTTAAAATAAGACCTCGTTATGTTCTAAACTAAGGTAGCTAATTAATTCCTAAATACAATATATTCTCTTTGTTAAACAATTATTGTTGAAAACTAAATTGGACTTAGAAGGCACCAAGTCAAGTTAAAATCAAATAACTACGCAGCCTTATAGTTTATCCTGACTTTTTGAAGAAACATTCTCCCTCTTTTCTTTGTCAAAAGTAGAGTTCAAGTTACCTCTGGAAATGGGCTAAAGTAAAACAACAATTAAACAGAAATAAAAAACATTTTCATCTATATTCTAGATTAAGTACTCAAAAGCTAACACGAGAACAGCCTAAACTTATGGCAACACCCATCCTAGAAAATCATACCGACTTACCTGGCAAAAGACAAATGTATTGAATATGAACGTATTGAGAACTGCAGAGGCATCTGACCCTTTGAGTTTGAGTATGTGTTTCCCATCAAATATAAGAACTCCAAGAACAGTTAGCTGATAGATACTTTGACCAATGATATTCCGCCACATGATCCTAGTGATGAAACTCGCCCTCCGCGGAACTGGAGGCCTTTTCATCAATTCATCATTTGGTGGTTCAGTAGCCAAAGCCAATGCACCAAGAGTATCCATAATCATGTTGACCCAAAGCAACTGGACCGCTGTAAGTGGAGCACTTCCTAAAATAGTTTTAATGAGAACAATTAAAATAGTTTTAAAGAGAACAATTAAAAGATTAACCAAACACACTCCATACATATGGCAAATTAGATGGAGTTCTAAGGTCCTTGTACCTATAATGCAGGCTGAAACAAAATTAACCATCAATGCAACAACATTAACTGTCAGTTGGAACTGCACAAACTTCTGAATATTTCTGTACACAGCACGACCCCACTTAGCTACATTCACAATAGTTTTAAAGTTATCATCCATTATGATCACACCAGCATTCTCTTTTGCGACCTGTAGATGTCGGAACAAGAACAGAGAGGAAAAGTTATAAACAAATGAGAGATTATGATCAGCAGCATAAATAATTAGCTGAAACTAGACTGTCAAATACCATTTGGGTAGTACAGTGTCATAACTGTGCATCATACAATTGATTCTACTTTATCATAGCAATATCATATAATTCAAAATTGCCAATTGAGTAGAATCCTTCTTTGTATTTATGCCTGCACTCAGCCCGATCTCCAAATCCCTCTTATATTTAACACCAATGACTCGATATTATTAATATAAATATCATAGATCAGATTCATATAGAGGCATTTTTGAAGTTGATGTTTGTAAATGTTTGCCAGTAACATTATTCTTCAAATGGTGGGTTAGATTGGCATATTTTAGGTGCCAGTAGTACTGTAGCAGAAATAAGGAAGAGGACCCTAACAAAGAACTTGCAACATTGGCAGTAAGCTAATGATGATCAATTAAAAAGTTAGTATTATAGATAATGCAACCAAAGTCCTAGACTGTCATTTCTCTTACCAAGATCTTAACTGTGGACACCTTAACGGATCTGTATAAATTCTATTCAGAATAAATAAGGCAAAACCATGTTGTTTGCCATATACTTCACCCTCTTTTCAAACTTGATATCATTTTAATGTTGCAATTAGCTGAAAGCAATTCAAAATGTTGCTAATTTGACTTAAATCAGCTAGATACCTTCAGTAAAGTTCTATTCCCATCGTTGAAGCAACTTACTCACAAATTAGAGTATATAGAAACTTGTTTCAAAATCAAAATTGCCAATCTAACCTCTGTTCCTGCTATCCCCATTGCAAGTCCAATGTCGGATTCATGCAGAGCTGGAGCATCATTGGTCCCATCACCAGTTACTGCAACAACTTCCCCGCTCTTTCTCAAATTGCTCACAAGTGTATATTTATCCGAAGGCAAAGATCTGGCCATTACCTGGATACAGGTAAAGCAATGAATCCAAATCCTAATAAAATGTCAGAAGCTTTTAAGCATAGCGATATGAAATAAAAAACCTGCAGTCTTGGTATCAACTCCTTCATCTCCTGAGGATTCTTATTACGGAATTCAGGTCCCCCTACAGCCACGCCATCCTCTGTCAATATGCCACACTCTCTGGCAATAGCTTTAGCTGTCTCAATGTTGTCTCCAGTCACCATTCTTACGGTGATCCCAGCATCTATACAAGTTTTGACAGCCTCTGCGACTCCAGGACGCACTGGATCCTTTATACCAAATATTGCTACTAATGTATACCCATCTTCAGGAATATTACTTGAGTCTGAATACTCATCGACATACCTGTAAGCAAGGCAAAGGGTTCTTAGTGCTTCACACGCAAATTTATATATGACATCCATGAGTATTTCTCTTTCTTTATCGGGCAAAGGCACTGCTAGACCATGGCTGTTGATCATTCGGACACATTTGCTCAAGATGATCTCGGATGCACCTTTGCAGAATGCACGAATTTTACCATCCGGTAGGGACACAAGAACCGACATTTCCTTCTTCACTGAATTAAAAGGTTCAAGCTTTAGGATCTTACAGTCCCTGCGTAAAATTTCAAAATCTCCACCACAGTGCAAACCAAACTCTAGAAGTGCCGTCTCTGTTGGAGTACCCAAAATGGTGTTTTTACCATCTTTCCCTTTCACAACTTCAGAACCAGTGTTATGAAACAGAGATTGCAAAAGGGTGAACAGAGCTTCTTCAGGGATGTCCAAACTGATATCACTGCCATCAGTCTTGCATTGTTTGATATCTTGACATACCCATAATTTATCAACCACCATATGATTTGTAGTTAAAGTTCCTGTCTTGTCTGTGCAAATGCAACTGGCAGAGCCCATTGTCTCGCATGCTGAAAGGTGTCTCACAAGTGCCTTCTCCCCCATCAGTTTCTTCATTGCAAATGCAAGGCTGAGCGTCACGGCCAAGGGCAGCCCCTCTGGCACTGCTACCACAATGATCGTCACTGATATTGCAAAATAATTGAGGATTTCGAGCGCATCCTGTGAAGTCCATTTCAAGAACTCGCCATGCATGGCCTTCCCCACAAGAAACCTACCAAGGAGAACCAAAAATGTCAATATGGCGAAAGCCAATCCGATCTTCCCAATTATAGTGGCCACACCATTAAGCTTCACTTGTAAAGGGGTTTCATCTTCGCCTCCCTGACTCAATGTCTCCATAAGTCTCCCCCACTCTGTCCTCATTCCAACTGCAGTGACCAGCATCTTCCCAGACCCATTTTGGACTTTAGTCCCTGCTAAAAGAAAAGGCTTGTTCTTGTGCACACTGACGGGCTCGCTCTCTCCTGACAAACAAGACTCATCAATCAGCAAGCTGTAGCCTTCCATAAATAGACCATCAGCTGGAACTTGGTCTCCTATTGAGAGGTGAACAATGTCACCCGCCACCAAGTCGTATATAGACACCTTCTGCCTGTATCCATCTCTGGTCACTTGTACATCAATCTTCTTCTTCTCCTTGTCCAAGTCTCTGAACTGAAGCGATTGCCTGTAGTCACTAATGGCAGTCACTATGACTACTAAGAAAACACTCAGCAGAATACCCAAACCATCATACACTCCTTTGGGCCATCCTTCAGTGGCAATTCCAACACCGATGGATATCACAGCACAGACCATGAGAATTATCAATGTCAAGTCCTGAAGAGCTTCCCATACAAAACTCCAAAAGCTTTTTGATGGCTTCTCTACATATCGGTTGCACCCGTATATTTTCTGCCGGGAAGGTAAATCTTCTTCAGAGACTCCACTGTGCAGAGAAACAGAAAGTTTTTCGGCAATTCCATTTACACCATCATACGCTCTGAATAACTTGAGATTGTGGCCGCTAACGATAGATGCAAGATCATTTGGGTCGATGCCAAAACCAGCTTCGAGCACTTCATCTGGAACTTGTAGTTCGACAAGATTAGCAGCTGCATTAAGAATAAGATAAACAGGAAAGTAAGATAGAATTGAAGTTCAGAAAATGTAGCAACAGAACCAAAAGTGTTCATGGATAGATTCTTGCCGTCTATAAAATGCAGAGCTGCTTTTTGAACATATAGAGCAACTCTGAGTTTCTCCTGCAAACAAAAGATCAACACAATCTTTGAGTAAAATATTTGAAGAAGCAAGCAGCAATGCTGAAATATTCGTAGCATGCTTTACTAGAACAACATTCCACATGGCGGGAAGGGAATGCTTGCAAAATCCAGGACAGAGGGAAATTAAATCAACAAAGAAAATGAAACCAGCATTGATATAATTCAAAATATTGGCAGAGGGAACATAAGGATCCTGCTTTCATCAAGTACTATCATCATGAATGGTTATAAATTCTTCTTTGTAATTTGACCAAAAAGCTTCCACCACCAAGCTCTTGGTCCTCCACACTATGAAAAGTTCCTCAAAAGGTATGAATCCTATGTCATAACTTGTACATCTGGCATGTACTCCCTCCGTCCCAAATTAAGTGTCCTATTTGGTTTTTCAAAGTGAACTGAAATTAATGCAGTAGGACACTTGACAGGAGATAGATGGAATATAATATAATAAATGTAATAAGGTTATAAATGAGTCACATTCCTAGCTGCCTAAGTTGGACGAGCAACAAAAAAGAGAGTATATAGCCTCATAGGCTATCACCAAATCACTTATCTTAAAAAAACACCATGGGCCATGCTATCACACATGTGAGCTGTGTTGGGCCGAGCTCCATGAATACACACCCATGCAGTATTAATTTTCATCAACAAACACAGTGAAGATGGGCCCATGCGATGTTTTTAACGTGGGACAACCGCAAGGATCAACTTTAATAAGTGGAACATGGAATCTGATGAGAGTAGCATCCTAAAAGGCTTTATTTATGTCTCTTTAGGAAGGTTTTAACTTGAGTATGACATGGGGTGTTGTCAACATTCAGAATTTATAATGTTTGATCCAAATCTGAACGCTTCGAAGTCATGAATTGCACCGGTCAAGGAGAACGGGTCATAATTTTACTCAACTTGAAAACTCATCGATTTGCACAATCCGCCAAATTGATATATTGGCATAAAGGCGGGCCATGGTTCAAATACAACTTGTTTATAATATGCGAAACGCTAACAAATACTCCATTCTTCAATATTAAAAGACCTAAGGGTGCGTTTGGCAACATGGACTTAGACCATGTGATTTTAAGAATCATGTGATTTATTAAATCCTGCGCTTGGCAACTCATTTTTGGGTGGGATTTGACTCTTCCCTAAAATCACACCCCAAAATGACGTGATTCTTATTATAACGTGAAAGAGGGTTGCCCAAAATGACAGGCCCAACCATGTCATTTGCAAAATCACACGAGATTCTAAAAATCACACCTCTATCCAAATCAAGTTTGCCAAACGCACCCTAAGAGTATTTATTTTTTTGTTAAAAAAAAGACCTGTTTCATTTTTCAGAAAGAATTTTTTAAAAATAAGATATGACTATTAATGAGGGACGACGAGAGTATATTTGAACAAGTTGAATAAACTATCATGGTCAAGGAAAATCATGCACTAAGATATGCACCGACATCTTATTTATTTTTTGGCAAGATAATGGAGCCCCTACCCCTAAAAAAAGAGTTACAATAATGGAGTCATTTTCATGATAAAATGAAGAATAAGGAATCATTTTAGAAAGTACTGCGAAATACAAACAATCTGAACAAGAACCAGAAAGCTACAACAGGGAAGCTCGGTCACCCAAGCATCACCGTGACCGCTTTTTTCTCACGGTCACCTCACGTGGTCCTAGTGGCAATGCAACGGGCCCCATCTTCCCCACCTTTCTCAAAACGGGAGATATTAGCATTTCTCAAGAAAGACTGGAAGGCATCCACAAGAGTCATCTATCCCAATCCACGTTAATATACATTAATTTCTCCTAAACTATAGTTTGTAAATGACAATAATAGATACCTAATTACCTACCCAACAACCCCATTTTTACATGTGGGCTTTTAATAGCATCATATTGAGCTCACCTTTGAGTGAGATTGCATGTTCTAATTTAGGACTGTTAGGTGTGGAATTGATTAAGTTTTACAAATCGGCTTTGACCATGGCCACTAGCCAAATTTGAAGTCACTCAAATATATGGGTTTATCCATTTGACGTCATGATAACTCAATTATTCCATTATAGGTATTAAATCAGGTACTCAATTTGGACTAACCTTAAGACGACAAAATGGGCTCACTCTTCACACGGCTCTATCTTCGTGATCTGAGACCCATCCCCCTCTTAGTCCCACACCCTCATAATAGTGCATCCGTGTCAACTGTTTAAAGTAAACTGTTGGTGCTATCCTAAGCAGCTAAGCTTTTAATACCAGAAGATTATAATTAGAAAAGGATATATAAGCTATATCATCAATAATTAGTATTTTAAAATAAGTATGATAATATGACTAATTAATAGTGTCACTCAATCTGATCTAGCGTGGATTCTAATTCGATTTCACTATGGCTCTGTGACCCTGCATCACACACTCAAAGTAGTGCGCCTGCAACAAATTGAGTTGTATGCATCACCACCGTGTTTTAACATGGCAAGCCCCACAAATCAATGGTAGTAATGCACGCAATGCCTCAATTGATCTTAACACGAGATTTTTTTTAAAAAGCATATTATTATTCACATAGGCCCCATGCACGAGTACACCCTTGCAAGCGTGTGTATGTGTGTACGCTGTGAGCATACATAGGAAACCTAAAATGGACAATTCTTCTCCGCATCGTCACTCTTGTAAAAAACTGCAGTATATTTACTTGCAAATACTTCATACATGAGGTGCTGTCTAGCTATTTTGCGATGGAAAAGAGGACTGCCATAAAAAACGAAAGAGGACAATTATTGAGCCCCTTTCAAGTATCAAAGGAAGGTTCTTAGAAATTTCCTCGACAATAGTTGTCGGACCTTGAAAGGTCGATATTTAATATTGGGTGTAGAAAAAGTGAAAAAAGTCCAAATCTTTTCTTTTTTAACCGTTTGGCAGAAAGTTCAGACGAGGGCAGAATATCCTTTTTCTCTGACGTTGGGACCACAAAAACTCCCGCTATGCCCTTTTCTTTCTCAAAGAGAGAGAAACTGTGGGAAAAGTCTCGTTTCCCATCAATTTAACTTACCTTTTTCTTTTTTCTCATTTGAATTTTTTTCTTTTTACCTCTGACCGAACAAACCCTGATCTTTCTGGCCCCCAACAATACGTTCTTGTATTGCTTCCAATGCGAGTATACTCCCTCCGGTCTTCTTTCGCAATTGATTTTTAAAATGAACTAATCAATCACACCAATTAAAAAAGACCGGAGGGAGTAATGAGACTCTGTGAGAATAATCTAATAATTGTTGCCATTAATAAATCTTGTTGCCTACAAAAGCTGCAAAATCATGCCAAAAAAAAAAATATATAAGCGACTCATGCCAGAATAATCTAATAATTTAAGTCTCGTTTGTATGAAAAACGGTTCACGTGGGTGTTATGAATCAAGGCCCCACGAACCGTCTAATCAGGCATCAAATCAGGGGGAAGATGGGTTTAAATCACCCACATCTTGCACCGTTAGATACAAATCCAATGGCTCTTGGTGATTCGTCTCACTAAAACGCGCGAGCCGTGTCCCACGTAAACTTTTTCCAAACTATTTAAGTTTGTCAACCAACCAATCAACATTGAAAGTCCTTTCGATACCTACTATCGATCCATATCTGTCAATCTTTTAAATGTTCCAGGTCAGGGGCCTGACTTCTCTTGAAACCGGAGAAGTTCCTGAACCGATCCAGAACCGGACATGACTATTGAATGGATAAAATCAGTATTTTGGTCTGGTTCATTGATTTCTAAATCAAAAGCTGCTTATATATTATTGTATCCAAAGAGAAATTATTAGCTACTTAGCCAAACTATTGGTGCAGAAAATGAGTCCATGCACGACAAAAACATACACATGTTTGCCCAACAATCTTATAGAGCACGTGCATATTCATACATGTTCGGAGCGTGGGTAGGGGGTGGCAACCATCAGATCTTGTAGGGCGGAAGATAATCTGACGGCTGCCATCATGCACATACTTAAAACATTTCCTGCAAAACATGGTGTGGCAGCAATTTATAAGTGGCCGGATGCAATCCTACATAGCACACCAGTTCCTAATGCGGAATTAGAATGGCCTGCCTGAAAAGCCAAACCAGGCCCGTTGGACTCAATTCGGCCGGTTTTAAAACAATGGTTTGAGATAACTGTACAAAATTTTGCCACATTTCTTCATTTCCACCCCTAAGGGCAACCCAGGCCCTTACTTTGGGGACCATTTCTAACGTTCTTTGCCATTACCAACACGGCAAAAGAAGAAAATAGGTCCTACTCTCATTAAGGGGCCGTTTGGGGCGTGATTATAAGCAAATATCCACAGTGGATTTGCATCCATATTTTTTTCCATCTATGTCGTGTTTCAGCTGGATAGAAAAAAAACATGAATGCTACAGTATAGCAAAACATACAGCTTTTAATCACCCCCCGAGAGACCTTGCTCCAATGCCTTCAATGCGTTTTGTCCGTTTTACTACCCTCAACGAATGCCCGGCCAGGAATTAAGCCGCACGGCCTTGTCCTTCCAGATCCGCAAATTAATGGAGACTCTTCTTCCCCTCCGCGACCCACCGTCCGGATTTTACAGTTACATTTTTCCAAAATCACTTCAAATTCTTACTATTTTGTAATCTATATTTCAAAGGCTTCTGAAAACTAAAATCGGCCTAATTTGGTAAGGAATTTTGGGAAGAAAGAGCAGCCTGAATGTGTTCCAGTTCTACAGATCCTAAAAATTCGGAAATGGGTTTTCCCATTGATTTTTGTACTAGTCGCAATCCAAATTGAAACTAAACTAATATAGCATCAGAAGAAGTAGAAGAAAGGAGAGAAAGATCTGACCCTGATGCTCTTGCGGGTGTTCTCGGCCTGGCAGCGCTTGTCGAGGTTTGCGATGTTGCGGAAGCGGCGCTTGTGGTTCTTGACGATGGTGGCGGCCTTGCGCCACCGCCTCAGCGCATCCTCGGACGGGTTCTTCCCCTCCAACTCGAAGTTCTTCCGCAGATACCCCTCCATCGAAATCCCTCGCACACAATCTCAGAACCGATTATTTTAATCTGGGCCTCTCACTCGTTGCTGCGTCAATGGAGGATGTACGTATCGTGTCTGCTATTAGATAGACTACGAAGAAAAAAGAGACTTCGAAGAAGAAGACGAACAATAAATAAGTCTCTCTGCTCGAATGACGCACGCGCACGCGCGCGAGCTCGCCTAGCTTTAAGTTACGGGCGGCTCGCACCAACTGAAAAAAAAAACAATTTATCTAATACTCCCTTCGGTCTAAAAATTATGTACATTTAATAAAATTCTTATTTTTATTGGACCATGAAGCCCACAAATAAGTCACATAACTTTTTCTCCCCGATATCCCATCCAACTCGTATGCTCATTCACAAACCAAATTCAAGTCAATCTTTCCATATTTCCTTCAATTTTAGAAAGAGGAAGTCATGTGATTTCGCAAAATATACACAGTATTTTGGAACAATGAATATTTCAAAGTACATAGTGTTTTGGAACGGAGGGAGTAATATTTAAAAAAAATTACTAATCAAGAAAAAGTTGAAAAATAATTTCCGATCTGGTTATTCAACTAATGGCGCTGGCCCTACGCACGAATTTTTTTACCCTAACCCGAAGGCGTTGCAACTGACATCATTCGGTTATAAAGAGAAAGGCGTCGGTTTAACCAACGCCTTTCTCTTATAATATCAAGTCTGACCATATTCCAGCTAGAGCACAAGGACGAGGTAGGAATAGGGGAATGAGAGTTGACTGAATACTTGTATTCTTATTAGAATTTGTATTATATATTATATTTTAAGCTCTTAATAAAGTTTTTAATTTATTTATGTGTCAAGTTTACTGATCATATGAGAATTTGTATTATATGTTATTGTTTATGTTGATTATATTGTGCTATCAAGTTTTAAAAATTTTGAATTTTACATTACTGTGTTGGATTTTTTGTAGTTAAAATATGAAGGCATCATTTAAAATGACGTTTCTCCTCTTTCGAAGAGAAGGCGTCAGTTTAAGTGACACCTTTCTCTTTAGTAGAAAATCATCGGTTCAACCGACGCCTCTATCTAAAGAAGGAACCAATGGAGTAAAAATGTTAAGGTAATGAAAGGCATCGGTTTAACCAATGTATTTCTCTTTATAACCTAAAGGCATAAGCTGAAATGACGCCTTTCTCTTTATAACCGAAAGGCATCGGTTGAACAAACGCACTTCACTTTAGATGAAAGAACCGACTCTTTTCGGGTCAAGGTAAAAAAAACACATGCAGGGTTAGCGCCACACTAGTGTCTGCGTGGCTGGTTAGATAACCGGATCAAGAATTATTTTTCAACTTTTCTCGATCGATAATTTTTAAAAAATATTATTTGGTAAATTTTCCAAAAAAACCCTACGAGTATGAACATGTATGTCTTGTGTCTTGTGGGTCCCACATTTACTTGTAGAAAATGTTATGTGGACCCGATGACGGGCTAATTGGGAAGCATTTTGGTCCGCTTGGAGGATGTCTTTCAAGATATCCTCTATTGGATGGGAGTCGTCAGTCATCAGGATCATGTTCGACTGTGCACTTTCATAGTGTGCTCCCTCTTGATGATGATGGAGGCTCCTAGCCAATTGAGGATATCGGGGTGGACATTCTCCAAACAGACTAAGAAGTCTTTTGGCTAATGGGAGGAGGAAATAATCAGTCTTTTTTTTCGCTGGCAAATAAACTTTATTCAACTAAACCAAATATTACATACAAGGAATCCTCTTTTATTACATCCACATCGAGAGAGGAAAGGACTCTAGCCACACAAATAACAATGACCAACATTTTCCCATAAAAATAAGACAAAAAATATTCAATAGATACTCCATAGACAAAAGCACATTGTCAAGCACGAATCTGTTACAAAGGACCTCAAATCCAAACATCATGGACTATCTCCAAAGGGTCAGAAGACGGATGCTGATTAACCAATTAAATATATATCTCAAGAAAAATATACAGTGAACCTACCAGGTTGTGAGCTTCAGCCAGCTGCTTCACAACAAGTAGGTCTGGAGATAATCACCCAATCTTTAGGCAGCTATTGCAAATTCGGATGAATGAATGTGCCTATAGCAATGGAGGTTGGTTGTTCACCCCATGAACTTCTACCCAGTTGAATACCACTCAACTGAGGCATGCTCAAAGAAGATACCAACATTATACTCAAGGGGGGTAAGAGCTGCTGACAGAATTGCCGACCAGCTCAGATGCCCCAAGAGAATCAAACTGAGAGGCGGATCAAAAGACTTAGGTCTAATCGAGGTGGGGAGTACTGTTCCCTTGAATTTTGCAAGTTTTGTGAAGATCAAGGAATAATACATGGAACTACAGCGCCTTACTCTTCTCAATCTAATGGTGTGGCAGAAAGAAAGAATAGAACTTTTATAGACATAATAAATTTTATGCTTTCCTCTTCGGGTTTACCGAAGAATTTATGGGGATAAGCGATTCTTTCTACGTGTGTAATCTTAAATTATGTGCCTCATAAAAGACAAAATACAACCCCTTATGAATTAATGAAAGGAAGAAAATCAAACTTAAAGTTCATCAAGGTTTGGGGATGTCTTGAGAAAGTGAAGGACCCAAACATGAAGATGGATAAGCTAGGTTAGAAAACTTATGATGCGTTTATTGGTTATGCACAAAGCAGCAAAGCATATTGGTTTTTAGTAATTAGGTTTGATCGGCAGGATTATGCACCTAATAATATTAAGGAGTCCAATGATGCAACATTTTTTAAGAATTTATTTCCAATGAAGGAAAAAAATAAGGTTGTTGTGCATAAAGAAGATAGTTCCTCATCTTCTGTTCCCAGAATTGAATATTCGGGTACTAATGTGGAGGTTAGGAGATCTAAGAGAACCAAAATAGAGAAAAACTTTGAGGATGACTTTTATACTTTTATGATGAGGAATGAGGATCCTTTATCTTTTAATGAGGCTATGTCATCTAGTGAAGCTCCTTTATGGAAGGAGGAGGTACAAAGTGATATGGATTCTATATTTGCACATGGGAGTGGATTCTAACGAGTTTACCTCCAGGGTTTAAACCAATAGGGTGCAAGTGGATATTTAAAAGAAAATATTATCCTGATGGATCCATTGAAAAGTACAAAGCTAGATTAGTGGCTAAAGGTTATAGTCAAAAGGAAGGTCAAGATTTCTTTGACACATATTCTCCCATGACCATGATAACTACAATTTGAGTGCTTATTGCATTGGCAGCTCATTATAACCACGAGATTCATCAGATAGACATAAAAACAGTATTTTTAAATAGTGAATTAGAGAAGGAAATATATATGGGGCAGCCTGAAATTTTTGTAGTTCCTAGTCAAGAAAGAAAAGTATGTAAGATAGTGAGATCTCTCTATGAGTTAAAACAGGCTCCTAAACAATGACATCAAAAGTTTGATAATGTTCTTCTTTCTAATAATTTTGTTATGTGTACTTCTGATAAGTGTCTTTATTAGAAGCTTTTTGGTAATTCATTTGTCATGTTGCGTTTGTATGTGGATGACATTCTAAGATTTGGTAATAATATGGATAATATCAATAAGGTTAAGGGTTTCCTTAATGAAAATTTTGATATGAAAGATCTAGGTCTTGCCAAGGTCATATTGGGCTTGAAGATTGATAGGACTTCTATAGGAATAGTTGTGAGTCAATCACACTATGTGGAGAAGATTCTAAAGAAGTATGGTTACTTCGATAGAAAACTTGTCAATACGTTGTATGATTCTAGTGTAAGAGTAAAGAAAAATTGTGGAGAGTGTGTCACAACTTAGATATTCACAGCTTATAGGAAGTTTGAGTTATCTGGCTAACTACAGTAGACCGGATATATCCTATATTGTGGGAAGACTAAGTAGATATACTAAGAGCCCAAATGAATCTAATTAGACTGCCAGTGAGAGAGTATTCAGATATCTGAAGAGAAGTGTAAATTACAGTTTACATTATTCCAGGTTCCCTCTTGTATTAGAAGGATACAGTAATGTAAATTGGGTCTCATATTCTAATGAAACTAAGGCCACAAGTAGATATGTATTCACGTTAGATGGTGGGGTGGTTGCATGGAAATCTTCCAAGCAAATTCTGATAACAAAATCTACTATAGATGTTGAGTTAGTAGCTCTTGATAAAACTAGATGAATGGCCGAATGGCTTAGGGATCTTTTAATAGATATACCCTGATTGAATAAGCCAATTCCAGTAATTTTAATTCACTGTGATAGCCAATCAGCTCTTGATAAAAAGTTAAGATTAGGAATCATAATAAGAGGTCCTCTAGACAAATTGAACTAAGGTATAAAATATTGCGCAAGTTAACTACCTCTGGGGTCATTACTTTAAGTTTCATACGATCAGCGGATAATTTGGCTGATTCGTTTACCAAAGGATTGTCGGGAGGGCAAATACTAAACTCATCTAAGGGAATGGGGCTGAAAGCCTATGATTAAGTCATCGTTAGTAGCAACACAATCTCTCTGCGTGGAGATCCCACAACGAAGATTTAATTGGTAAAAATAAGCTAATGCGTGACTTGAAGAACACTATTTAAATATATAATAAATGCTCATACCCGTGTTATGATGAGAGTGCTCTACTGCATATGAAACAGGTTGACAAAAGTTTTAATAAAGTCAAGGCTTATAAAGTAGGGTATTGTTATGCAGATTACCCTTGGAGACTGTCACCTATGTGAGTACCACTGAGGTCGCAGTTAAGGAGAACGTGGGCTTGTTCTCTAATGTACAACTCATGAAAGATACAAGGCGCATGGCCGTAATGCGCTACCCCAAATGATCTAGAAAAGAAAGTTACTTTAAGTGTTAGGTTTGCCAAAGCTCTTACTCTAAGGTTCAAATTCAAGACTTTGTTCACTTCAAACTTGTGAAAGTGGTGACTTATCAAACTAGGTATAGGTTCAAACCCGCAAGGTATCTATCGCCGAAAACTTAAGAGTACTATTGCTCAATGTCTAATTCTTGTAGTCATATGAATTCTAGTGTGTAGACTAGTTTAATGTCAAGTAATGGTGGGGATTGTTGAAAATTGACTTGAATTAAAGAGAGGGTGGGGCGATCGATTGCCTTGATGCACGCGATAGATCGCAATAGTGAGCCGTGATCGATCGTTTTTACTGTTATTTTGCAAAAGGGATCGCTTTTAGAATGATCGATCGGAACTGTTGGAATAACGCAGAAAAACAGAGGCGATCGATCGCTTGATGCTCACGATCGATCGCATCGGCAGTTGCAAAGTTTGCTTTTGGTAGTTTTCTTCTAAAAGTTGCATCATTTCTTTACAGAAATAACCCAATAAAGTCCTCCTATATATAATGAATGGGAAAACACATAAATATATACATAAGTGAATCAAACTTTTTTTTCTCTCTTAGAAATCATTGAGCAATAGTATCTCCTCTAATCGAGTTCCAGTTGGTTTGATTTAAACTGCACCTTTAAACTAGCAGTGTGGTTCGTTGTATCTCGAGAACGGAATGCCAGTAATCGCCTATGCATGGTGGGCAGCGTATCTATTTCAAGGACAGCGTTTAGTGCACCTCGAACCAAATCTATTCTCAACTTTTTCTTTCGGGTATTCTGTGGAGTATTTTGTCAAACTGGTTGGTGGTACTATCGCCCTTTGGTTTTAATTGTTTTTCCCAACAGTTGTACACCTCATGGTGACTCAAGCTGTTTTTCCCAACAGTTGTACTACCTTTGGATTGGAATAAATTCTCGGGCAACCAAGAAAGCTAAAAGTATTCCCTATCTCCATAGACTTAAGTTTCTTTCTTACTCCCTCCATCAAATGAACCTCGTCTACATTGCAAAGTGACTGAATTTTATTAGACTCCAAGGCCCCACCAAAAAAAAGTATTTTTGTTCCTCTTTTGTGTTTTTTGCCTGGGGGAGCAAACACAACCATGTAATAATAGACCTGTATAATTACCAAAAAAATGTTAAACTTGTATATTTTTACACCTAGACAAGCTTATTAGGGCCGAGGGAGTGTTAAATAACAAAGTTTCCCCAAAGCTCAAGGTGTTAAGAAATGGTTATTACATTATTAACTTAACACAACATAAAATAAATAACTAAGATTTTCCTTTTCTAATCGCTCGTGCTTATGGAAAGCTTGGTTACATATCTCGTAGGAATAATTGCTAGAGAATTTTCATAGTTTTCCTGTGTCATATTTAAACAAAGGTAATTTGGGCTCATATATGACATATTTTTGGAAAAGATTTTCTTGCATATTTATTTGTGTAAGGGGCCGTTTGGGGCGTGATTAAAAGCAAAACATCCAGATGGGATGTTTTGCTACACTGTAGCATCTGGATATTTTATATATCCAGCTGAAACACCTCATGAGGTGTTTCATCTGGATGTAAAAATCCACATGGATACTACAGTAAATATCCAATATCCAGTCTGGATATTTTGCAATAATCACGCCCCAAACGGCCCCTAAGTTTAAACAATTTTCGTCTTTTGTGCGATATGCTGCTGGAAAATCCAAAGATACATGGTAATGAATTTTTTTTATACTCTGTGCTGACATGGGAGACCAATACAATGATACATGGCGCACACGCTAGCAAATGTTGTACACACGGACTATTATTTTTTGTGCCGCCCATGCAAAGAACGGATTGTCTCCTCCATCAAAGACCATGCAATGCAATGTCACAACGACTTCCCAGGAGTGTTTAATGTTTCAATTGATGGACCATATGCGTCGTCAGTCTGATTACCATGTGTTTCTGCCTTTCGGGTCCAGGACGGTGGGAGATGAAGAACAGCACCCGCCAATACAGAGAGATCTATGCGATATCACAACGACTTCCCAGGCGTGTTGAATGTTTCACTTCATGGACCATATGCGTTGTCAGTGTTTTCTGCCTTTCCGGGTCCAGGACGGTGGGCAGGGGCGGAGCCAGGAATTTTGATGAGGCGGGGTATAAAATTTCTTCAAAATTTACAAAATAAATAATAAAAATAAAATATATTATTTTATCTAAGTCAAAGTATGTATTAAAATACGATTACATATATGTAGTTTTTTAATTAATACATACTATGAAAATAAAATGTCTATAATATCTTACACATCTACAACGATTTACCATTTTTCGAAAGTGATAGATAATAGCTTTATTTTCAAGCTCACTAAACATAACTTTTTCAAATAGGTGTAACTAGACGATCATTTCAAGCTCATTAAATCCAACTTTTTTAATAGGTGTAACTTGACAGTTTAAATATCTATTATTTTTTAAATATCATGCAAATAAATCGTGATAGCAAGGGGGAACGGGTGCGATCGGTCGGTAAATTATAATAATAAAAATAAAATTTAACAAAAATTGTAGTAGCAAAGATGAAGGAGGTGTGAGACAATAGCAAGAAAGAAGGTAAGAACTAAGAAGTTGTGTTTATAACCTAGAGGCCCTAAATTTTTACTACTAGTTAGAGTAGATTTTCTTCATTTTTTTATATTTTTTTAAGATATTATGGCAAGCCAAGCCAAGCCATCTCTACTTCCTTTTTTGTCTTCTTACTTATCTAAATTCCAAATTTATCTTACCAAAGCATCAGAAGAGTAGTAATAATAGGAAAAATTAGGCACTAAGGAGGGGCAAGTTAATTACATAAATACTTTATAAATATAATAATATACTACGTTAATGGAAAGGTCAGCTTGGGCAATTTGCCCCAGCTTGCCCCTCCTGGCTCCGCCAGTGATAGTGGGAAATGAAGAACAAGGAGGTCTTCCCAGCCGCCAATAGAGAAAGATCTTGCCTTCAACAATGGTTTCTAACTTCTAAAGGGCTCTTGCGGACTTTCCTGTCAATGCCTTGCACAATTCGAAGAATGGAAACTCTAGTCATACCTTTGGCTCGTAGACTGTTCTGTCATCTTATATCCAAACAAAAAAAAAGTGACATTTCGCTTCTTGTTCCTTTTAGCTGCAAGAAATTATTGTCCCTATGAATTGATTTGCCAGGGATGTTAGCTGTGAGCAGGGGTGTAAACGAGCCGAGCTGAGCCGAACTTGGGAATGTCTCAACTCAAACTCAAAATTTCAAATTCGAGCTCGAGCTCGAGCTCGGCTTGGCTCGTTTACAGCTCGGTCCCTCCCAGCTCGAGCTTGGGTCATTAAAGATTCTAGAGCTCGAGCTCGTGTGCCTAATACAAGAAGGTTTGGCCCTAGCTCGAGTTCAGCTCGTGAGTGTTAGAGCCGTACAAGCTCGCTGGCGCATCTCCAACCGACGGCGTAGGGCTGTCCACTTGTCGGTGTTGCCGACAATGACGCCAATCGAGGTGATGCATCAGAATAAACAAATAAAAAAATTGGCCGCCGACGGTGAAAGGAAGGAGATGGGAACTCACCTGACGCCCCGTGTCGCTGCCTCGCCAGCATCGTCCCTCCCCCAACGACTGCTTGGGGTGGCCAGAGCCCCCTCTTTCATCGACTGTGCCTCCCCCTGACGCTGGCGCCATCATCACCGTCGCTTCCCCCCTCTTTTTTCTCCCTCTCCCCTCTTTCTCTACTCGACTCCCCTCACCCAAAATCCCCTCCCCTCGCCATCGCCGCCCCCTCCTCTCACCAGCACTGCCGCCGTGCCTCGCACCAGAGCCCCCCCCCCCTCTTTTTTCACCCTCCCCCCTCTTTCTCTTTCTCTGTCTTTCTGTTCGACTGCTCCGGAGAAATTATTAGGTACGCACGTACGGAGAAGTCATGCTCACCGCCAATAGGCGATTGACACAACTCCCCTTCTTATCCTGAGGGCCCCCACGTACGTAATAACTTCTTACCCCCAATCCAATGAGAGAAAGGGTACAAAACAAAGACAAATCACAAAATGGGTAAAGCCCACCAGAGCAGAGAAATGAGGGAATCATAAAAATAAAATAATAAAAAAAAGTTTTGGAATTGAAAAAGCAAAAGAGGATGTGATGTGGAGGGAGAGGGGCCAGTGTCACTCCAATGTTTACGAGACGGTTTATGTAGGCATTGTGAGCCTGAAGACTGGACTAAACATTGAAGCTCTATAATTCGGCGGTCTCTCGAAAATAGCAGACCTTTCTATACCATCACTCGCTCTCTGGTGCTTTGGTGTGCTTTGGCCGAGGATCCTATGAATATATTGTGTGATATCAAACGGACAATATAAACATATGATGTGAGCCCAACACACGTACGGCTCAAACACATCATAGTCTTCTGCTCCAACCCTCCACCTTCCTTAAGGCCTCCACTCAAAGGAAGCCAAGGAATTTCCTAATTTTCATTTAAGTACGTAGACTGGCGGGCTAAAATGAGTCAGGTTGATTCGAGATGGAACCTTTTTTTAAAAATAAAATGGCTAATAATGGAGTAACAACCTTACTTAATTCATGAGTCTGCAACCATGAAAGCCAATTTTTTTCCTCTATTGACATCTTTTACAAATAAATATTTATACATACTAATATATTTATTTTATATTTGTATATCTATATATATATATAAAGGACGGTTTACATGAAATCGCTCTCATATAAGGAGCATGAGGCCAATCTTTTAAGCCATTGGATTCCAGTCCGAAGGTGGATATCAAATCAGTGGGTAGGTGAGTGTCACATCGAGGTTAGGTGAGTTTCATGTAACTGTTTGTAGCCGTCCGATCAAGATCCAACAACTATGGGTGCATTTGGAAATTGATAGTGAAAGGTAAAAAAAAATTGTCAGACGTGATTTTTCTAATTGTGGAAAACCCGATTGGGAACCTGAAATTAATCATATTTTCAGTCTTTCGCCATTAGCCTAACTTTTAATTGGTGACTTGCATTTGGGAACCTAAAAAAAATCATGTGTGATTTGTGTTTGGCAAAGTTGGTGAAAATTTTTTGTTTTGGATGGTGGCGGCGACAGCGGGTGGCAGCGGTGGCCGGAGGCGGGTGGGCAATGGTGGGTTGCCGGCGACACTGACAGTGGTTGTGGTGGGTGGCGGTTGGCGGTGGTGGAGGCCATGGGCAGTGGTTGGGCGGCGACGGTTGGGCGGTGGCAGGTGGTCGACGGTGGCAGTGGCCGGTGGCCGGCAGCGACGGTGGTGGGTGGTGCCGGTCGTGGGCGGTGGTGGTGGCAGTGATGGAGGTGACAAGGAAAAAAATTTAGGCTAATGCTCAATCGAATGAGAATCAGCATTTTCACCTCTTTCAGGGGTGATTTACTTATTTTTTTCTTCTTTCACCGTCAGGAGTGAAAATTGCCCACTTCAGTTTCCAAATACACTAACAACTGATAGGTGAAAATAAGTGATTTTTTTCACCTATCACCGTCAGCAGCTCCTATCAGTAACCAAACACCTTTCATCCCTTTCTCATGAGCCAAGTATATAGATATTAACGAGCCGAACCAGCACGCGATCTTATTCGAGCCGAGTATCGTTGGGCTCAGGCTCGGTTTGTATTGGGCCAAGCCTGAGCCAGAAAAGCTCGCGAGATGGCTTGGCTCGTTTACACCCTTAACTGTGAGGACATCAAAAAATCTAACAAGCCTTTACAACAAATTGATTATGAATGACGTTCCATTATAGGTTATAATGTATTATTGCAGCATACCAGTTCCTTTGGGAAATAGTATCGTATTCTAATTTCACTCCAAACAAAAATGGAAGGTCACACAGGAAAGGGTATGAGACAATGGGAGAAGGTGATAGAGAATTTTGAAGGGGATGGAAGTTGGAGGGTGGGCTTCGATCGACTGGTGCTCGTAGAGGTGGCACTTTAGGAAAGATAGGATCGGACTAGAAAGGAGCTGGAAACTTCGAACTGGGCAAAGTTAAACGAGAGGTTTGCAAATGGGCTTGAACTGAAGACATTAGAAGTCCGTCGTGTGCCCATTAATAGACGAGGGGGATGCCTGTTGCCATTTCTTATGTTATCTGAAATCAAATTATAATAGGGGAAAAGTGGAATCCAAATAGCTTAGAAATCAGATTTCCAAGTGGATTGGAACGAGCTAAGCTTTTTCAGGAGAAGAGGAGTTCACAGATTACTGGAGGGAGAAGGGAGGAAGTTCATACGACATCAAAAGGCCAATATGTTGGGTTCTAAAAAAGAAAAAGCTAGCCAGTGCTGCACACTGTAGGGCTGGCAGCTGTCAGATCAGTAAGCCCCACATGGGCCCTGCATCTAAAAAGGTACAGTTTTTTAACTAATTTCATGGTATTAACGATCAAACAATTTCACTGTTATATCTTTAGCCTGAATAATGATTAATCCAGACTACAGATACAACAGTGAAATTGTTTGATTGGTATCTTTAGTCTGAATAATGATTGATCCAATCATAAAAAAATGACTGATCCATAGCCTAAATACAGTTGATGACTATTTCCGTAAGGAGCAAAATCGATATAAGATAGTATTTCCCAATTGAACTGGCATAGTTTAATGAACCTTTTTGTTTCCTGTTTACTATAATGAACAATCATGTTATGTAATTAAACATAATAAAGATCGGTTTATATAAAATTGTTCTTATATAAGAAGCATGAGACCAATATTTTAGTTAAGTAAATGTGAACCATCACTCACCTTTATAGCCGTGAGATCAAGATCCAACGGTTATATCAATTGACCTCCTCATATAAGCTATACTAGAGCAACCTCATTTAAACTTTTTCTAACATAATAACCTATTATGGAATGTCATAACTAATTGGTTGTAAAGGCCATGTTACACTAGTTACACTTTCAAATACATGTCTGCAGGCAGGCCATGATCATGCTAAACATTTCTGATTACTACTCCCTCTGGTCACTTTTAATAGATGTATTTTTTTTAAAATACACTAAAAAATCAGTTCATTTGAAAAAAAACTGTATTTATTAAAAGTGACTGGAAGGAGTAATTTTTTATGATACTTCCCATTAATAACTTAATCTTTGCAATAAGGACAGTCACAGTTCTCATTTTTTGTACAAGTTCACTGACCAGTGCAATGCGTACTACTACATGTCAATTGCGATGTTTTTTCTTTTGTTTCTAGGCAACAAAACCTGACGTCGCCTAGCTGAGAGAAAAAAAACAATGAGATTACATCGATTCTTTAACTAACATGAAACAATGTCCTTTGCCGAATTACACTAAACTAAACTCACCATTTCTCCTCCTGATCAACCTTAAATAAAAGTAGTATACAAAAAATTAAGACAACCCATTACTGCAATGCAGCTGTCAACCGTGCAGGCTCTTAGCAAGTTTTACTACCATAAGGTTTTGCTTAGTAGCCAAATCCTGCATCAATAATTTTAGCAATTAATGATTACTGCAAGCTAGGTCTATAAAAAAAATCCAAGTTTGATGCTAGCAATGTACCTGAATTATCCATGGGATTTCCAGCAGGTGCTGCTGGTTCCGGCTCCTTGATGTCAACAAATACAACATCGGATGTGAGGAATGTCTTAGCCACAGAAGCAGCATGCTCCAAGCAACATCTAACCACCTAAAGTTGAACAACTGTCCGTTGTTATTAGTTTCACATTGCACTTCCAACTACCATCAAAACAACTCGATAATAACCAAAGAGCCAAAGGCCACGTTATGCAAACGGTAAACCCTTACAGTGACTACGATTCCCTGCGTCCAATATTAAATATGATCCTAGTTGGTTTTTTAAAACGAACTAATTTAGCTCATTTTGAAAAACCAAATAGGACCCAAAAACAAACCAATAGGATGCTTAATATGGGAGGGAAAAAGAGTACTCGAATTTTTCACATACGCAATTCATGCTGCTAAATCCCACATATGGGGCCATGCAGCTAGAAGAGAAGGCATAACCACAGATCTCTGAAGAGGTAAATCAATTACAAAAATGATTCTGACCTTGGTCGGATCAATAATTCCTGCCACCATCAAATCCTCATATTTACCACTTGCCGCATTATAGCCATCCTTCGGGTTGTCATTGGAAAGGACCTGACACATGGGGACATCCTTATAGTCTACACATCCATATAATCTGCACATTCCTATATGTACTTACATCTTAAATTCAAACACTGATTGCTTTACATCTTAGCAGACCTTCTCAGTTACAACACTTCCATTCACACCTGCATTTTTTGCAATTAACGTCAGTGGGTAGCTCAAGGCCCGCCTAATCATTTCTGTACCAACCTGCCACGAGAGGGAAAGTAAAGTCGAAGGACAGTCCTTGACCAGAAAAAGAAACAAGGGAAATTTATATAATAGGGTATAAAAAAAAATATTTTAAATTGACACACTGTAGAAATTATTTGCAAAAGAGGGTATCTGACAAGCCACGCAGGCGCCAGCGCGGCCGCTGGCGCCTGCGTGGCATTTTTTTTTAAACTGAATCGAAAGGCGTCGGTTGAAACCGACGCCTTTTGTAGAAGGCTAAAAGGCGTCGGTTGAACCGACGCCTTTCAGTTATAACGAAACGCGTCGGTTCAACCGACGCCTTTTGTACAAAGCTAAAGGCGTCCGTTAAACCGACGTCTTTCGTAGAAATACTAAAGGCGTCGGTTAAACCGACGCCTTTATATAAAACTAAAGGCGTCGGTTGAACCGACGTCTTTCCGACCCTTCGCTTTTTTTTTCACAATGGAGGCATCGGTTGAACCGACGCCTCTCAACTACTACCGCTGTCGGCCATATCCTCCTCCGGATGAAATCTACAATTTTTCACCTGATAATACATACACTTAAAGACATCCACAAACATACACAAAAACGCATCCACAAACATACACAAAACATATATAAAAATATACACAAACATATTACATAACATTAAACTATTACAAAGTTATACAAAGTATTACAAATGTACTTATAAAATTACAAGTGTTTAATCAATTCTCCTCAACCTATTCCTACCCCGTCCTCGTGCTCGAACTGGAATTTCCTCAGGATCAACGTCAGGCATAGCATCTGAAGAAGAAGGTGCCTGACGTAGAGCACGGAGTACACGCTGTCGCCGGGTATATACTTTTGAAGAAAGGGGCCTCTCAACTTGATCGACGGAGGCGTCTAGAACAACTAGTGATGGGGTAAAACCCATCGTGTCAGTTGATGATGTCACAACGTCTGGTGAAGCTGATAAAGGATCTGGAACAACCTCCATTCCTGGAATCTCAGTCATAACGGGCCGAAGCAATGGCAAACTCGCAAGAACATGACCAGAGATATCGTGTATCGTCTGACATGCCGCTACATAGCTATCATATGATCGGTCTACCAAAGCACTATGAGACTGAGCGTGCACTTGTCTCACACAAGTAAGCTACAAAGGAACAAGAAGAATATATGTTATCTACTCATACAATGGTGAATTAAATCAAATATGAAGTCGGAGATATTCACCAACGCCAGCTCAGTGTCGCCCCTCGGTTGATATAACATCTCCGCCTCATGCACAGGTGGCATGATAAGTCTCCTCGTGATCCTCAAGTACCATCTCATGTATGCATTATCTGCATCTCGCTCCGTCATTGCAGGCTCCCCTTGAACGAGAGTGGTCGTCCGGTCATCCCATCTAGTAATATAGGCCGCATGATGCGACCTCCAATCAAAACTCCCTCGGCCTCGACGCGATGATCGTTCAATCAACTCCACAACAAGAGTTGAGAAAACCTGCTCTAATCCGAATTGCAACATAACCCGATCTGGAACATGCATCTCCACAATGTCTACACATATCAGTGGCGTCCTAGATAGCCACACATGCGCTCCATCCGTACATACTCCTGGTAACTGTGCTAACACATGATCATAATATGGCTGCCATGTTACCTACACAACATTTGAAAATAGTATTCGTGTCACTTCTATTTACATTCGTTATATTCATAACATGTACATTACGAATGACTAATACCTGGCCGGATCGCTGATAGTCTAGTTCAGATCTATACATCAAGAGGACACTGTGAGGATTTACAGTTTTTTTCTTTTTAGCATTCCACCTAACATAAAGAAGATGAAAAATACATTAGTTAAAATCCCAATAGAAGATCACAAAATAACTTAAATAGAAAACACATACCGAACTCCTAACGGAGATAAACCATCTAGTGGAGTGCTTTGAATGTTTGGACGGCCAATATGCAATCTCTCCCACGACCATAGCTGTTTAACACATACACACCCAGCATGAATCAAATGTTATAATTGAAATAAACATTTTCAGCATTAATCAGATTATTGATGGTTTACCTGGATCAGAGTGACGCACCCGGCAATCCCGAATGTGCTAGGTTGGCAAGCTTTTGCCAACTCTCTGTACAGGTAGGCAAGGGTGGCACTACCCCATGCATACTGTCCCGCAGTGTATAAATCCTCTAACAAAAGAAGATACATCGGGTGCACATGGCTACTGCTACTATCGGCAAACATAGTGCTACCGAGCAAATAGAGTAAATATGCTCGTGTGTGTTGCTCGACTTCAATCTCTGTGGCATCTTCCGACAGGCGACTGAACTGCTCTCTCAACCACAACAGACTTACCCTAGTTCGTCCTTTCAATGATTCGCGTGGAGGTACCCGTCCAAGAAGGTGCTCGTATACTTCATTCCAGTCAATGCCCATAGTCGAGCAACTCACCGCAATGCCATCAACTCGCAATCCGAGTAGTACAGCAACATCTTGTAATGTTATAGTCATCTCTCCCAAATGCAAGTAAAATGTTTGCGTCTCCCTCCACCATCTCTCAACTAGGGCAGTGATGAGAGCCCTATCAATCCTGATATATTGTAACCGTGTAAAGTGGCCAAAACCTACCATCTCTATGTACGGCAACATGCGCGGATCAACTACCCAATGGCGCACGTTTTGCCAGTGCTCGGTGCATTCAATGCACCCGGGATCCTATACACATAAAAAGTACTTACAATTAGAAAAGTAGTTATTTCTGCAATATACAAAACTAAGGAGATAATGATTATGCACATACCTCTCCGTTCCATATGCCATCGGATCTGTGCGAGCTCTGCTCTGTGAGGACGGAGGGATCAATCGGTCCTGGGTCCATAATATCTACAAAGAAACCAACAATTAATTGTAACTTCAAAGAATGTATAAACCAACCAACTTTAAATAGAAAAACCGTTGTAAGAACATGTACCAATCCGTTGAAGGTGTGTTTTAGCATTGTCGCCTATTATGTCCAAGTTGGTTACATTTCCCACAATGGTAGTGTGATCGACCATCTGTCGTCATGCCCACACTATCCATCGCATTACGTATTCTCCTAGTGCGTGGACGACCGGGTTTTCGTGTCACTCTTGGGGGCTTCACCACATACATAGGTGACTTTTCCTCCCAAGATCGTCGATCAGGAGGAAGAAAGAATTCGACTGCATACACCGATCTATATGCATCAGCTGTATACCAATGACCAACTAAATCGCCGATGGGTCGCCTTCGCTTCGAATGGACAACAAGTAGATGACGACATGGATGTTTGTACACCTGAGGATAATTACAAGAACATGTATGATCGGTGTCATCCACCACATATTTTCTACCACGCATTGTTCTCACTTCATACATGTGAGAATTGATTTGGTCAACAAACATGCTGCCAATGAGACGCGTTTGTTCTTTAATCTTCCACTCAATAGTAGGGGTGTATGGGGTTGTCATGGCCAATCCGGCCGAATGTCGCTTCACAAAGAATTTGACGATCCGGTAGAATGTGGCTGACACTAAGGCTTGCACGGGTAATGATCGAGCCCCTTTTAACACGCTGTTTAGACTTTCAGCCATATTTGTTGTGGTCATTCCAAATCTTTTAAAACCATCGTGAGCTAGAGACCACAATTCAGGTGATAATCCACAGATGCAGCTTCCCCTATCAACCTCGTCAATACATCATTTTTAAACTTCTTATGATAGTTTGCCTTTATGTGTCACATACAATATCGGTGACAAAAATGCGGCTGCGGAAACACCTCTGGCACAGCCTTTTGCAACCCTTTATGTCGATTAGATATGATAATGATACAGATCCTATCAAGGACAACATGCTCCTTCAACATACGTAAGAACCATCTCCAATTAGGGTAATCCTCACCCGAAACAAGGCCAAATGCAAGAGGAAACAAACCCTTGTGGTCGTCGTTAGCAGTCGCCGCCAAAAGAGCTCCTCCATACTTACCAGATAGGAATGTAGCATCAACACTTATGACTGGGAGACAATGTTTAAAATCCTGAATACATGGCCCAAATGCCCAAAACGCCTTCTCAAACCGTCGACATGTAGCATCTTCCATTGGGGTCATCACCAACCTACAAATGGTTCCCAGATTGGCATTAACTATTGCCTCCAAGTACATTAGCAACAATCGATATGACTCAACCCAATCACCATACACTGCTTTGATGGCCATATTCCTTGCCCTCCATGCTTTTGGGTATGAAATATCCACGTGAAACGTCTCCTTAATCCTCTCTTGAATAACCACTGGTGGGATATCCACTTCCGCCCTAATAGAGGGTAATATATGCCGACAAACAAAGGCCGCAGTACATTATCTATGACCAGTGTCTAGCTGAGCATTTCTACAAGTGTGTTCGCCACCATACGTCTTCACTTTAAAATGATTCATCCCCTTCATCAGTGATGCATGTACTCTCCATGGGCAGGCAGGGTATTGACATTTTGCTGTGTACTGTGTCGGACTTGTACGCAACACTTTATATCGAACATCATGCGCTATTGAAAACTCCCTCAATGCGTGTACAAATTCATCTTTATTAGGGAATATTTGCCCCACATATATTGCTTCCTCATGATATGTCTCCTCATGCAAACCCCGATTAATTGCCCCATCTATTTCCTCATCGGTTAGTCGCGCCCAAAGGGGCTCCTCCTCATATGGCAACTCCTCCTCAAAATAGTCCAAGTTATCCGTAGCAATTGCGATGTCCACCAATTCATCTCCCTCATTATCAACCATCTCTTGCACACTATCCTCTCCTCGTACATCTTCAACATCAATAACCGGTGAATTCGGCATTTGCTCATCATTTTCCCCATCCTCTTCCTCATTCTCCCCTTCATCTTCATCATCATCATCATTCATATTTCCCTCTTGCATACCACTTGATGCAGTGTGAAAATGTGGGTTATCAAATGATGTTTGTGTGCCAAACCATTCACGACCACGTGCCATGCCAATATTCATCACTTCATGACCATGAGATGTGTGCCTACATTATATACATTATAAACAATTCATGATACCGTAAATTTAATGGTATTCAATACAGGTTTTAAATAAACTTACCTCAAACTATGTGAAAGTTGGGGTTCGTTGCACGCTAGTGATATAGACAAATCTTCTTCATTATCTTCCACACGCCTTCCTCTACAGTGTCCACTCGACCTATCTCTGCGAGCACTCCTACTTTCGCCTTCACCATCATTTCCAAACCTACACATGCGCGCCTCTTTTTCTACGCATAGCTCGAAGCTAAGCACATGAGGCGCGAAATAGAACATTTGTCTCATAGAATTGTCATCATCAATTGGTATTACGGTAGTCCTTCCTCCATAAACAGGCATCTTGTACTTCATACGAATTTTCCACAATCTTTGGTCCCATCCCAGTTTGTTTACCACTTGCATCTCTAGTTCCTCGTATGTACTCGGCTTATTAATAAATAATCCTACACTTTCACCGCCTTCGTATTCACCTCTATCAATTCTACCACCATACATTAAGACAAACGGAACCATTTCTCCCGCCATCTCTTGTCACAAAACTTTTAAGAAAGAAACACTATCAAATACTACACAAATATAACATACTTAATTTCATACATATTTCAAACATATATTAAAAATATATATTACATATATCGACGTGCACGACGGGGCGATGAGGTGGCCGGGCGCGAGGAGGCGAGCCGAGTACTGGCCGGGGCGAGGACGGGGAGGCGGAGCTGGCCGAAGGCGGTGGGGCGACGGTGGCCGGGCGCGAGGAGGGAGCTGGCCGGAGGCGGTGGGGCGACGGTGGCCGGGCGCGAGGAAGGGTCTGGCAGGAGGCGGTGGGGCGACGGTGGCCGGGCGCGAGGAGGGATCTGGCAGGAGGCGGTGGGGCGACGGTGGCCGGGCACGAGGAGGGAGCTTGCCGGAGGCGGTGGGGCGACGGTGGCCAGGCGCGAGGAGGGAGCTGGCCGGAGGCGGTGGGGCGACGGTGGCCGGAGGCGAGCGCGAGGAGGGATCTGAAAAACCGAGGCGTCGCCGGATAAAAAACAACCTTTCGGGCTCGGTGCGGCCGAGCCCGAGCCCGAGCCCTAAAAAGGTAATTGAAGGCGTCGGTGATTTAAATCACAAGTGAAGAGAAAGCGTCGGTTAAACCGACGCCTTTGTAAAGCGTCGGTTAAACCGACGCCTTTTTAAAGGCGTCGGTGCAACCGACGCTTTTTGCATTTCATTCGGCTTTTTTGAAAGGCGTCGGTTGAACTGACGCCTTTAACATTTCTGCAAAAGACGTCGGATCGACCGACGCCTTTCGGGTCAGTTTAAAAAAAAATGCCACGCAGGTGCGACCGACGCCTTTCGGGTCAGTTTAAAAAAAAATGCCACGCAGGCACCTGCGTGGCTTGTCAGATACCCTCTTTTGCAAATAAGTTCTACAGTGTGTTATTTTTAAAAAAAAAATTTATACCCTGTTATATAAATTTCCCAAGAAACAAATTAATAGCAGTATGTGATAGCTTACCTTCTGTTCATCATTCTCGAGAGTGTCTCTTATAGCATCAACCTTTGAACCCAATCTCAAGAGTGTGCAGCCACCACCCACTACAATTCCCTCCTCCACAGCTGCCTGTGATCAGTTAGAATACAGATCAAGTTCCACCCAAAGAACTGTAAATGCCAACACAAAAAGTATCATGCTATTCAACCTTAGTTGCGGTTAGAGCATCTTCGACCCTTAACTTCTTTTCTTTCAGTTCCGTTTCTGTTTGAGCTCCGACCTGCAGGTGATTATCAGCATGTTGGTAGCAGAAACTTGACAATTGACAGATACACCCGCCTCAATAACGTAATCAACATTTTCACCTGAATCACAGCAACATCACCGGACAGTTTTGCTATTCTTTCATTGAGCTTCTCTTTTTCATATTCCTGCTCAGAAGCCTGCAGTTTATACAAAAGGGTAAAAATTAGTCCAAAAAATGATAATAATTTTCCATGAACTTAAAAATGATAAGGAAAATGGGAAGAACTTCTATGAAAGCATCAAACCTCAACCAAATTTCGAATTTGCGCAACTCGCTTGTTCACAGCTTCCTGGGTGCTACCATCACCTATAATGGTAGTTGCATCTTTTGTTGTAATAATTAATAATGATAAGGGCAATAGTACCACCAACCCGTTAATGAAACTCCACAAAATACCCGAAAGAGAAAATAGAGAATAGATTTGGTTCAAGGTGCGCTAAACGTTGTCCTTCAAATAGATATGCCGCCCTCCGTGCACAGGCTTATACTGACGTTCTGCTCTCGAGATACAACGAACTACACTGTTGATCTAAAAATGCGCTTCAAATCAGACTAACTGGAACTCGATCAGAAGAGATGTTATTGCTCAATGATTGACGAAGAATTTTTTAGAGAGAGAGTTTTTCTTGTGAGTTTTCCTTGTGTCTAATTCTCTATTTCCGATCTCTATTTATAAGGGATATCAAATATGTTATTTCTAGAAGAAAGGATGCAACTTTTAAAACCAAAACGGCAGTTTTCGCCCGATAACCGTTGGTGCGATCGATCACTTCTAGAGGCGATCAATCGCACCTCATTTTACAAAAATCACAGTACTATCGATCGCGGTTCCATCTACGATCGATTGCGATCACTCACCTGACCTGAGATTGTTAATTCAAGTCACCATTATCCAACATCTTTAGTGAGTACAACCTTGGCGGCATGACCAAGGACTTCCTTGTCAGCCTTATCAAGTGATAAGCCCACTTCGTCTCTAATCACAGTAGCTACAACAAAGAACTAGTCAGACAATACAGCAAGTTACAAAACCAACATTGGGAATAACATAAAAAAATACATCGCCGAAAAAAATAATAATTCCAAGTATAAGAACTCAACCTCCAGTAAGAATGGCAATATCATCCAAATACTGACTCTTGCGCTCTCCAAAGCCAGGAGCTTTCAGTGCAGCAATCTTTAGTGCACTCCGAAGCTTGTTTACCGTTGAGTTGCCAAAGCTTCTTGTTCAATATCTTCGGCAACTATTACAATTGGGTACCCTCCCCTTATAGCATCTTCCAAGATAATAATCAAATCACGAGCATTTGTTATCTTCTTGTCAACTGTTGGGTAATTGTGCCGCAACGGAAGCGAATTTAGGATTTTAATCCGTTTGATGTGGGTTCTCAAATTTGGGTGTTTTCCTTAAATCAACAAATAAAACTCAAAGATTATGAAATTAGAAACACCAACCTTCGGCCTTTGTGCCTACGAATCACTCCACGGATTAGAATATGTCCGAGAACACCAAATCCTTCACCGATCGAGTGTAGAACCTTGTGAAAAGCTATATTCCCCGAATTAGCTTTTTCACCCAACGAAATCAAGATCACCAAAATCAATGCGATTTTCACCAAAAGTCGCCCTTTTTTTTTTGGCATTGAGGGCGTCCCCTCCATTGCCCTTAATAAGGCATAAATTTCAGTTACAAAATCTTGCCAATTTCGGTTTCCCGAAATTGCTCAACAGATTTCCAATATGGTGACTCATATTTGACAATTCCATTTTGGTCGTACCAAAACAGCTAATTCCAAATAAGTGATTTCCGGATCGGTGATGATTATAGTGTCTCTTCCAATTTTGTGTGGACCGGGCCCACGGAAGCCTAACTACTCCACATGCCTACACTTGCACGAGAGAGCCGACTCCTCTCAATCAAGACAAGTAAAATGGGACAAGAACCCATATTTACTTACATCCCCCACTATGGGTTCTTTGTTCATATTTGCGATCCACAGTAACTCGTGCACTAGTCCTGTCGTAACCCAAAACTATGAATATGTTTTACAAATAGATCCGTCGTTAAGGCCTTCGTTAACGGATCAGCTAACATCTCAACCGTAGGAAGATGACTCACTGTCAACTTTCCTCGTTGTAGCATGTCAAACACATAAAAGTAATGCACCTCTATGTGCTTAGCTCTTGAACTGATCTCCCCATTACGGAGTGTCGACACAGTTGCCAAATTATCACAATAAATTTGGACAGGAGCATCAGTCCACTGTTCTAGCTGTAACCCAGCTAGAAACTCTTTAATCCAAACTGCCTCGGAAGCTGCTAAACTGCATGCAACAAACTCAGCTTCCATCGTGGACTTAGTAACGCATTTCTGCTTCTTACTAGCCCATGCCACGGCGCCGCCACCAAGCATAAAAACATAACCGGCAGTGGATTTTCTGTCATCCTTACACCCGGCATAGTCCGAATCACTATAGCCTTCCAATGACAGGTTCTCAGCCTGATATGTGAGTTTCATATCCTTGGTACCCAGCAAGTATCTGAACACCCGCTTTATAGCTTGCCAGTGTTGCATACCTGGGTTAGCCTGATATCGACTCACAAGGCTTACTACAAAAGCCAAATCAGGTCGAGTGCAGTTCATGGCATACATCAAGCTGCCAATAGCCTGCGCATATGGTACAGATTGCATCTTCAGACGTTCCTCGTCTGATGCAGGTGCCATTCTTTCGGACAAGACTGTCCCTTTATAGATGGGCGAATCAATGGTCTTCCAACCAATCACGTCAAAGCGTTTCAAAACACTCTCAATGTACGATTCTTGAGATATACTTAGTCTCCTCGCTTTTCAATCTCTCTCAATCTTCATCCCGAGGATGTATGATGCTTCACCCATGTCTTTCATTTCAAATTGGGTCTTGAGCCATTCTTTAAGACTGAGAATCATACTAGTGTCATTCCCCATCAATAATATGTCATCTACATATAGTGACAATATCATAAATCTACTCCCATCTTTAAAGGAGTAAACACAATGGTCATAATCATTGGCCACAAAACCATATTCACTTATCACCTTGTGAAAAGTGAAATACCATTGTCTTGGCGATTGTTTCAGTCCATACAATGATTTAATAAGTTTGCACACTTTAGTTTCCTCTCCGGAAACAACAAACCCCTCGGGTTGTTCCATGTAAATCTCCTCCTCTAAATCACCATTTAGGAAGGCAGTCTTTACATTCATCTGGTGCAACTCTAAATCTAAGTATGACACAATTGCCAACAAACATCGGATCGAGATGAACCTGGACACTGGAGAATAAGTCTCCTTGAAGTCTATGCCCTCTATTTGTGTGAAACCTTTCGCCACAAGTCTAGCTTTGTACTTCTCTATTGATCCATCAACTTTGAGCTTCTTCTTGAAGATCCACTTACACCCAATGGGTTTCCGTTCGTCTGGTAAGTCAACAATCTCCCAGACTTTGTTCTTCAAGATTGAATCCATTTCCTCTTGAACAGCCTTCCGCCATTCCTTGGAATCTGGACTACACATCGCCTGCTCAAATGTGACTGGATCACTAAGTACAGGTTCATCTATCGATATCTCATCTTCACCAAGCATGGCATAGTAATCCTTCAGCAAAATTGAAGGTCTACGCTCTCTTGATGCTCGAGTTTCAACATCCTCATTGGATGTGTTACCTATCACTTGTTCATTACTAGTGACAGTAACTTTCTCTTTCTCAATTTCAAAGAGTTCCACTTTCTGACTAGGAGTTTTAAGGTCTATATCTTCCTCAAGAAAATAAGCATCTCTAGACTCTATAACCCCCACTGTCCCATCATCATGGTGTACTACAAATCGATACCCTTTCGAATGGTCACAATAACCTATAAAATTACATTTTATGGTCTTGGGATCCAACTTAGTTCTTAGTTGATCAGGTACCCTCACATGGGCCTTTGACCCCCACACTTTCAAGTTCGAAAAGTTTGGACGTCTTCCCGTCCATAACTCATATGGGGTCAATTTGATCGACTTAGAAGGTATCCGATTTAGTACATAAACAGCGGTGTCTAGTGCTTCACCCCAAAACTGCGTTCCTAGTTCAGAGTGGTTTAACATGGACCTTACCATGTCCAACAAAGTCCTATTACGTCTTTCAGCGACTCCATTTTGCTGAGGGGTATACGGTAAAGTATATTGATGCACTATTCCTTGGTTTGTACAATAGTCCTTGAACAAATCAGATGTGTACTCACCACCTCTGTCTGTTCTCAGAACTTTAATCTTCCGTCCTAATTGGTTCTCAACCTCAGCCTTAAATTCCTTGAATTTTTCTAAGGCATCGGACTTTCACGATAACAAGTACACATAACCATATCTTGAGTAGTCATCTATAAATGTAATAAAATACATCATACCCCTTTGAGTCTTGACGTTTATAGGCCCACAAATATCTGAGTGAATGACCTCTAAAAGGTCAATTGCTCGTTGTCCTTTCGGAAAGGGTAGCCTAGTCATTTTGCCAGATAGGCAATCCTCACACGTGCGCAAATTATCACTTATTCTAGGTAGTAACCCACTACCCGACATTCGGTGTAATTTTGTCGCATTCACATGACAAAGGCGTAAATGCCATAAAAATGCATTATCAACAGCAACACAAGCAACATACTCAGAATCAATCATTTCATTATTAGCAAAATCATTGGATACATCAAGTTTGAATAAACCATCAACTAAAGAAGCAGTAAATAAAATATTATTCTTCTGCCCCACAGTTCCCTTGCCACCCTTGAACCTGACTTCAAATCCCTTTTGAGTCAGAAGAGGGATTGAAATCAGATTCCTACGAATAGTAGGTGCATACAAGACATCTGTGAGGACCAGGGTGTTTCCTCCTAAGAGAGGAACACGAACAGAGCCAATCCCCAGCACGTCACAATAGGTGTTATTCCCCATGTAGATCTTGTGCTCTCCGGGACTAATCTCTTTCATCTCAGCAAAAGACTCCTTTGCCATTGCCACATGACGGGTCGCAGCCGAGTCAAGCCACCAACCTCTAGTGTTAGTGTTCACAATCAGTGCCTCAGAAATCATACAAACAATGTCCTTTCCTCCATCCTGCTGTTTCTTTTTCTCGTTGCCCTGGGAGCCATTAGGACAGTTCCTGCTAAAGTGACCCATCTGGCCACAAGTAAAGCAGGCTCCCTTCTTCTTGTTCTTGGCCTTGTCTCCACCCTGGAATTGAGGCTTCTTTCCTTTCCTCTTGAAGTTCTTCTTTGAAGTGCCAGCATAGGACCCACCTTTCTTAGAGCCAATATGGTGAGCAAGGTTGGCAGATGCATTAGAGGCCCTCATATGCTCTCTCCTTTCCTGCTCCAAGCCCAGCTTGGCAGTAAGGTCATCGAGAGTGAGTTTCTTGTCACTCAGGTTCAACGCAACCACAACTGCTTCCCATGATGGAGGGAGGCTAGTGAGTATCGTAGACACTTGGACCCCCAATGAAATTGGATCTCCAAGCATCTCCAACTCACTAGCAATAATGGTCATGGCATTTATGTGATCAAGCACATTTTTGCCCTCCTCCATCCTCATGTTGGTATAGCGAGTGTGGAGCAACCTGATGTGTGCCTCAGTATGCTCTCCATACCTCCTCTCAATGGCCTCATACATTTCTTTGGCCGTTTTGTGCTTCTCAAAAAGCAACTCCATGGTAGGCTCCATAAAGGTAAGCATCGTGGTCCTTGCACGTGCATCCTCCATCCGGAACTTCTCGTACTCTCTCTTTTGAGCAGTAGTACTCTGTTCACCCGTAGGTTCAACAACTTGGTCTAGCACATGACCCAAGTCATCAAGGAACAGAATGTGACGGATGCGCCTCTTCCAGGTAACAAAATTGGTGGCATTCAACTTTTCAGTCTTTGCCAACTCACTGGAGACCATGCGGGAAGCCATTGCAACTTTTATGAAACCAAGCAAGTATTCCAATCAAATTGAAGATAAAAATCTACAACCAATGGAACAGGACAATCAGTGTAAAAATAGCACAGTTTGAATCACTAATAACTATCAACAATTATATAATCAAGTGGCACAAATACTGCTTCAATATTAATTAGTTTTTCAAATTTTATCCCGCCGATCGATCGTGTCAAATACCCGATCGATCGCAGCTTTCCGCTGTCAATTTTGTTCAACTTCCAGTAGATACGATCGATCGCAATTTGTGCCGATCGATCGTTTCCCTTTTTCAAAGCAAATCAATGATCGACACCGATCGATGCCGAACGATGGCGATCGATGCCGATCGAAGCCGAACGATGGCGATCGATGCCGATCGAAGCCGAACGATGGCGATCGATGCCGATCGATCGTTTTCCCTTTTCAAGAGACTTAACGATCGATGCCGAACGATGCCTGTCGATCGTGACCAGTCGTCTTCTCCGATTTTACCTTAGCACGATCGATCGCTCTTGACGCCGATCGATCGCGACTGTAAAAAACGAGATTTTCAGTCGGCAAAAACCGCGAGGAAAATTCCCACAAATTTCTTGGAACCCTCACACCACCACGGAACCAAGGCTCCGATACCACTGTTGGGTAATTGTGCCGCAACGGAAGCGAATTTAGGATTTTCATCCGTTTGATGTGGGTTCTCAAATTTGGGTGTTTTCCTTAAATCAACAAATAAAACTCAAAGATTATGAAATTAGAAACACCAACCTTCGGTCTTTGTGCCTACGAATCACTCCACGGATTAGAATATGTCCGAGAACACCAAATCCTTCACCGATCGAGTGTAGAACCTTGTGAAAAGCTATATTCCCCGAATTAGCTTTTTCACCCAACGAAATCAAGATCACCAAAATCAATGCGATTTTCACCAAAAGTCGCCCTTTTTTTTTTGGCATTGAGGGCGTCCCCTCCATTGCCCTTAATAAGGCATAAATTTCAGTTACAAAATCTTGCCAATTTCGGTTTCCCGAAATTGCTCAACAGATTTCCAATATGGTGACTCATATTTGACAATTCCATTTTGGTCGTACCAAAACAGCTAATTCCAAATAAGTGATTTCCGGATCGGTGATGATTACAGTGTCTCTTCCAATTTTGTGTGGACCGGGCCCACGGAAGCCTAACTACTCCACATGCCTACACTTGCACGAGAGAGCCGACTCCTCTCAATCAAGACAAGTAAAATGGGACAAGAACCCATATTTACTTACATCAACAAGAAGCAACTGCAACTGAAGACAAACCATCAGGAACTATGCAAACAAGAGAGACAGATTTCTTTATGCTTCAATTCCTTCTTTAACTCTTTTTGAAAACCCCTAATATTGCCACCAGGAATCTCTAGTATTGTCAGAAGATAGAAGAAATAGGGAACTCAGGCATCAGTTGGCCAAACAGTTCCGTAATTCTAGTCACAAGACAATGATGATTATAACTGTGTCAAAGCAAGAAAAAAACATACAAACCAACATTAAGACTAAACCCACCTTGCAGTTACCATATTCGACAGCCATTTTTTCACTGTCAGTAATGAAATAAGGGGATATGTATCTACGGTCAAACTGCATTCCCTCTACAACATAGAGACTGTTCTCTGCACTTTTTCCTTCTTCAAGGGTACAACACCTTTTCTTCCCACCATGCTCATAGCTTGAGCGTTCATGTTTCCAACTTCATAGTTGTTTCCAGCACTAACCGCAACAACATCCGCCAGTTCACTGTCTTCAACCTTCCAATAAACGTATCAAGGTTAGTGTCACTGTTGATGGCCAACGTCATTTAAGAAGTTAATTTAACTACCTACCTCCGACATTTTCTTCAGCTTCTCGACAAGAGCCTTGGTGGTTTTTTCAATACCATGAGTTATTTGAACAGCGTTGGCACCAGCTACTATTGATATATACTCAAATTATGTATTTCATAAGCCCTTTAACTTATATTTATGTTAGTATTTAATTATATTTAGTGATACTTTAATGTAGTTTTTTTTAGGAAAATAAGAGTAAGCTACAAATGTGGTAAAATATGATTTAATGGTTGAATCTTCATAACTTTGTATGCATATTTCTGATGAGACTGATTCAAGCTTCATGTTAAAGCTCAAGAAGTTGGCTTTCCAATGCCATCAACCACACATAATTTGGAGTTTGGAGCAAAAAGTTATGATCATTTGAAGATTTTTATGCAAAAAAGATGAACAATAATAGCGATCGATCGGCAGAGACGCAGGAAACAACGAAGAAAACAGGCGATCGATGGGGAAGCGATTGATCGGCAATACGGTGCGATCGATCATTATATGCGCAAATTTCAAAAATGACATATTTCAAGTCAAAATTGAAGAGGGGTTTCGTGGCTTATCTTACCCTACTATATAAGCATAGAGAGGGTTCGAAAAACACAACAATTAGAGACCCAAGAGAGAAGGCTAGAGAAGAGAAGAAGAGGAGTCTTTTGAAGAAAAGAAGAAGAAGTGATCCATGCCCATGAATGCATCAAATCAGGCTTTTCTTTTCTCCATTCCTTTGTCTAGCTAACTTTCTTGTAAAGGCTAGATGAAGCCCTAGATGTGTATTATTACTCTTGATAGTTTAATTCAATAAAAGTTGGTATGATTCATGTTTAATGCTATTTCATGAGTTTTCTTTTAAGTGCTTGACCATAGACTTGATTGATTATGAATGGAATAGATCTTTATAATCCTTGTGTTTGACCAAGGAGCAGGTTTGTGTTGATTCTATGCCCGACCAAAGGATAGAGTTAACTACATAATTTATAGTGAATGAATTTTTCGTGTTCGACCAAAGAATGTGTAGTGCATTCACTGGTAATTCGTGTGTCCAACCAAAGAACACAAATTACCATATCATATCATCTTGTGGAATTAATAATTGAGAGTAGTAATTGCATATTTAGTGGTAGATTCGATGCTTTAATATTTCCATCATTCTAATTTCTTGTTAAAGTTTACTTCTTTAGTTAATTAAATCATCAAATTCAAATCTTCCATTAGAATTACATTAATCTTCCAAGTCCTTTGGGTTCGACCTCGTTTCTACTATACTATAATCAGTCTCGTGCAATTGTGAGTAAAGTAGTTAAAATTCACATCAATCAATTAGTTAGATCTAATTCTAATTAGTTAGACTATAGGATTTTAATATCTGATTTCTTGTCTTTGTAGAAGTCAAAGTGAGAGGCATCAAAGACGCGTGGATTTCTACCAACGTGGAAAGGCCAACCTTTCCCCTCGTTTGCATCCTTTACCTCTCTTTTGTTTTCAATATTGGTGTTGCATGTTTTCCTTTATTTCTATGACAGCATGTAATCTTAGTTGTCGCTATCTAGGACCACTGATTGCTAGTTGTCGCTATTAGGACTGCTTTTATGTTTCTTTGCTTGTGTGATAGTTTATGCAAGGGGTAGGTCATTGGGTGAAGAATTAGAAGCCTTTGACGGTGAAATTGAGAGAACCTTTAGATAAAACTAAAGAGGCCAATTAAGTATAACCAACCCCTTGTTTGAAATGGCGGATGAAAACTTGAAAACCTTGAAAGAATATTACACTCCAAATGCCTATATATCTCCGTCCTGTATTCGAGTGCCGACTGCAACAACTGGTAACTTTGAGATTAAGCTCAACACAATATAGATGCTACCATCATTTCATGGGTGAAATCACGAAGATCCATATAGGCATGTGGATGAATTCCTAGAAATCTGCACAACTTTTAAACTGAATAATCTTACAGACGATGCAGTAAGATTGAGACTATTCCCATTCTCCCTTAAGGATAAGGCTAAATAATGGTTCTACTCTTGTGAACCCGAATCCATTACCTCCTGGGCAAAAATGCAACATGATTTTCTAAAGAAATATTTTCCCATAGGTAAAATAAATCAAATGAGAGATGTCATCACTACCTTTACCCAACAGCCAACTGAGCAGTTTCATGAGAACTGGGATAGACTCAAGGACCTCCTAAAGAAGTGTCATCATCATGCCGTACTTAAATGGCAGTTAGTGCAGCGATTTTATAGAGGGTTAATGGATCAAAATCATCATCTTGTAGATGCTTCGTGTGGAGGCACTTTCCTGTTAAAAAATAAAAATGAAGCATGGAAACTTTTTGAAAACTTGAGTGAAAATTCATTACAACATATGATGGCCAATAGTAGTTTAAATGAATCTTCTTTGTCTACCCCCTCTAAAGGTGGTATGTATGAAGTGAAACAAACAGATGATCTTTCTAACCAGGTTGCATCATTGTCTAGAAAGATAGATCAAATCTTGAGCCCAAAGTCACAAACTCCTGCACACACTCAAGAAGCATGCGTTCTATGTTTAAGTCCCACGCATTTTATCCTAGAGTGCCCATCTGCCCACAATTCCCAGAGCTTGTTTAGGAGCATGTTATTGCTGCCCAAACTTATGCTCGAACCGGCAATGATTCATTCTCGAACACATATAACCCGGGGTGGAGGAATCACCCCAATTTTTCCTGGCGTTCCTTTTAATCCATCCCAAAGGGCTAATTTTCAAAACAACCCATCAAGTTTTCAACAATCTACTATGCCTCCCAAATTTTCACAACTCTCTAGAAATACAGAATTTGAGGACAAGGTCTTGTCTGCTTTACAGAGCCTTCAAAACTAGTCACAATCACAAGCTCAATTGGTGCATTCTCTTACTCAATCGATAGCTAAACTAGAATCTCAAATCAGCCAATTGGCTAATTCGATGAATAAAAGAGAAGAGGGTCGGTTGCCTAGTCAACCAATGAATAATCCTAAAAGGTCAGTTTATACTTGAACAACAGACTACTTCCAACGAGCATGTGCAAGCTATAACAACCCTGCAGAATGAGAAACAAATTGAAAACCTAGTTGGTGTTGAGGTGAGAGAAGATACGGATTAGGGAAGAGTAAGCAACCCAGAGATTGCTGAAACCGTAAGACACCACCTACTCTGTGTCAGCCAAAATAGAAGGACACTGTTTCTCCTTCTAAATCTTCCTCATGAACCAAGTCTAAAGCCAATCATGAGGTACCTTATGTGCCCCATGCTCCATTCCCTTAGTGCTTAGACATGCTTTCCTCTTTTAACAAGAACAAAGCTAGGATGGATGAGGTGCTAGAAGCTTTCAAACAAGTTAAAATTAATCTTCCACTCCTATAAACCATACAACAAGTACTCGCATATGCAAAATTTCTCAAGGACATGCGCACACAAAAGCGGAAGTCTAGGACTCATATTTTGAAAAAGGTCTTTCATACTGAGCAGGTCAGTTCCATTCTGAAATATGACACTCCACCGAAATTTAAAGAAAAGGCACTCCTACCATTTCATGTGTCATTGGTGACCATATCATTCACAGAGCTCTTTTAGATTTGAGTGCTAGTGTCAATCTGTTACGCTACTCAGTATACGAGAAATTAGGTTTGGGGAACTTGAAACCAACATCGACTACTCTGTAGTTGGCCGATAGATCTGTTAGAAAACCCCGAGGTCTTCTCAAAGATGTTTTAGTTGGGGTAGAGAATTTTTTTTTTCCAGTTGATTTCTTGGTTTTGGACATGGAACCTGTATCCAACGCTTCTCACACCATTCCTGTCATTTTAGGCCGTCTTTCTTAGCGACGACCAATGCATGTATCCAATGTTTATCTGGAATGATGGAGATGTCTTTTGGAAACATGAAGATCATACTCAATGTGTTCCAAGCTTCCAACCAAGGAGCCACTGAAAGTGAGCAATAGTATTCTCTTGTTGAGGAAATTGATTATCTTATGGAAGAGACACTTTTGAATGAGCTCATGCCTGATGCTCAAGATCCTACTTTACTCTATTTAGGGATAGATAATTCTGACTTAGGGCAACACATTGAAGAAACCCATGCTATGTCAGCCTCTCCTCCCTATCACGACTCTTTTCCTTATAGAAATAGAGTAGAGCTTTTACCAATATCTCTCCGTCCATCACTCCAACCTTCCATTGAGTCTCCTCCTCAACTTGAGTTGAAGCCACTTCCTAGTTCCCTCAAGTACGCTTTTCTAGGTCATAATGATACTCTCCCCATCATCATCTCATCTAGCTTGTCTAGTAGCCAGGAGAGTCAACTGCTTAGGATCCTAGTTGAGCATAGGAGAGCCATAGGGTGGACTGTTGCTGATTTAATAGGCATTGATCTTTCCGTTTATATGCACCGAATTCATTTAGAGGAGGATGTCACACCTTCAAGAGAAAATCAGCGGAGATTGAATCCCAACATGAGGGATGTGGTAAAAAAAGAGATAGTGAAACTGCTAGACGCGGGTATCATATACCCCATTTTTTATAGTGAGTGGGTCAGCCCTTATACAGGTTGTGCCTAAAAAGTCTGGCATCACAGTGAAGCAGAATTTTGATGGAGAGTTAGTCCCAACCCGTGAAACCACTGGGTGGAAAGTGTGTATTGATTATAGAAAATTGAATACAAAAACTAGAAAAGACCACTTTCTATTACCTTTCATTCAAGAAATCTTAGAGAAACTAGCAGGTCAACAATTCTATTATTTTCTTGATGATTGTTTTGGATATAATCAAGTCCCAATGTTTTCGGCAAATCAAGAGAAGACTACTTTTACTTGTCCCTTCGGTACCTTTGCTTACTGAAGAATGCCTTTTGGGCTATGTAATGCACATGCTACTTTTCAACGATGCATACTAGCCATCTTCTCTGATATGGTAGACAAATTTCTCGAAGTGTTCATGGACGATTTATCTGTATTTGGTTCATCATTTGATGAATGTCTACAAAATCTGTGATAGTTGTCAACGTTTAGGATCTATCTCTCAACGGGATATGATGCCTCTCCAACCCATTCTGGTGGTAGAACTGTTTGATGTTTGGGGAATTGACTTCATGGGACCCTTTCCACAATCCTTTTATCACATTTACATTCTAGTTGCAGTAGATTATGTTTCTAAATAGATTGAAGCAATGCAACTAAGATAAATGATCATAAGGTTGTGATAAAATTCCTGAAAGATATCATCTTTTGTTGCTTTGGGATCCCAAGAGCAATAATCAGCGATGGAGGAGCACACTTTTGTAATAGATTTTTTGAGGCCTTGCTTCAGAAGTACTTTGTTACTCATAAGGTGGCCACTCCATATCATCCCCAAACAAGTGGTCAGGTTGAATTGTCTAATCGGGAGATTAAAAAGATTCTTGAGAAAATTGTTAGACCCGATAGGAAAGATTGATCCTTACGCTTAAATGACGTTTTGTGTGCTTACAGGACTACGTGCAAAACTTTCATTGGTATGTCGCCTTATCTACTCATTTTTGGGAAAGCCTGTCACTTACCAGTGGAGTTAGAGCATCGTGTATTTTGGGCAATCAAAGCTTTGAATTTTGATATGCACAAGGCATGCACAACACGTAAACTGCAACTTAATGAATTGGAAGCAATGCACCTTGATGCTTATGAGAGTGCAAAACTTTATAAGGAATGGACTAAAATATTTCATGATAAATCTATTCTTCGGAAGTCCTTTTAGCCTGCTAATAAAGTTTTGCTTTACAATTCTTGATTACATCTCTTCCCTGGAAAACTGCGTTCTAAATGGTATGGCCCTTTTGTTGTTACGAAGGTGTTTTCTCATGGTGCAGTTGAAATTCATAACCCGGAAGACGGTACGACTTTTAAAGTCAATGGCCAGCGATTAAAACTGTACTTAGAGGGAGTTGCCACCTCTGACATGACCACTGCCTATCTATATGATCCTGTTTACCCATAAGCAATTTGTAGGACTATGTCTGGCTGAAGACGTAAAACTTAGTGCTCTTGGGAGGCAACCCAAGTTTTTACCTAGTTGTTTGCTTGTGTTCTATGTTATTTTGCTTTTCTTAAAAAAAACGATGACCAGTAGTAACGATCGATCACCATTCAAGCGCGATCGATCGTCATCACAACGCTAGCAAATAGAAACACATACAGTAGATACGATCGTGGGTCGTCAGCAAATAGAAAGACCATGCGCGGCGGAGGAGAAAAACCTTCCTCTATTCGCCGTCGCTGCTGCCGAATGCCATTTCACCTGAAATCTCGGCGCTTGAAGGGCTTTTGCGCAATGATTTCAGATCTGACGTTCTTTTGCTCCCCTTCCTTGTGTTTTTCTCGCATTTGCTCACCTATTTCCGGTAAGCCCTAACTCTCAAATTTTGAATTTTTGGGGGCTTCTTGTGTTCTGGTTATGAAATCGATGGCCAGCATGTTCATGGAAGGACAATTAGTGATTATGTGTTTGCTGTCTGCGCACTGATTTGCAGTTCCACTGTGTTTTTTAGACATTTTAGGATTTTTTCATATGGTTAAAAAAATCACGCAATGAAATTTCTGTTTGTGTTATCTTGTTCACATCATGTTGTGTGATAAACATAAAATATACACATTTATATGCCTTATTTACCTACTTCCTAGTGTAATTTTAATGATAAAATATGAATAAAATGGGTTATTTATGATTAGGATAGTAAATAGGGATTAATAAATAATTTACTATAATTAACTATTTTAGATGCATTAATGAATTCAAGGAATCATATTTTTTCTAGGTGTCTAATTTTAGTTTGATTCTATTATTATAGGTTCAAAAATGCGGATTGCAGATCGGCAGCAAAAGAGCGCATTATGAGGGTTTTGAGGTGCAAAGTAACTCAAGAACAGAGATCTAGTGCAGAAAAAGGTCTAGACCGTTGATGATCCTTTTAATGGAAGACGGGTGCAAACTTAAAGTATAGGGCGTTCAGATGAGATCCGACAGATGAGACTCCTACAACGGGTTTTAGAAGCAACAAAAATACATTAAAGGAGAAGACCAAAGTGGAGAGATGATCCAGATTGTTGATTGTCATCTAAGGAGAAGACGGGTGTTGGTCTTAAATGAAGAAAACAAAAGAACCGTCTGGATGATACCAAACGGACGAGATTCCTATGACGGGTTTTGGAAACGAGAAAATAAAAAATGAAAAAGAGCGCTCAAGCCAAGCTCGGCTGCTCGACAGAAACAGAAGTGGGATCGTTCTGATTTGGAATGGCTTGATCAGAGTCCAGCTTAACTTGGAAACTTGTCAAGATGAATTCGGAAGTTGCAGACATAACATGAAAATCTGCTGGAATAAGATATGCGTGGATCTTTTCACATATTTGGTTGAAGGTTGTGTGGTATGATTTGGGTTATGAATCTGATTTGAGTCCATCTTCAATTCGGAAAGGCACTGATTTGTATTTGATCTCTTGGGACGTCTATATAAAGAGGAGAAACGCAAGGCCCGAAGGGGATTGTTTTTAGACGAACTGGTGGGTTGTGCTGTTTTGAAAAAAAAAACAGAACTTGCTGGGACTGATTTGGGTCATAGTTTTGCCAGAAAAATGAGGTGCTTTTGGCCGGATTCCAGTGGAAAACAAGGCTGGGAGACAGTAAGGATCGTTGGAGGCGAGAAGAGGAAGAGATTGAGGAAGAAAGGCTTGGCTTTTGGTCGTAAATAGTGCTACTACAGTACCTTCAAATTGCTACAGTACCATCGGGTTGGGGAAGATGATGAATAGTGTCACATAGAACAGTGTTCTTGCAGTAGTGTTATTAATGCAAATCTTTTCCAAATTCGTTTTGTTCTTATATGATGATAATGAGTAACAAATCCTCGAGTTAAGGCATAAGTGTGAAGTTTTCAATTGCTAATTGAATATCTACTTTGATTTAAGTATGAGCTTTAATGTTTAAATTGATTGAGAATTTATTTTGGTAAAAATTAGTAGTATGTATAATTGCTTGATTCATCATTAACGAAAGGTATGTTGAATGCTTGTGATTCCATGCTATTACTAATGAGAATATAGAGAATTAATTCAATTAATTACTTTTGTTATGTTCATGATTAATTTAATTGTTATATCTTCCGATTGCAGTGAATCATTATTCGTTTGCAGTTGAGTTATCATTTAAATCAAAGTATGATATTTGATAGTAATTGAGAATGGAACTCTTTGCCTTAACACTCTTTCTCTAGAATCTTTGCTACAGAATTTTTGTTTTAGTATTCTTACACTCGTTCATATTAGTTAAAACAACTTTTCGAATAAGTTAAATAGTTTTTAATTAGAAGTAAATTGTAGTTTAGAGTAAAGTAGAATAATCCTACGTCCACTCCCTGTGGTCCGACACTTGGATTCATCGAGTATATATTACAATTTGTCAACCAATTTTGGGGTTTGATCACTGTGTCGTGTAATGTTGCAATTCCAATTCGTTTGGCCGCTCGATCCACCATGCTTGATAATTACCCAGATTGGCCACTGCGTGATGTTTATTGTGCATGGCTCTATTGGATTTTCCAATTTCATGTTACCAATTGTGAATTGTTGTACCTTTACTAGCCTTCTTGTCTTTCTATTCATGTACAATGGCTCCTAAGAAAACACCCGTCTCAAAATGCCAATGGGGTGAGTCTTCTACATCCTCCCGACCTGTCCCTGGCCCTACAGTCACAGAGAATCAACCATTGCCAAGGCCACTTCAATATGAGAGACAGGTCCACCTCATTCCCTATATTCCGGAAATTCAGACGCAACATTGGATTGAGACGTGCTGATTGGGTGAACTACTTCACCCATATTGCCACAAAGACTCAGGGGATCCAGCAAAAGGTGCATGATGATGCCGTTCGTGAATTTTATGGCAGAGATCATGATGATCCTGAGAGGATGGAAATACAGAGTACCGTGTGCGGTACTCATATCTGCCTTTTGGTCTCCGCGATTGTGCAAGCGATGGGCTGCGAAAGGGGGCAGCTTAAATATCCAAATTTTGACGGGTTCTGGTTCCCAAGTTCTAGCCACACCACGGGTCGACTCACGGTATTACCCCAAGGACCGGGCCTCAACAGATATCTCATGGCTGTCAATATGCTGCCCGAATACCGGTTTGCTTTCCTAATCCTTCAGCATGATGTATGGTCCGCTCGGAAGGCCTACGTCGATCCCACCATGGTACGATTGCTTTATGTTTTTGGTGATGATACCCCAGCGCCAAGATTTAGATTTACCTTCATTTGTCGTTGGCCGGATGAAGCAGATGGTGCTAGGGCGCAAGGACGAGCGGTTGCCCTATCCATATATCTTGGAGCGTGTCTTCATGACACAGGGGGTGTGTTTTCCTGAACACTCCCAAGTATCACATGGCATTGGTCCAATTGGAATTGATGCTTTCAACCGGTTGCTTGGTCATTCCCACTGCCCGGCCTGGCCACGGGCACCACAATTCAAAGAACAAGAGGATGGGGAACCTGTTGATCAGCCACCTCAGCCAGTACCTTTAGTAGATATGACAAGTCAGCTCGACGATATCTCTCCACAATTGCAGGAGATTCGGGATTCCCAGCGTACTATCTCTAGCCAAATGCAGGAGTTTCAGGAGACTCAGCATACCATGACAAGACGTCTCGACACTATAGTTGATTTTTTAGATGCATGGCATTTTCCCCCTCTAGCTGACGAAGATATTGGCGCCCCAGAACCATGAGTTGCATTTGTCAGTGCCATGGAGCTCTAGCCCATGAAACAGGAGTTCTTTCTTTTTCTTTCTTTTTATTTTATTTCTCTTTTGTTCTCTCTCCGTTCTATGGATTACTGTATTATTTATTTGAGGACCAGGGGAGATCTTTTGTGTTATGTTTGTTCTACTTGGTAGATCTTGTGTTGATCTTTGCTTTTCGTCTCCTTTTCCTCTTTACAATTGTCTTGTCGTCCAGTTTGTGTTATCACATTGGGGACAATGTTCAATTTAGGTTTGGGGGTGTAGAAACGTAGGGTTCTTTTGATTTATAGGTTAGTTTTAGGTTTTGATATTATCCCGTAATAATGCATGTTATAATTCTTGAGAGATTAATTTACATTAGAAGTGTGAGTAAGTATATTAGAGGATAGAAACACTTAACTGGGCATATCTTTCTATTACAGTCCTCTTGGAACAGGTGCTTGAGCTAAGAAAACTTACTCAGACACTAGTACATAAAGTAATACCATCTAGAGATTTGTTGAATACTAACCTTCAGTGGGATGTCTTTAGTCAAAGTCATTAGTTGATATGTTGTTGTCTGTTGAGCTTAAAATATCATGATAGACCATTTACTTGGCAATGGCAAGGGCTTGGAACCAGAAATAGGTTGAGAGTATAATACAACCTGGATATGATAAAGATTGCTGGAAAATATGAATGCTGAAAAAAATGAAAAAAATAAAAAAAATAAGAGCTCAGAGGCTGCTTGACTTTATAGGATTAACTTAGGCTGATGCTCAGGCCCAAAGCAGTCTATAGTTGAAACCTAATGCCCTAAGCCAACTGGTTGGGAGTCATTAGCTTGAGTCATTGCTAAACCTAAGCATCTTAAAGTTAGGCCTTACACAATCTCGTAAAAAAAAGTCTATGGTGTATTATCCTCTCAAATCCAGAATGTTGAACCCGAATGAGGCGCGCATGCATTTGTGCTATCATGAACCTAAAGATTGCGATGACTATGTAGATTATGATATTCTTTGGTTAATGGGTCTCATTGGATCTGTGTGAAACAGAGATTTAGAATGTATTGCTACAATGTTCTACACTTTTACTATCTATATTATCATGCTATATCATATTGAGCAGAAATTTTCAAGATGAAAGTGTGGAATAAAACCACTTACTTGAGGGCCTCTATATTTCCGTTGGTTATAAACCAAGTACGTGTGGTTGATTTTCTTAAGCATTGTGGTTTGCATTTGAAGGGATAATAGGTTTGTTTGTTTTGCAGTGTTTTGATTTGTTCTTGCATTTAGGTTAATTAGGTTAATTTCATAAGTACATATTTGTGAGTAGCATGGCTGCAAACCCTCACGAGACACAACTCGTCCTATTAGGGACACCTAGAGATTTAACGGCTTGTTGTATACACTCAATGTAATCGTGTTCCCTACGAAAGTGGCATTTACTTTTCTACTTTAATTTCTTTAGTTTGTTTTGTTTTGACAGGGACTAGCAAAATGTAGGTTTGGGGGTGTGATATATACTCAAATTATGCATTTCATAAGCCCTTTAACTTATATTTATATTAGTGTTTAATTATATTTAGTGATACTTTAATGTAGTTTTTGTTTTTTTAAGGAAATAAGAGTAAGCTTCAAATGTGGTAAAATGCGATTTAATGGTTGAATCTTCATAACTTTGTGTGCATATTTCTGATGAGACTGATTCAAGCTTCATGTTAAAGTTCAAAAAGTCAGCTTTCCAACGCCATCGACCACGTGCAATTCGAGGTTTGGAGAAAAACGTTATGATCATTTGAAGATTTTTATGCAAAAAGATGAACAGTAACAGCGATCGATCGGCTGTCTTTCGCGATCGATCGTAGTTATTGGAATTTTGAAAATGCGCGATACAGTAACAACGATCGATCGGCAGAGACACAAGAAATAATGAAGGAAATAGGCGATCGATCGTATGCATAAATTTCAAAAGTGACCTATTTCAAGTCAGAATTGAAGAGGGGTTTCGTGGCTTATCTTACCCTACTATATAAGCATAGAGAGGGCTCGAAAAACACAAAAATGAGAGACCAAGAGAGAAGCCTAGAGAAGAGAAAAAGAGGAGTCTTTTGAAGAGAAGAAGAAGAAGTGATTCATGCCCATGAATACATCAAATCAGGCTTTTCTTTTCTCCATTCCTATGTCCAGCTAACTTTTTTGTCAAGGCTAGATGAAGCCCTAAATGTGTATTATTACTCTTGATAGTTTAATTTAATAAAAGTTGGTATGATTCATATTTATTGCTATTTCATGAATTTTCTTTTAAGTGCTTGACCATAGACTCTCAGCAAAATTCTTTCCTATAATCCTATAAAATTTGGTTCATGTACAAGCAACAAACCTTGACACCTTCAGCAATAAGGCCTTGAGCAAGCACAACAGACGTTGTGGTACCATCATCAGCCAAGTCATTAGTCTTAGCAGCGTCTTACCAACTTCACTCCAATGTTCTCAACAGGGTCCTCCAACTCAACCTAAAGTGCACAGCCAGACCAGTATACATATAAGTAATTCCATGCCTCAAATCGTGAAGGCAGCAATATGAACCTCTTTGGCAACAATCACCCCAGCATTAACAATTTTAGGTGACCCATACTTGCTCTCTAAGACAAAGTTCCTGCCCTTGGGGCCAAGAATCACTTCAACAAGGTCCGCAAGCTTATTAACGCCATTCTGAAGTTATACATGCACAAACAAGATTAAGCCCGGTTTGATCAAATTTTAAACTAGTCAATTTAACTTTACATATACAGCCTTAATATCTGGGAGAAAAGTAACCAACTTGTCTGAAGCTTCTTAATGGCCGATCCATCCTTGTTGAAGTAAAGCCCCTTCGCCATTGCCCTGTCTGTGGGAGGTGCATCTTTTCTGCGGTTGCACCTGCACCTGTTGTGTCCTCGCAGCCAAGGAACTGGAAGAGACAGAAGCAAGGGATGATAATTTATCCGAAGAAAGTGAGAGAGCTTCTTGTCCATAGAAAGAGTGGTAGGAGCTGCCAATGAATCAACCATGGACGCCATAGCTTTTTAATTCCTACCAATAGAACGTATTAGGCTTACTCTTCTTTTATAAACAACATTTGTACCAGAACCACATAACACGCACAAGATGCACATTTAGCCCACCAATTAATAATTATCCAACTTGTTTCGCATTGCTCAAGAACCACATCCATGCAGACTAATAAGAAAAAGTTTGATTTTTCTCAAGAGAAATAATCCCTCTGGAATTAGCAGAAACATTCTATTAATTCCGGACGGAGGGAGTGACATACAACTCAGCAAAAAGAGATGCAAAACAATTGCATTTTCATCCTTTCGGCTTCAGATATTATTTGTTGAATGACTGAAGCATATCCTCCCTGGGAATTCAAATTGGTCAATTAGAAAATCAACAATACAACTCCGCAGAGCAGATGGGACTCAACCAAGCAGCATCAAAGTCAACCAGTGCCGAAAACACATACACATTTACATGTTAGACATGTAAATCACAGATGACCAATATGGCTAAATTTCAATCATTTGATAAGACCAAATCAGTTTTCATCCTGACTGAACCATTTCTCTAAGATATCTAGCTCTTCATCTATCTTTTTTTTTTCATCCAATGGATTTCAATCAAATAAATTTCACATTAAGACAATAATAAAATCCAAACAAAAAATCTACAAGTTCCACATGAAATATGGACAAGGAGGTGCTAAATTTGAATCTGGTTGATGAGACCAATTTAAGTTCTATTCTGATTGAATTATTTCTCTGACACATATCTATCTAACCCTTCAGGCTTATTTATCATTTTTCCATCCAATGGATTTCAAATTGAAGACGATAAAAAACCGAGACAAAGTGCTACCAGAGAAGCTCCAGTAATGTGGAAAAATGATGGAGACGAAGCTCGTTCTATCTCATATGGGCGAGCTGAGCTGAGAGCAGGGGTGGTTTCATAAATGGAAGATGTGAACATTCTGGAGAAGGCGATCCTGGGCCGTCGCATGCAGTCTGTTTGACGCATATGGAACAATGGCGGGCCTGGGCGTTTGAAAATGGAATATAGCTGCGGGTGGGGTTGGTCGCCCGATCTGGTGTGCTCTCTAGGATAAAAGCTGATCTGTACTCCCTCCGGTCATTTTTAATTGACACTATCGCATAATAAATCAATTTTATTGAGATGTGGCGTCCGTAGTAAAATCTTTTGGCTTTCTATACGAGTGAGTCACCTTTCATTGCCGAGGCATCTTGATCTTGACCTAGACCTAGGGTTGTTGTCGGGCGGCCATCATCGAAAGTCGGAGGTAGTATGGCAAAAGCACCTGTATGAAGTACAAAGCCGAATGGAAGGCCAATTTGAATTAATTTTCAGCTCATTTTGGTTTCTAATCCGGACAGGTAGTTTCGATGGAGGGAGTAATAACAACTTTAGAATTGGGCTTCAATTTGGCGAGGGTCATTTTGGTTTGGTATGGGAAAATTTAGCAAAAATGAGCCAATCTTACGAGAGAGGATTATATTGGTAAAATAAAATATAGTTGTGTTGTAAAACCCAATCACACTAGTCTGAGTCCTAAACCTTGAAATGGACCTGAGAACTGTGGAAGCAGCCCCATACTCAAACCCCGACCCCGATGGAGTCTCTAACCTGAGAACTGTGGAAAAAGGACTCTCAATTCCATCTTCTGCAAATCAAAATGATCATATGTGCTAAAAAAGTGATTAACAATATATACAAAGGAGAATGTACCCAAGAAAAAAAGATAAAGGCAAAAATATGTTACCAACACCTGGCTAGGGCACTGCACGTTGGCCACCCATAAGGATTATATCCTGATTTGATTGGTAGATATATGTCATGTGGTTCGTGTACTTCACCTGTGGGGATTGGGCAAGATACGGTGGTATGAGAGGCTGGTTGTTCAGCCCCTCCTAGTCAAGAAGTCATTACCTGCGCGCCTCGCATGGGAAGAGTGTGCTCATCACCCATCGATGTCGTGCCCATCAGCCATGGGTGATGAGCGCACTGTTCCCCTGTGCGGCGCGTATCTAATATTTTCTCCTCCAGTCGGGGCTTAACGATTTGATGCCCTTCATTACCAAAAAAAAATAAAAAATTGTGGGGAAAGCCGCTTCGAATGTAAAAAAAAAAAAAAGTAGAGGGCAGGACACTCCTTGGGTTTGGAAGAAGCGTTTGGGCTGGGCCCATGCCAATTAATCGGCGCCTTTATGCTAAGCCGCTAAGGCCCTTAGCTGCGGCCATCCCTCCTTGAGCTGCGCTCACAATGCTGCAACGGTGGCTCCTCGCCGGCATCTCCACCTAGCGCCGCCTGCGTATGCTACATTCCCACCGCCTCCGATGGCACCGTGGATACCTACTGCCTCCCCCGGCATGATCAGTCGCAGTTGCAGCACCGATTCCGAGCGGGATTTGCTGGAGGTTTTGCAGAGCGAGATCATGCACGAGCAAGATTCAGAACCTTTTGGGGTGACATTGTATAAACGTTGGAACCTTTCATATATTTTAGATTAAAATCCAAATTTTCTGATATGGGCAAAGTTAAGGAAAAACATGTTATTTACAGAATCTAGTATTTGCCATGCCAGTAAATTGTGAATCGTGCGTTAAAGTAAATTTGCTGTTGTTTAAGTACTCTTGGTCTACCTATTTAACTTAAAAGTGACAAAATTGGAATGTTTTTTATGGTGTAGGAATGTGTAATGTTGTTATCTGGGAATAGATGTAATTTGAACATTTCTGCTGGAATTTAGCGACTTATATTGGAACATCGAGGCAATTAAATTTTTTAATTCTTGTCAAATTAACGAACAAAAGGAAAATTAAGAGAAAGAGTGGCTCCAGAGTGAACATTGAGTTCAAACAATTAGGGTAGAATTTGGTTGTGGTGAAACAAGTGAGAGCATTAGTTTTTCTGGGCCTTCGGTAACTCCGGTTAGATGAATTAAAAGAAGGAAAGGATGTTTAGTGTCCCCTATGTACTTTATTGGTGTGGTAATCTTCAAGAAATGCTAAGCTTCACACAGAAATTGATGTTTAAGATCATATTGTTTTTCACAAACAGGACATTCTCTTCGATCTTTTCACCACCTTTTATATAGCAATTTCATTTTGGGTGTTGATGTGTTTTCTTTCTGAAGAAAAAAGGTGACAGTTATTTATATGACTATGTAGGAACGCATAAAACAGTTTGTTTTGATCAATGGCATTGTTTGAACCTTTTTCAGCAGTATGAATCTATTTGATGTGACATTCCGGAAGTGATGACTTTTTATAATATGATAAGCTATTGTATTTTAACAGGACTATCAATTTGGCTCTCTGTGGGATTTCATTTCGGACTCACATGTTTCGCACTCTGAAGATATAGTTTTAAGGAGGAGAAATGGATCTGAAGAAATTGCCGTGTCTGCATTATTGAGTCAGCAAGATATACAAGGAGAAGAGTTTTTTCCTAGGTTGGCATTAATGAAGATTTGCATCACGAAATCGTATACCAGCTCAGTGTTGCAGTTCAACTGCTCAATACGTGGTGTAAGGGACACCAGTTCGAAATTCTATGTTCATAGTGTTTCCTATCTCCCAACACCAGCTTGTTTCACTTCTTTATACTACAAAGGCCCCTCTTACAGGTGAATTTGAGCATTGTTTCTAAATGCAATTGCTTCCATTCTATATGTCTCCTTGTTTGTTTTTCTGGTGTGCTTGTCCACTATCATTTTAACTAGTATTTAATGATAGCCCATTCTCAGCAATTAAATTTCTATTTGTCAATCATGGACATGCTTACTACTTAATGTTTTGGCACTATTGGTAACTGCATTGCCTTATCTTGCTAGGAAGCAAAACATTACTTGATATGGTCGTAGCTATATTTGGTGAAGCCATGAATTAGAGGACTGCCCCTTGCTTCACTGTTATTAATGTGTTTATGTATACTTGTTAATTTTATTTGTTTTCAGACACTGAAATAAATGAGGTCTTGTATGATTATTATCTAGATCCATTTAGCATGTTGTTGTCTTCTCTATATGTGGTATTTTGAAGGAGAGAATAATAAGCCGATAATATGCACTATTTTATATGTCGTTCTATCTATTTGCAAGTGTAGTTTTCTAGTTAAAATAAGGATAAATATTGGTATTAGTGTTAGGTTAGTATTTAAGAGTTTAATAAATAATTTTGCTATAATTAAATAATTTAGATGCATTAATCATTCTAATTGAATTATATTTTATTGCGCGTCTGCTTAATTTTATTTATGTAGTTTTAAAAGTTCAGGTTGCAGAACGGTCAAAGAGAAGGAGTACGTTGGACGGGTTTTAAAGCTAAAATTCATTTAAAAGCTGAAATCAAGTACATAAGAAAATGAGATGGCGGGTTTTTAAATTAAATAAGAAAAAAAAAAGGAAACAGCCTGAGCCAGTGCTTGGCCGCCCAGCCAGAAGATGGGGGGAAGTTGGGGTCGGTCTGGCTGGAGAACAGAGACGTCCTTGATTCGGAAACCTGCATAAAGGAGTCGTGCTCGAGATGGAAAGTGCAAAAGATAACCATGGATATGGGGCGGTTCTAAAATTGGATTCGTCTTCGGCTTGGATTCGGCTCAAACTTGGACGGGATCAGAGTTCTGCTCGCACTTGGGTCTCGAATTGGAAGAGGCGTGGGCGGGTTGATTTAGGACTCATCTCTTGAAGCTATAAAGGAAGGACAAGCAGAGCTGAAAAGGGCGGACATTTCTTTTGAGAGAGAATAGTAGAGTTCAAAGTTTTATTTGAGTTCTGTTTTTTTATTTTCTTGTTCGTCGTTCTGTCCATTGTTCAATGAGTTCGTGACACCTTGTCGGCAGTTTATGGAAGGACAAGATTAGCAAAATAGTTCTTTTTATTTTCTCAAATTATGTAAGTTTCAATTTTAAATTTCAATGAAGTTAATTTTTATTTTTGTCTTTAATTTAGTGATCATGAGTAGTTAATTTTATTTGCTAAGGTTAGGATGAAGCTATGTAATTTGTAAGAATTACCTACCAATGAGAATTTACTGTCTTTCTTTAATTATGCTTGATTGAATATTGTTTAACTTATTTCTGGAAAAAAAAAAGTTCTTTTGGATATAAGTTCAATCATGTTTTTCTTGTGATTTAGAAGACTTTTTAGTGCTTTGATTTGTAATTCGAGTAAGTAGTTTTGGATATTATTTGTCATTTATTTTTCAGTTGATACAGTTAATGATTTGAATCTAATCTTATTAAGTATAAGAGGACATACATTAACTTTCGATTCATGTGCTCAAAGATAATATTTTTTGTAGTAGAATAAATTGAATTCGATTCTCTGCAAGATAAGTTGAGGATAGTTAATAATCATGGGTGTATTCTTCTGGAAATTCTATGTGCCGATTCCGAACCTTAGTGTTTCTCTTGTTGATATTTTTTGCAATCTCTATTAATTGAGTAAATTTCTTGTTCTAGTTTAAATTATTTATTTAGTTTAAGTGTTTTGATAAATTTATTTGTTTTATTTTATTTCCATTACCTTAGATAGCTAAAACTTTTAAAATTAATTTAAGGGGAAATTAGTTTAGGATTAGTCTTGTTTTTTCCTATACACAAGTCATTGAGGGATCGACCTCGCAAATTTGCATATCTATACTCAAAATCGGTTCGTGCGCTTGCGAGTAAATAAAATACAACCGCCAACATAATTCAAAAACTTTGACCAGTTGCGTCTAATTCGGTTACAACTTAAAGAATTCTAATAGTGGCAGCTGCTTTTTTGATAACTCTGGTTTCTAGGATTGTGAGTCTGTTAAATTTGGTTAGAGTTTAACTACAAACTAGCTACTATGGTAAACTTATAATCCTGTTCATATCAAACCATACATTTCTTTCTGTTATTGATATAAATCATGCTGTCTTGATCTGTGAACTTACACATACTGTCTTTTTTTCAGAGACTTAGACCCGTCGCTACAAACTGCATTCAAGAAGTATTTAATAAAGAAGGGCATTACTAAGGAATTTATTAATTATCTCCTCCTGAATTTGCATAAGAAGGAGCAGCGTCAATATATGAATTGGCTTCAGAAGCTTGATACCGTTGTCGGATAAAAATTGCTCATATTCATTATTTACGGAAACAACAGGATTTCTTGTGGGATAGAAGACGGACAGTAGGAAATGCGCAAGTCTTTATCTCTAACACTGAAATGTGATCATCCGAATGCAGATCTGGAAGGTCTGTTATCCCCACAAAACACAGGCAAGCATCTTTCCCATATAATAGTTTTTTCCGGTCTAGAATTGAAAGCTGATTCTTCGCTCTTCCTTTTTTACAGAGATTTGTTAAACATTTCTCCTTTTCCAAGCTTTTTACTCATTCTTCAAATGTCCACCCTTCAACAGGTCAGATTTATTTGTGCCTTTTGACAATATATATGTAATATTATTTTCAAATCTAGGAAACAGCTTGCTCAAGTGTAAAATCAAAAGCAAATAAGAAATGCCAAACCAGAGTAAGCACTATGGATGACCCCTTTTCATCTCTAGTTTCTTGTAGTTGGCTGTGAAGTCAATGGTTGGACTTAATTTTTTAATGTGATTTTGTTTGACAACAATTGTATGCGAGATTCATCATAAGCCTTATTACAGCTATCTGGGATGGTGACATAGATTCTACACCACATTTTCGACTCTTAGGGTGATAGAAAATCCATATAAAGAAACATAGTGACAAGTTTATGTACCAGACGCCCTTCCTGACAGAATCCTCTCAAGTGGGGACAATAAGATCAACATCGTGGACTGGCTTCATGGGATGATATTAGCTGTTATATGGCTTTCAAGTTTCTATAGGAGAGAAAACTCTGCTGTTATTGTTTATTACACTCGTTAAGTGAACAGTTCTGTCAATGATTAATTATCTCGTAATGGCCGTCCTCTTCTTATATCCAGGGGAAGGGAGTTCAAAAGGATTAGGTCAAAAGTTGATTTCTTCGTGGTAGCTAAAACCAGCAGGGCTCCACATCTTTCTCCCTCATGTCATCAAACACGTTCGCCATTGTTGAAGTTTCGATTTCTTGTAGTGCCAAATCCTTCTCCGATCAAACCCTTGCCTTAGTGTTGAAGCATCAGCGGAGGGCTGCGGTCTCTGATCAATGGCAATTGTTCCCTCTTCAGGGGGCATTTGGGGCATGAAAAAGTCAAAATATCCAGAGTGGATTTTGGATGTCCACTGTAGCATTCATGTTTTTTCCATATCCAGCGTGAAACACGACCTGAAGTGTTTCAGCTGGATATGGAAAAAATATGAAAAACATCTACTGTAGATGTTTTGCTTTTAATCACGTCCCAAACGGCCCCTCAATCATGCTTTTGAAATCTGTCTTCCCTAGCACAGAACTTGAATCAATCCATTTCTCATTTGGCATTCTAAGTTGCTGACGGTTTTGTTCATAGAATTTAATTGGCCACGTTGATGAGTTTGATCCATCACTTCCATCAGAGCTGGTGGATGGTCATGGTAAATCCATCCCTAATTCATTGTTTGATGAATGTCTGGTCGATACTGATCTTGTCACATGTTTTATTGTGACAGTCTCCTCATCTCTTTTACCCTATGTTCGTGACTTCTGGATTTTGTCTCGCATACATGTCGAATTTGAAGACGCGGATTTAGCAACACAAGTTAGGAACTCCAATAATTCTTTGATAGGTTGAAAGAAATGATCTGTTGGCATAACAAATATTATAAAGCTCAGAATCAGTGGCAGTGGTCGTCCTCCATTTAAGAATAATATGGCGACTCTAGCAACTTAAATACATAGCACTCCTTGGCATATTTATGGTCTTTTATCGGCCCTTCATGTGTTAACATCAATACAAACTTGAGTAGAATAAAGTAAACCTACAAATTCTGGTTTAACAAATCAACCTATAGTTGCTCACTCCACTTCTCATCAGCTGAAAATGACTTCCCCTGGCAGGCTAGGGAATTGTTATAGTTGCTCACTCCCCTGGCTTCATGACCCTGTTGCTATCGATAATATTAAATGAAACCTCAACCAGCTACACCTTCATGCGCCTCGACAGGCTAGGGAATTGTATATGTTGGGCCAATTTACATTTCTGATAATTTTATTCTTCGGCTACCTCGTTAATCTTGTTTTCTTAATCTCAACAAAATACTTCATACCTTTGATATCTAGGAATCTAATCTTGGTTCATAAGCTTGCATCTCATGACGATCACTTCTTATTTTCGAAGTTTTGAGTGTCATGATTCATAACGGTAAGTCCAATAAGATACTCTACCATGGTGGTAGTTTTCAATGTCCACATCTAATGCCTCTGGCCATCCAAATTCAGTCTGATATCCTTCACATATCATATTCAATACTTCGATATATCATTCTAAAATGCTTGTAGCTGACAGAAGCAATGGCTTCTCACAAAGTAGTCTTTTGGTTTTCAAAGCAATGGCTAAAAAATTGATGAATACTTCTATTGTGCTTTTTAGACCTAATACTGATGGGGAATTTGAAATTCTAAATTTTGCAATGTTTTCCCACTAACTGCTAAGGATCACCAGTTCTGTTGTACATATACTCTCCACAACAAAATGTAGTATTCGAGAGCAAGCATCACAAAAGTAATCATACGTCTACCTGCAGAAACCCTACAGGTTTAACCGCCGTTTTCGATTATATTTCACTCTCCAACCTGACTACTCATTGCTTAGCATCTTTGGCTGCTAATGCTTTCCTCTCTCTGTGTGTGTGTGTGTTAATTCCTCATCCTATAAAGGGTATTGTTGGTTTGACCCTAATCGACTAAGACTCTAGGAAATTGGGATTGATTTGGACTATGGTAAGTGCTGGTTGGATAAGTTTAATAGGAATTATTGTAGATTCCTACTTTAAGTAGGATTGGTGAAACGTAACACGTTAGGTCAATCTAGAACCAGAATCCTCAGAAGTTGGGAGTCTGATAGGCTAGAAGATATACATGTTGCAAGAGATAAGATGCGGAGATAAGTCAGTAGGATTTGTATAGTTTGACTTGGAGTAGGAATGAAGAAGAGTAGCACGGTGGGTCAATCTAGAACAGAAATCCCCCAAAACTAGAAGTCTGGTCAGATATACATCGAATTGAAGTTAGGCTAGGGAGGAGTTATAAGCGGTAGATAAGAAGCACTTCATGCTAGGTTTCCTATTGGGAGCCAGGGATGTAACATTGAAGAAGCTGCTTGCTACTAGATAGACCTGACTTAGGTTGAGGATCGACGTACTAGGAAGGGCGGCCATACCTCTACTAGGAGTAGGACTCCATGAGGATGCCTCTATAAATAGGAACAAGCCCGCCCTCCCTGATAGCAGACAACATGTGAAGGAAGAGGAGCAGAGGGGATAGAAGGATAAAAAGGATAACTTTATCTGGAATCACCACTAGAGGTTACCACCGGAATCGACACCGGACAGTGAACCATGGAATCAACACCATGGTTGTTCAGCATCATCACTGAACGGAGGGTTTCACCAAAGAAAGAATGTATTTTTTTCACAAAATATTGACTCCTTTTCATTGATGATCATGCCTTTAAATAGGCTTACAATATGTTTGTGAAAAGGAAAGTTACAAGCCAATCAAAGACCTACCCTAATTAAAAACAGGATAAAAATCTTATCTCCTAAATAAAGTAACATGCTTAAACAAAGATTCAATTAAAAAAATAATTATGATTATAATAAAATTCAACTAAAAGATGAAACTATTAAATAAGGATAATAGTTTCATCCCTTAGATATCCGCATCATTCTCCATGGGTGAAAGCGACTCGACTCCAACGAGTATGGCTCAAGTGGCTAGCAAAGTACCATGCAGCACTGTATGGCTAGGAAAACGCAAAAAAGATGGGCCCGATTGAAAGCCATAAAAAACTGGATGGTGGACTAGGGCATCGTTGGTTCATCCAAAATTAACTCGAACCGAATCAAACCCATGGACCAAAAGGAACCTAAACATGATTCAACAAAAATAAATGTGAACCGAGTCCAAATTAACCCAAACCGGTCCGAACTCGGGGTCGACTTGTTTTTTTTTAAATAGAAACTCGGGGTCGACCTGAAAGAAACAAAAAATAGTTCGAAAGAGAGAAGAAGGCCCAGCGGTGTCCTAAGGCGACTGTAGCATGGTTGGAGATCTATGTTGGCGGTGGCATGGTTGAGATCTACGTTGGCGGCAGCATGGTTGACTACGACCGTGGCGACCTGGGCTCAATGTAGCGGGGGCACAACGAAGGTCGGAGGTCCAATAAGCAAATATGAAGACGGCAGCAAGCGACCATTTGATCGGCAGGAGGAACAACAACGTATTGTTTGGTGGCAGTTCGGGTGGAGGCAGTAGACGATGAAGCAGATCACTATTGACGGACGTCAGGACCCTCCAACTGGTGGCAGCGGGTGGTTGTGGCTACCAGACGCGTTTGAAACAGGAAAGGTGCAAGCTTTGGCACCGGGAGACTTCTTGTGGCCATCTAACAGAGAAGAAACACATCTGCAAAGAATGATCACGGGCCGTTGAGTGCATAGCTCAATTCAAGGCTCTTCAGTTTGAGTAAAAATCATCACTTGTGGCACCATCTCGGGTACCATTGGAGCCAGGGAGTCGACAGACGACGAATGAACTGGCATAATGACATCTAACGGCGGAGGGACAAGTGATAGAGCCTCTTCGTCTTGTTCATATGGCTCATGGTCATTGGTGATCGGCACAGATAATGCACCAAATGGCTGATGAATGTGGAGCACCGGAAGCGTTGGGCCGTCTGATGGGGAATTGGTGACAACCAATGGTATGCGAGAGCATAGGTGTGTGACGCGAGCGTTGATCTTAGCATTCTGGTAGGCAAGCACATCAAATCTGGCATTCAAATCAATTAAGCAGTAGAGTATGAAATTTATAGGAGGAGAAAGAACGGGGTACAGTTTGTTTGATGGGCCACCAAGTTGATAGCAGACAACATATGAAAGAAGAGGAGCGGAGGGGATAGAAGGATAAAAGGGTAACTTTCTCTAGAATCACCACCAGAGGTTACCGCCGGAATTGACACCGAACGGTGAACCATGGAATCAACACCTTGGTTGTTCAGCATCATCACCGAAGAAACATGGTATTTTTTTCACAAAACATTGACTCCTTTTCATTGATGATCATGCATTTAAATAGACTTACAATATGTATGTGAAAAGGAAAGTTACAAGCCAATCAAAACAGGGTAAAAATCTTATCTCCTAAATAAAGTAACATGCTTAAACAAGGATTGAATTAAAAAAATAATTCTGAGTATAATAAAATTCTACTAAAAGAGGAAACTATTAAATAAAGATAATCCCTTAGATATCTGCATCACTCCCCTTTCTCATCACTCTCTATTTCTCTCACTTCTCCTGATCTCTCTCTCTCTACCCTATTCTCTCTCTTCTTACTGGCTAACAAGGTGTTGGGACGGTTGGAACAAACGCAAAGCAAGGAGTTTTCGACGAATGGTTCGATGTAGGATGTTTTAAACAATTTTTATTGTGTCTCTCCAATACCTAGATTCTTTTGTGTTTGAAGTCAAATACTAGTTTGAATTCCTAATGATGTTGACTTGATTCATATTCATGTTTATGCTCTTAAAAGCTTGGTTGTTCTAAAATTTTAGTAATCGATTACGATCACCCATCTGATTCGTGTTTCCATTGCATGTATTGTGTTATGTTAAGAACTCAAACTTCGTGTCTTCTCTTGATGCTGCCATCTTCAAGTTTGGGGCCTTGCTGTCCGATTTTAGTTATCATGATCCTTGAAGTTATTGTCTACCTATGAAAACAATAATCTTGTTACATGCCTAGGGTTTCCCAAACCTTGTCAACTAGTTGTACTGTCGACCAAACCCCCTATGTTTATTCATGTATCATCTCGGCCAATACATATTATGATGTAATAAACAAATTATGGTCTAGGCTGAGGTAAGCTGAAACCATTATCTAAATACTATTATAGAATTCCATCACAGTTGTGTTTCAAATTTCTATCACCCTTTCTTCTTCCAAAACCTTATCGATCCTTTGTGTAGTCCTAACTCTCTAATATAAAGTTGTCTACTATGTTGATAGGATAGTCTAACCTTGCTGAGGAGATTTCAATTAATTACATATGTCTTATAATCGAATTTTGTAGCACTAAAAACCATACAGTTACTGTCGGTTTTGCTAATGCTCTGGCCGACCCATGTATAAACTTAATAAGTAATACCTATGCACTAAACCAACCTGAGAGATCTTCTACATATTAAATTATAGTAGTTCAAGTCTTCGACTTTTCTGTTCTTTTCTTATAATAGAATTTTGTAGCACTAAAAATCCTTATTGTTTACTTGAGATTGAGTGAATCCTACCTCAATTTCAATGAGTTGATGCCAACAATCCAAACTTTTTTCGTTGATTCATCTAGCTTTAGCCACCATCTCCTTCTTGTTGTTAAAAGCTTTCAAAAGACTCTTTAATTTTAGTGACAAAACCTTAGCAATACCCCTTTTATAATCTCTAAAGGAAATCCACACCGCAGGTGATAGAAATTACTAAAATACCACTACTACTGGCAAATCTTGCGATGACTTTATCTTTTCATCCAAAACTTGGAATTGCGTCTGGTGATTGTGGCCACCAGACGTGTCTTAAACAGGCAAAGTGCAAGCTTTGGCACCGGGAGAGTTCTTGTGGCCATCGAACAGAAAAGAAACGCAACTGCCAAGAATGATCGCGGGCCATTGAGTGTAGAGCTCAATTCAAGGCTCTTCAGTTTGAGGAAAAATCATCGCTTGTGGCACAATCTCGGGTACCATTGGAGCCAGGGAATCGGCAGACGACTGATGGACTGGCATAATGACATCTAACGGCGGAGGGACAAGTGATAGAGCCTCTTTGTCTTGTTCATATGGCTCGTGGTCATGGGTGGTCGGCACAGACAATGCACCAAATGGTTGATGAACGTGGAGCACCGGAAGCGTTGGGCCGTTTGATGGGGAATTGGTGACAACCAATGGTATGCGAGAGCATAGGCGTGTGATGCGATCGTTGATCTTAGCATGCTGGCAGGCAAGCACATCAAATCTGGCATTCAAATCAATTAAGCGGTGGAGTATGAAATCCATGGTAGGAGGAGAATGAACGAGGTGCAGGTTGTTTGATGGGCCACCAAGTTGATAGCGGATATATAACACGTGAAGGAAGAGGAACGGAGGGGATAGAAGGATAAAAATGATAACTTTCTCTGGAATCACCACTAGAGGTTACCGTCGGAATCGACACCGGACGGTGAACCATGGAATCAACACCATGGTTGTTCAGCATCATCACTGAACGGAGGGTTTCACCAAAGAAACAAGGTATTTTTTTACAAAACATTGACTCCTTTTCATTGATGATCATGCCTTTAAATAGGCTTACAATATGTCTGTGAAAAGTAAAGTTACAAGCCAATCAAAACGAGATAAAAATCTTATCTCCTAAATAAAGTAACATGCTTAAACAAGGATTCAATTAAAAATAATAATTCTGATTCTAATAAAATTCTACTAAAAGAGGAAACTATTAAATAAAGATAATCCCTTAGATATCTGCATCACTCCCCTTTCTCATCTCTCTATTTCTCTCACTTCTCCCGAACTCTCTCTCTCTCTCTCCCCTATTCTCTCTCTTCTTACTGGCTAACAAGGAGTTGGGACGGTTGGAACAAACGCAGAGCAAGGAGTTTTCGACGAATGGTTCGATGTAGGATGTTTTACACAATTTTTATTGTGTCTCTGCAATACCTAGATTTTCTTGTGTTTGAAGTCAAATACTAGTTTGAATTCTTAATGATGTTGACTTGATTCATATTCATGTTTATGCTCTTAAAAGCTTGGCTGAATTACATACACTGTTGTCGTGCTGAAATTTTAGTAATCGATTACGATCACCCATCTGATTCGTGTTTCCATTGCATGTATTGTGTTATGTTAAGAACTCAAACTTCGTGTCTTCTCTTGATGCTGCCATCTTCAAGTTTGGGGCCTTGCTGTCCGATTTTAGTTATCATGATCCTTGAAGTTATTGTCTACCTATGAAAACAATAATCTTGTTACATGCCTAGGGTTTGCCAAACCTTGTCAACTAGTTGTACTGTCGACCAAACCCCCTATGTTTATTCATGTATCATCTCGGCCAATACATATTATGATGTAATAAACACTTTAATTTATTATGGTCTAGGATGAGGTAAGCTATAGAATTCCGTCACAATTGTGTTTCAAATTTCTATCGCCCTTTCTTCTTCCAAAACCTTACCGATCCTTTGTGTAGTCCTAACTCTCTAATATAAAATTGTTTACTATGTTGATAGGATAGTCTAACCTTGCTGAGGAGTTTTCAATTAATTACATATGTCTTATAATCGAATTTTGTAGCACTAAAAACCCTACAGTTACTGTCAGTTTTGCTAATGCTCTGGCCGACCCATGTATAAACTTAATAAGTAATACCTATACACTAAACCAACCTAAGAGACCTTCTACATATTAAATTATAGAAGTTAAGAGTCTTCAAGTCATAATCTGATCTTTTGGGTCTAAAACCTTATTGTTTCTTTGACTTTTCTGTTCTTTTCTTATAATCGAATTTTGTAGCACTAAAAACCCTTATTGTTTACTTGAGGTTGAGTGAATCCTACCTCAATTTCAACGAGTTGATGCCGACAATCCAAACTTTTTTCGTTGATTCATCAAGCCTTAGCCACCATCTCCTTCTTGTTGTTAAAAGCTTTCAAAAGACTCCTAATTTTCGTGACAAAACCTTAGCAAGACCCCTTTTATAATCTCTAAAGGAAATCCATACCGCATGTGATTGAAATTACTAAAATACCACTACTACTGGCAAATCTTGCGATGACTTTATCTTTTCATCCGAAACTTGGAATTGTGTGATCTTGGTGCCATTAGAACCGTCTTTTTGAAGGTTTCAAAAGGATGCATTATTTTATAAATAAGTTTCCAGTATATTAAGAGATATTTCAAAAATAAGGTTAATAGCATTCTCAATTCACTTTGTGACTTGGTCCATGCTAACTTCTCAAATAAGGCCTAATTACATGTAAATACCCATTCTTTTATATCCAATAAGTGAGGCCTATGCTCAATAACCATCCATATCCTAAGTTAATCATTTGGAATATTACAACTCCTTTCCACTCAGTATTATACTACTTTATTACTCCCTTAATCCCATATTAATTTTATAGTTTTTGAAAAAAAGAATCTTGTTTCTTTGAGGCTCAACATACACACATGGGCATGAGTCAGAACAATATTGTAAGAACCCTCACCTTAAAAACCGGTTTATTTTGTTAAACGTGGATTATCGTGTGGTTTAAGCACTTTCAGATTAAATTCGGTTGATTTCGAAAATAAAAATTGTTTTCAAAGGTTTCAATCAAAAAAAACTTCACATAAATGAGTTTTAAGTGATTTAGAATCAAATCTTAATTTTTGGAATTTTTTTCTGATTTTTACCTATTTTCCCGAAAATTAGGGTTTGACGGGACCCCCAGCGGGCCCCGCCGACAAAATTAGGTTTTGTGAGCAAAAAGCCCCAGACATTAAAAAAAGTCGTTATAAAAATTTTCAGAATTTTCTGAGCTTAATTTGGTATTAAAATCGCTAAATTACCCATTTTTAGCCAAAATTGCTTATTTTACCCCAATTTTTACCTAGGTCTACCCCAAAACTTTCTATAAAAGGAAAGGGTTGCGCCCTCCCCATTTTGGGAAAGGGTTTTGGCTTGGAGCAGCAGCCTCTTTCCCCATTTCCAAAAGAGGAAAGGAGTTAAGGTATGCTAATCTATGCTTAATCTTTCATTTTCATTTGATTTTCAATAATCTTTACTCAAAACCTTGATTTTTCAAATGATTTCAAAGCATTTGAAGGATAAAAATCTCTGTTTTAATATGTATATTCAAACCCTAAGCTTCAAATTTCGTTTTTATATGATTAAAAGCCCTAGATTTAAGGTCTATTTTGGGTTTTCAAGCTTAATCGCGATTAGTAGAGTATTTGCAATGGATTTATATTTTCTTCAAGGTGATTAAGGTGTTGGACTTCGTGGTCATCCAAATCAAGGTAATGGGTTCTTTAATCTCAGCTTGGGTAGTGTAAATCTTCTTTTAATGAATGTATTTTGAAGGGGTTTATTCATTTTTAGGTCTCTTATGGTAAGATTAGTTTTCATTAATCTCATGCTTTCTTTTCTTTGGGTTTTGATTTGTGATGGTCTAAATAGGATTTCTGGAAAGTTTGGTGTAATTTGGATATTGTTTGATGCTTCGATTTGATGTTTGAAGTTATGAAAATCGTGTTTCAGATTGATTTTTGAAATGAGGATATACTGAGTGTTTTGGAATTATTGAACTTTACTGAGTAACATGGAATTGTTCTTTACTGTTCGCAATTACATATAACTTATTAACTTTCAAAAAATTCCAATAAACTCAGTAATGTTCGAAAATTTATAGTTAAATGGGTTTTTGGAAATTTTGCATTTTTTTTCCATGATTTACTTCACTTAATGACATGAGAAGTATATTATGAGTTAATGAGGCCACGTGATATGTAGAAATGATGATATAATACCTCATGTATGTTGGATTATAGAAAATAAATGTGAGTATGCTTGTAGGGATGTTGTCGAGTTCATGCAAGTAAAGTTATATTTTTTTACGGTGGTTTTCACCGTGATTTTGGGATTGTGATCAGTACTTAAACGAGTTTTCAACATATGAATATGACACTATGAGTTATGATAAGTATGAATCATGTGATTAGGATATGCATGACTACACACACGCATGGGGATTTACTATGAGATTGTAATTATACCTTGATTATGATGCATGTGGGAATGGGTTGAGAGCATGTTTCATGTGTTGGCACCCACGTAGGATTTGCTCACGTATGTATCCTGAGAGCATGCATCATGAATCGGACTTCATGAATGAGATTTTACCGTGTCTTCATCGGTGTTGATCGATTGTATGCAATGTATGTAATTGCGTGCCAGATTAATCGATTGGAGAATTGTCGAACTTGGTTGGTCCGAAAGAACACGTTTTCGATTTGGTCCTTCGTGGATCACGGACACTCCCCGGGTAGAGTTTGATGGATGATATGGGGTGGCGTGTTTCGTACTCGCCTTGCGGTCGATACTATTGAGATTAGTGTTGTGTTATCGTACTCTCTATTGTCATGAGATTACAGTAGATGTCGTGTTATATTTCAGACTGTTTAGACTTGCTATCCGAGCCACGTGTATGGCTCCGGACTTTATCTAATTGTGGGTGTAAGACTTGTTGATATTCTAGACTTTATACCTCGTTGAATTTTTACTTGTTTACTCTTACACAAAGCGGCGCGAAACTCCGAAATTATGTTATCGCCCGTATATGGGTGTAAGTCTTCTGCTTTGTCCGACATAACGTCGCCCCCGCACATCATTCGGCCCATGAACCGGGTTCGGGTCGGGTCGGGCGGTGATGAACGGCCTCAGACCATCTTCGAACTTGCGTGCCCGCTCATACTCGTCTGTGAGGAAACGAGGAGCAAAACGCTCAAATTCTACGAATCGGGTCTCATAGGCTAAGACCGTCAACGAACCCTGCTGGAGGTTCAGGAACTCCTTCTTCTTCTCCTCCCGGACGTGCAGAGGAAAGTACTTGTCGTTGAAGGCTGACAAGAACTCCTCTCACGGGATATCCACCCGGCCAGAGAACCTCTGACGCTCCATGGATAGCCACCACCTCTGGGCCTCGCCCTCGAATGTGAAGACCGTAAGTCGCGTCTTCTCCTCATCGGGGCAACGCCGCACGCTAAAGATCTTCTCCATATGAAGTCTCCAGTTATCCGCCACCGAAGCATCGAACCCGCCCTTGAAGCTAGGAGGGTTGAGCTTCTTGAATCCCTCAAGAGAAAGAGATTCAGACCCACTACCGCTCGCTTGCTTGGCCTGGACGACCCGCGTCAACCCCTCGATCGCGGTCAACATGTCGTCCATCCTCGGGTCCCGAGCGCCACGGTGGTTATTAGCACCCGTGTGATTAGGACCAGCCATCTACATAACTGCCACTCATTAATCACACAGTTCTAATAACACAAAACAATCCAACAACTAGTGGCACACAAACGTAAATAGGCAACAATCATGGCAAACCACTAAAGGAAAATCACAATGCTAATTACATCTAGACTAAATCTTCTCACAACCCTTAACCTGTAAGACTTGTCGTTCACACCTTATTTACTCCTAGACAAATTCATATGTTGAAAACTCGTTTAAGTACTGGTCACAATCCCAAAATCATGGTGAAAACCACCGTAAAAACATAACTTTACTTGCATGAACTCGACAACATTCCTACAAGCATACTCACATTTATTTTCTATAATCCAACATACATCAGGTATTATATCATCATTTCTGCATATCACGTGGCCTCATTAACTCATAATATACTTCTCATGTCATTAAGTGAAGTAAATCATGGAAAAAAAATGCAAAATTTCTAAAAACCCATTTAACTGTAAATTTTTGAACATTACTGAGTTTATTGGAATTTTTTTAAAGTTAATAAGTTATATGTAATTACGAACAGTAAAGAACAATTCCATGTTACTCAGTAAAGTTCAATAATTCCAAAACACTCAGTATATCCTCATTTCGAAAATCAAACCGAAACACCATTTTCATAACTTCAAACATCAAATCGAAGCATCAAACAATATCCAAATTACACCAAACTTTCCAGAAATCCTATTTAGACCATCACAAATCAAAACCCAAAGAAAAGAAAGCATGAGATTAAGGAAAACTAATCTTACCATTATAGACCTAAAAATGAATAAACCCCTTCAAAATACATTCATTAAAACAAGATTTACACTACCCAAGCTGAGATTAAAGAACCCATTACCTTGATTTGGATGACCACGAAGTCCAACACCTTAATCACCTTGAAGAAAATATAAATCCATTGTTAATACTCTACTAATCGCGATTAAGCTTGAAAACCCAAAATAGACCTTAAATCTAGGGCTTTTAATCATATAAAAACGAAATTTGAAGCTTAGGGTTTGAAGATACATATTAAAACAGAGATTTTTTTTCCTTCAAATGCTTTGAAATCATTTGGAAAATCAAGGTTTTGAGTAAAGATTATTGAAAATCAAATGAAAATGAAAGATTAAGCATAGATTAGCATACCTTAACTCCTTTCCTCTTTTGGAAATGGGGAAAGAGGCTGCTGCTCCAAGCCAAAATCCTTTCCCAAAATGGGGAGGGCGCAACCCTTTCCTTTTATAGAAAGTTTTGGGGTAGACCTAGGTAAAAACTGGGGTAAAATGACCAATTTTGGCTAAAAATGGGTAATTTAGCGATTTTAATACCAAATTAAGCTCAGAAAATTCTAAAAATTTTTATAACGACTTTGTTTAATGTCTGGGGATTTTTGGTCACAAAACCTAATTTTATCGGCGGGGGCCCGCCGGGGGTCCCGTCAAACCCTAATTTTCAGGAAAATATGTAAAAATCAGAAAAAAAATTCCAAAAATTAAGACTTGATTCTAAATCACTTAAAACTCATTTATGTGAAGTTGTTTTTGATTGAAACCTTTGAAAACCATTTTTATTTTCGAAATCAACCGAATTTAATCTGAAAGTGGTTAAACCACACGATAATCCACGTTTAACAAAATAAACCGGTTTTTAAGGTGAGGGTTCTTACAGAAGCGTCCTAGTGGCAAGTTCTTGGCCTCATCCTTCAAGGCCAAGAAGTGGATCGATGGGGGATGCGAGGCTTTCCTAGCAAGTGTTACTGCCTTGAATGGGGAGTTACCTGCCTTGGATTCTGTTCGTGTTGTGGCGGAATTCCCCGTGTTCCCTGGTGATTTGACGGGTTTGCCACCAGAGAGGGAGGTAAAGTTCCATATTGATCTTATTCCAGACACTACTCCTATCTCTAAGGCTCCCTATCGTATGGCCCCAGCCGAACTCAAAGAGCTTAAGGCCCAGCTGCAAGATCTAATGGATAAGGGGTATATCCGGCCTAGTGTATCTCCGTGGGGTGCACCGGTCTTATTTGTTCGGAAGAAGGATGGTTCTCTGCGGTTGTGTATCGACTACCTAATGCTTAATCAGGTGACCATCAAGAACAAGTACCCTCTACCTAGAATTGATGATTTGTTTGATCAGTTACAGTAGGCTAAGGTCTTCTCTAAGATTGATCTTAGATTGGGTTATCACCAACTTCGGATCCGTCCTGATGATGTGGCAAAGACGGCTTTCCGTACCCGATATGGGCATTATGAGTTCTTAGTGATGCCTTTTGGTCTTACCAATGCACCAGCCTCATTTATGGACTTGATGAACCGAGTATTCCGGCCATATCTTGATCGGTTCGTGATTATATTTGTGGATGATATCCTAATCTATTCGGCCAATGAGGAAGAGCATGAAGCACACTTGAGGATCGTCTTGCAGACTTTGCGGGAGCATAAATTCTTTGCGAAGTTTGACAAGTGTGAGTTTTGGCTCGAGAAGGTGCAGTTCCTTGGGCACGTAATCTCGAGAGACGGTGTGGCGGTTGATCCCTTGAAAGTTGAAGCCGTGTTGAGATGGGAACAACCAAAGAGTGCGACGGAAGTCCACAGTTTCCTAGGACTTGCTGGGTACTACCGCCGTTTCATCGAGGGTTTCTCTAGCATTGCAAGCCCTATGACCAAATTGACCAGGAAGAGTGAGAAGTTTGAGTGGAACTCTGCTTGTGAAGAGAGTTTTCAGGAGTTGAAGAAGAGGTTGACTTCAGCCCCTGTTTTGACCTTACCTTCCGGGAGCGGTGGATATGTTATATACAGTGATGCTTCTCTTCGCGGCTTGGGTGGTGTACTCATGCAGCATGGTAGAGTGGTAGCTTATGCATCCCGTCAGCTTAGGTTGCACGAGCGGAACTACCCCACTCATGATTTGGAACTAGCGGCCGTGGTCTTTGCATTGAAGATCTGGCGGCACTATCTCTATGGTGAGAAGTTCGAGGTATTCACTGATCATAAGAGCCTGAAGTACCTATTCACCCAGAAAGATCTGAACATGAGGCAAAGGAGGTGGCTTGAATTCTTGAAGGATTATGACTTTACGATCTTGTACCATCCCGGTAAAGCGAACGTGGTGGCCGATGCTTTGAGTCGGAAATCAGCCGCTACGGCTGCTTGCATGCGAGTTCGTGAGTGGCGCCTCTACGAGGACGCCATTGAGCTGAGACCCGAATTGACTTTGGAGGACACACGGAGTTGGTTTGCTAACCTTTCTATCAGCTCTAGTGTGGTGGATAATGTGGTCGAAGCTCAGAAAAGTGATGAAGAGACCCTAACTCTTAAGGCCAAGCTTCGGGAGAAGGCAGAGTTGGGTTTCGAAGAAAAGGCCGATAGAAGTTTGGTGTATAAGGGTCGGTGGTGTGTGCCAAACTCCGTGGAGTTGAGAGACCATATCCTATAAGTTCTCCATTCACCCTGGGGGAACGAAGATGTATCACGACGTGAAGAGGACATTTTGGTGGAAAGGGATGAAGAGGGACATTGCTGTTTTTGTGTCTAAATGTCTTGTGTGCCAGCAAGTCAAGGCAGAGCACCGGCATCCAGGCAGTTTACTACAACCACTTCCGATCTCGGAGTGGAAATGGGAGCATGTCACCATGGACTTTGTCTCTGGATTGCCGCGGTCGCCGTGTGGTAATGATGCGGTTTGGGTGATTGTTGACCGACTTACGAAGTCCGCTCATTTCCTCGCGATCAGGATGACTACTCCTTTAGATGCCTTGGCTACTCTTTATATGAAGGAGATTGTGCGGTTGCACGGGATTCCAGTATCTATCGTTTCGGACCGTGACCCGCATTTCACTTCGAGGTTTTGGCAGAGCTTTCAGAGTGCCTTGGGCACATCGCTGCACCTCAGTTCCGCCTATCATCCTCAGACGGACGGACAGTCCGAAAGGACCATCCAGACTCTTGAGGATATGCTCCGTGCATGCATCCTCGAGTGGAAAGGAAGTTAGGAGCAGCACTTACCGCTAGTTGAGTTTGCCTATAACAACAGCTACCAGGCGAGCATTATGATGGCACCTTTCGAGGCGCTTTATGGGCGTCCTTGCCGTTCGCCTCTGTGTTGGAGTGAGGTTGGGGAGCATCTTCTCACTGGCCCCGAGCTCATCCAGTAGTCAGTAGAGAATATACGCCTCATCCGGGAGAGGCTCCAGACAGCCCAGAGTCGTCAGAAGAGTTATGCCGACAGGAGACGACGGGAGTTGGAGTTTAACGTTGGCGACCATGTGTTCCTGAAGATCTCTCCTACCCGTGGTGTTGTTCGATTCGGACAATGGGGGAAGCTGTCACCCCGATTCATTGGACCTTTCGAGATCTTGGAACGGATTGGCGCCACAGCCTATCGTGTAGCACTCCCACCCCGTTTGGCCGATATCCATAACGTTTTTCACGTCTCACTTCTTCGGAAGTATGAGCCGGACCCCTCTCATGTATTGGATTTCGAGCCATTGGAGCTCTAGGAGAACCTTTCCTACGAGGAGATACCCATCCAGATCCTTGACCATAAGGAGAAGGTACTCCGGCATAAGGCTATCCCACTCGTGAAGGTGTTGTGGAGAAATCACGGTGTTGAGGAAGCCACCTGGGAGATGGAGGGCGAGATTCGGAAGAAGTACCCTCATCTTTTCGTCGCAGACCTCTAGTGAATTTTGGGGGACCAAAATTCCTAAGAGGGGGATGATGTAAGAACCCTCACCTTAAAAACCGGTTTATTTTGTTAAACGTGGATTATCGTGTGGTTTAAGCACTTTCAGATTAAATTCGGTTGATTTTCAAAAATAAAAATGGTTTTCAAAGGTTTCAATAAAAAACAACTTCACATAAATGAGTTTTAAGTGATTTAGAATCAAATCTTAATTTTTAGAAAATTTTTTTCTGATTTTTACCTATTTTCCCGAAAATTAGGGTTTGACGGGACCCTCGGCGGGCCCCACCGACAAAATTAGGTTTTGTGACCAAAAGCCCTAGACATTAAACAAAGTCGTTATAAAAATTTTCAGAATTTTCTGAGCTTAATTTGCTATTAAAATCGCTAAATTACCCATTTTTAGCCAAAATTGCTCATTTTACCCCAGTTTTTACCTAGGTCTACCCCCAAAACTTTCTATAAAAGGAAAGGGTTGCGCCCTCCCCATTTTGGGAAAGGGTTTTGGCTTGGAGCAGCAGCCTCTTTCCTCATTTCCAAAAGAGGGAAAGGAGTTAAGGTATGCTAATCTATGCTTAATCTTTCATTTTCATTTGATTTTCAATAATCTTTACTCAAAACCTTGATTTTCCAAATGATTTCAAAGCATTTGAAGGATAAAAATCTCTGTTTTAATATGTATCTTCAAACCCTAAGCTTCAAATTTTGTTTTTATATGATTAAAAGCCCTAGATTTAAGGTCTATTTTGGATTTTCAAGCTTAATCGCGATTAGTAGAGTATTTGCAATGGATTTATATTTTCTTCAAGGTGTTGGACTTCGTGGTCATCCAAATCAAGGTAATGGGTTCTTTAATCTCAGCTTGGGTAGTGTAAATCTTGTTTTAATGAATGTATTTTGAAGGGGTTTATTCATTTTTAGGTCTTTTATGGTAAGATTAGTTTTTCATTAATCTCATGCTTTCTTTTCTTTGGGTTTTGATTTGTGATGGTCTAAATAGGATTTCTGAAAAGTTTGGTATAATTTGGATATTGTTTGATGCTTCGATTTGATGTTTGAAGTTATGAAAATGGTGTTTCAGATTGATTTTCGAAATGAGGATATACTGAGTGTTTTGGAATTATTGAACTTTACTGAGTAACATGGAATTGTTCTTTACTGTTCGTAATTACATATAACTTATTAACTTTCAAAAAATTCCAATAAACTCAGTAATGTTCGAAAATTTACAGTTAAATGAGTTTTTGGAAATTTTGCATTTTTTTTCCATAATTTACTTCAACTTAATGACATGAGAAGTATATTATGAGTTAATGAGACCACGTGATATGTAGAAATGATGATATAATACCTCATGTATGTTGGATTATAGAAAATAAATGTGAGTATGCTTGTAAGGATGTTGTCGAGTTCATGCAAGTAAAGTTATATTTTTTTACGGTGGTTTTCACCATGATTTTGGGATTGTGATCAGTACTTAAACGAGTTTTCAACATATGAATATGACACTATGAGTTATGATAAGTATGAATCATGTGATTAGGATATGCATGACTACACACACGCATGGGGATTTACCATGAGATTGTAATTATACCTTGATTATGATGCATGTGGGAATGGGTTGAGAGCATGTTTCATGTGTTGGCACCCACGTAGGATTTGCTCACATATGTATCCTGAGAGCATGCATCATGAATCGGACTTCATGAATGAGATTTTACCGTGTCTTCATCGGTGTTGATCGATTGTATGCAATGTATGTAATTGCGTGCCGAATTAATCGATCGGAGAATTATCGAACTTGGTTGGTCCGAAAGGACACGTTTTCGATTTGGTCCTTCGTGGATCACGGACACTCCCCGGGTTGAGTTTGATGGATGATATGGGGGGGCGTGTTTTGTACTCGCCTTGCGGTTGATACTATTGAGATTAGTCGTACGGGACATGAGTATTCCCGGTGGTAGGCTTGTGCACCCCCTACCACATGTATTCTAGGGTCCCGCCGTAACCGGGATTCGGGCTCTCCCCCACCACAGGAGACTACCCAGGGCGAACACACTTGTTCTAGTTTTGTTGTGTACGATTCGGGCACCCTTGGCCAGGGCTGTCCAGGGCGAACGGACTTTGGGGTATATGACACCCCCTTGTTTCCAGCGAGGAAACCGGACCATGATACGCCTTCTTAGGCTTGATTGTGTCCCAAGGATATTGTGCTTACTCCTTGATGGAGGCATTCACCATTGTATTGATGCATTATTATGAATGCTATGAATGATTGTGTATCATGTTGTATGAGATTCACACCACAGGAATGCATGTTTAGATAGTTTGTGGTTGAGATATTATTATGTATCGTCTTATGATGGGTATGCATGTTCAGTAGGTATGTTGATAAAATTCCATGGTATAAGATGTTGTGAGATGGACGTATGATTTAGACGGTATTATCACGTGGATTACGTATATTATTTGATGAACTTTCATGCTTTGATGTTTCTTGTGGATTTCTAATGTGTCTTGAAAAACCATTACTGAGTTTTATACTCACCCCTCTTCCTTGTTTTGTTTTGGGGCTGCGTGGTGCGACACGCAGACGCGCAGGATCCTCTCTTCGAGGAGCGACCAGAAGGAGTATGGGATTAGTTTGAGCATGATGATTAGTGTTGTGCTATCGTACTCTCTATTGTCATGAGATTACAGTAGATGTCGGGTTATATTTTAGACTGTTTAGACTTATTATCCGAGCCACGTGTATGGCTCCGGACTCTATCTAATTGTGGGTGTAAGACTTGTTGATATTCTAGGCTTTATACCTCGTTGAATTTTTACTTGTTTACTCTTACACAAAGTGGCGCGAAACTCCGAAATTATGTCATCACCCGTATATGGGTATAAGTCTTCCGCTTTGTCCGACATAACGTCGCCCCCGTACATCATTCGGCTCGTGAACCGGGTTTGGGTCGGGGTCGGGCGTGTGCGCGGGGCGTGACAAATATGAACCGTCATAGTTCCATCCTGCAATAGGCGTTAAAATAAGGGCAAGAAGGTTTGAACAACCTCCCACCCCACGCGTTGTCAATCTCAATCTGACGGCTTAGACCGACTCGCCCCACACCTATGTGCATGAGCCAATGCTCATAAAATCATGTTTTACAAATACAAAATCCCATTTAACACAACCAAAAACTTGGCGCATGGAGTAAAAGGGTGCTTCCATGGATAATTTCTCCAACTGCTACAATTTATTACTCCCTCGAGTCACTTTTAATTGAGATAATTAGCAAAAAAATATGCGTACAAAAATTAGATGATACCATTCCAAATTAGAAAATTTCAGACCCACTCAGGCCAAGACTCAAGTGCAAAAAGTCTGCTGGCCGGATCTAAGTATGAAATTAGTTTCACTTTTTATAAGGGAGTCCTACATCGCTCAAAGGAAAATGATTCGTGGAGAAGCTCTGTGTATATAAGAGTTGCAACACGTCAAAACCCTTATCAAAGGCTCGTTACTAGTGGTGTGTTTGGAAGCAGAAAATAAAACAAGGTGAAAATTTTCAAGGGTAAAAATTTTTAAGGCTGATAGTTGACGTATGTTTGGAAGTTGAAAAAAGACATGGGTGACAGGTGACAATTTTCACTCTGTTTTGGCTCAACTGATTTCTGTTTGGGAGCATGAAAATTTATCAAACTGCTTTACATTTGGGAAGCACTATGAGAAACACCTTGTCATGGCAATAAATGTACCGAAAATATCCCTTGCTAATATTTTGATTGCCAACACATATCCCCCCGACTGGTAGGTCGGATGAGCACTATATTTTACGGCGACCCGGCATTACCATTCGCTTTTGCCTCTAACATCGATTACTCGATCGCGTTGCCCATCGTGTATTCGTTTACAATATTGGCATCCTTGATTACGCGGTTCCTGCCAGAGTTTGAAATGTGTTCCGCTATCGTATTATCAGGTCGATCGATATAAGTGCTCATCATCTAATATATTCAGCACGATACAATCCCCTTCTCTATCTGGCAATTGGGATGTTGAAGGCCTTGCTCATCGTGTAATCGATTACTCGTTATCCACATCATCGCTGTGGGCATCTATCGTTGGTATAATTACTCGATTGCGTTTCTCATCGAGTATTCAATTACTCGATATAAGTGCTCATCATCTATTCTAGTCTGCTCTTGAAAACCCTTCTCTATCTTGTAATTGGGATGTCGAAGTACTTGCTCAACGTGTAATCAGTTACTCGTTATCCACCTCATCGCGTAGGCATCTATCGTGGTTTCGATTACTCAAATTTGGTGATCATCGAGTAATCGATTACTCGTTATTGGAGGTTTTCTATTATTCACTTTCGTGACCGCCACATCAAACGTATCATTATGTCAGAGTGCCGTGTACCCTTCATCGTGTCATTATGCATGGGTGCCAAGTAATTCAACGCACGTGTCAGAGTGCATGCCTGACCCGTCACCCCCGACGCCTACTTACCGAAAATGCCCTCGCCCTTCACCCAATTATTAATACCTGTTTTCGGAGCTTCAACACCATTGCGCAACTGCGACTACTCGGTTAGGTTTTCGCGATTCCACCTTCCGGCGGCAGCGGGGTTCCATATTGCTAGCGGCGGAATCAGGGCCTCCAGTCGATTTAAAGCTGGTCAATCTGCAGGGTATCCCTCGTCAGGGTGTTGGGTTATCGTCGAGCTGACCATTATTCCAAAGACACCTCCACCCAATTGAGGGTAAGATTTAAAAATCAGACATTTTTTTTGTTTGGAAGCTGCTACATTTTTGTTATATCGTTTGATTTCGTGTGTCCAATTGCATGATTGCGCTCACATATCATGTCACTGGATCCCGATGTTGTCAATATCGTAACCTGATTTCAAATCCTACTGGATGCGTTACAGACTAGATGAATCCATCGCCAATTCTCACCCCAAGAGAAGAGATCTTCCCAGACCTCAAGGATGTATAACGAGAGGCCAAGCCTCCGAACCCAGTGTACACCCAGCGCTCTCACCAAGTCTCTACAAGTTGCAGAGCGTTACCCACACTGCATGGACCTATTGAAAGAGACGGCTTTTCATTTATTATTCAAAAGTCGTCATGTAGTTGTGGCTAGAAATTTGCTTGATGTTTTATTGGACTGTTGGGATGAGCATCTGATGGTGTTCAACATCAAGAGTAGAAGGTTATCCTTCACTGAGCAGGATGTTGCCCTCATCACTGGGGCATCCCGTGATCTTTCGTCAGTTTCAAGGGTGAAAGGTGAAAATTTATCACCTTTCACCGTCAGGACCCATTATTCACCCTTTCAGCTAAACAAACACAAATAAGGTGTTTCACCTATCACCGTCACCGACCACATTTCAGCTTTTAAGCTTACAAACACTTTTCACCGTGAAAGGTGAAAATTGATTTTTCAACTTTCCAAACGCACCCTATGAAACTCATAGTCTAAATATAGGGGTATTTTTTTTTTTGAAAAAATATAATTTTTTATTTTAAAAAATAAAAGCCCTGAGGCCCGCTCCTAGCCCGACCCTGAATGAGGCGGGGGCCGACCCGGCGTCGGAGTCATCTTCCACAAACTTCCTTGGATAGATAAAAAAGGAGGTTTTTTTTTCGTCTCTCAGGAAAGGTTTCAGTTCGGGGAAGAATGGCAGCGGCGGAGGTGGAGGCGGTGGACTTCGAGCTAGAGGACGATGACCTGATGGACGAGGAGGGCGCCATGGAGGTGGAGACGCCGGCCCCCAGACTCCGCTCCACCATCACTAGCGGCGGCAAGCCCTCCGCTGGCTTTCCCGCCTCGTCGTCTGCCCCGAAGAAGACCAAGGGAAGGGGCTTCCGGGAGGAGGCTGGCGCTGATCGCGTCGGCCGCATGGCCGTCAAGGATGGGTTCGATTCCCTCGACTCCGACGGCGGGCCCGGTCCTCAGCGATGTGAGTTTCCCAAATCTGTACTTTTTTTCTCAGTTTGGGGATTTCTTCTGTGGAAGGGACTATATTAAGCATTAGGGTTTTAGAAAATTTTGATTTTGTGGGTTGTTTTGGTACTGATTTGTTTTTAGGGTTTGGGAGAGTACGTACTTATGTTAATGTGGCGGCCATTGGTTTGTCTTTAGGATTGGGGCTTTTTACGTGAACACAATCTAAGATAACACTAACATAGCATGGATACCTGAGCCTTTTGATATCAAAGTAATGAAGTTTATTTGTTATCTGGGTTTGAGAAAAATTTAATATTGTGATTTGGTTTATTACTGGTTTGTTTACTAGGGTATTGAAAGGTTTTCTTTTGTATGTTGTCCAAACTTCGTTCAATTGTAATGTTTTTAGGATTAGGGTTTTCTTTTATGTTAACATCACAGTTAAGATGGTATAAATTAATAGCATGATGAAAGAGTTTGTTCTATCTGAGCTTTTGATGTCAAAGTAATGAGCAAGTTTATCTGGTATGATTTTTTTGTGTTTTACTTCATGTCATTATGGAGAGAGATAAACATCGACAAAAAAGTAGATTTTGATTAGGGTAAATTGCACTTGACCCCTATCACTTATAAGCAAATTGCACATAACCGCTATGAATTATGAAAAACCACCACATAACCCCTATGTCGTTTGGTTAACCAAAGGAAATTTCTTTTCATGACATTTTTACCCTTGCCCTCCATCCTGCCGTGGGTTGTCCTCTCCATCGAATATATATAGATATATATATATATATATATATATATATATATATATCTATATATCTATATATATATATATATATATATCTATATATCTATATATATATATATATATATATATTTCACCCTAGAAGGTACTCTTTTTTATCACATTTGTAATTCTGAAAATATTCAACCATGATATTTACTTCAAATTAGGTGTGAATAAAAAAAGTCCATTATGTTATTTCCATTTTTGGGTGATTTTTGTTTTATGTTAGGTAACAAAGCTCTAAACCATCTGAATGCTTGAGGCGTTGTTCATGTCCACGTGATTTGAATCCCACAATTAAAAATTCCTTTTCTTGTAGAATAAATAAATCTATTAGTATTTACTAACAGCCAAAAAATAGATCGATATAGTTGTGGTGGAGAGAATATATCAATTTAGCAGTCGGGGAAAGAACTACTTCAATTACATTCAATTACTACTAGCCAGAGAAGGAATGAATCAATTTATATGCTTTTGCTACTCTGTATGATCCTCTTGTGTGCCTGATTACTGATGACAGAGAAGATTTGGGCCACCATTTGTTGCAGTTCTTCTTTCTCTGTACTTCGTCTGGCCTGTTACAGAGGTGGGCATTTCATGGAGGTGAGGAGGCACCAGTACCAGGATGAAGGGGAAGGGTCAAAGTGTCATAAAAATGAAACTTCCTTTGTTAACCTAACGGGATGGGGTTTAAGTGGAAGTTTTAGTAATACATAGTGGTTAAGTGGTTTTCCCCCCATAATTGGTAAGGGATAAAGTGCAATATACCCTTTTGATTAGGTATAAGGGGTTGTTTTTTTCCGATAATAATAGGTGGCTGTTGATGTAAGGGAGAATTTTTTTAGGAAATTGTTTTGGTTTAATGTTGTCCAACGTTCATTTTATCCCTAGTACAGTTTAACCTTAAGTGATAGTTGTGAACTAGTTTTGGGCCAGTGATAAGGTGCTCAATAGAATGTGCTGTTGCTAGCCTGGAAAAAGGTTCGCAAAAGATACATGTAGATGTCCCTGACCCCTTTGATTAAAGATGTGCAGATTTTGTTGTATATCTCAGTTGTGTTCCTAAGTTTGTTAATTATGGAGGTTAATTTTTTAATGTACAGAGTTTGTTGTATATCTCAGTTGTTTTTCTAAGTTTGTAGTTACAAAGGTTGCTATGTTTGATGTACTTCTGGACTTTACAACCTTGTCTTTTTATTATTATGATGTCATGTTTTAGGTTTCTTTCGAAAGTTGCTGTGTAGATTTTTTGTACTCTCTCCGTCCGGAATTATTGTCACCATAATGTTTTCCAATATGAACTAAGCGTTATGGTGATAATAATTTCGGACGGAGTTAGTATTTCCTTTTTAGGGTCTAAGTATGGTTTCCTTGCTCTTTATATGATACTAATCGGTTGTGACTTAGATGCTATGTTAATGTTGTTTTGGATCTGTTTGTTATTGATTATTAATGTGCCTCATTTAGAGGACTTGGTTTTATAAATTGGTTGGTCGTTGTATCTGTGTTTCATGTTGGTGGAATTTTTGTTCGTCCTAGAAATGATTTTGGAGAACAAGATGCGTTTTTACTAAAGTAGAACTATTTAAATAGGCCAAAGTATTTTTGGTTGTTTGTCTTTATTGAGTAATTAACAGTATAGTTTAAGGAAGCATTTAGAAATTAGATATGATTTTCTTAGTATTTGTTAACAATTAAGGGATTTTAATTTGATAACTGTTGTACTTAACCGTCAACTGATTGAAAAAACGTGATGCATATCTCCATACACTATCCTCTAAAAGTTGAGGCATAAGCCTCCATAGTATCTATATAAGATACTTGGAAAGAAAAAAATATAGCATCTACTTGAATAACTTAGTATGTTACAAAAATGTAGAACACATGCTAGTAATAAGAAATAAGAGAATTCAAAAGGTTTAAAAGATAAAAGGATAAAAGAAAATTGTGGAAAAGTAGAAGCATCAGAATGCTTGAGGCATTTTCACTATGTGATTCACGGTATGCTTGACCATGTGTTTTTTTTAGAGTTTTAAGCATTTTTCTCCCCTTTCACTCTATACTTTCCCCTTTCATCCAACCTTCTCTACTTAATCTATTGTAGATCCTTAAGCAAGGAGATACAACACATTTGGACCTTTTTCCCTGAAAAAAATAAAAATAACAATTTTGAGGTACTTCGCTTCGTGACATGCCTCAACTTTCCATTTTAACATAACCTTGAATCTTTTCACGGTGTCTTATTTCTGTTAGGCTGATTTCAATTTCTTTACTGTTAGATATTTCATGGCATTAAAATCAGATAAGAACTTGCTACTTGGTTGTCTAATTTTCTTGGGTAATTATTATTCATTGTGAAAGTGAAAAGACTTATGAAGTTCATGTGACTATTTTTTTTAATTGGTAAGTTATTTGACAAATCGCTTTTGTTTCTTTTAAAGCTATTGAGGGATGGATCATACTAGTGACTGGAGTACATGAAGAAGCACAAGAGGATGACCTCCACACTGCTTTTGGTGAATTTGGTGAAGTGAAGAGTTTGCATCTCAATCTTGATCGCCGTACTGGGTTCGTGAAGGTAAGTCCATTGATTTTGTTACTTTGCGTCATGATGATGATTACTAAAGCATAAGAATGTTTGTCTTTATTTATGCCTTGAGTTGTGAATGAACATGTCTTACATCACAAAAAGATGATGTTTGAAAGTAGATGATGTTGCAGTTGATAAGTGAGTGGCAACTATTTGGTTATACACAATATTAGAGTTGCATTTAGCATAGTCTGATGAGAGGAGAACTTTTATGCACATTATTATTTCTAAGATTTACACTTGGATATAAGTTTCAGTGCATATTAGGTACTTAGTTGATGGTTATTCTTGCCTCTGTTTGATTACCAATTTGGAATAGAGATGGCAAACACCAGGATTGGAAATTTCAAATCTAGGTCCTGTTCGTGCTTGTGAAGAAGGTGATGTTGGGGTGCATCTAGATTGTAGCGGCTAGTGATGATGGATTGGTGGTGGGATTTTGAGGTTGTGGATTTTTGAGTTGCTTCTTAGGAAGGCAACTGGATAGGGGCTTTTGCAGCTTCACCCTTTCGAGGGAAGACGCATTTGGCCACTCTGGCATTGTCCTCTTTACAATTTTTTGTGTCTAATTTTCGTGTGTTTGGGCTGCCATCTACATCTTTGAATTCTCTACATTGCCACCTGCTTCCACTCTTCTGATAGATTTTGCAACGTGTCCACAGTTGACCGGATGCCGTAGGAAGTTGTGAACCAGCAGTCAACAGCTTTGGTACCAAATGGTGCAAACTTGCAGGGTCACTCAGATTATAGCACAGGGAAGTCAGTACTTGAGGCAATATTGAATAAATGGTCGAACTATGAATTAGTTTGATTTGTCTGTCTAATTGACGATGAATCAACTTTTAAATGAAAGATAAATAAGAAACTGTTGTGCTAATGGGCCTAGAGTAAGGTGGGTCACAACGCAGAAGCACCTTGACAGGGCTTATTACATTTTGATTAAGTCAGATACCTATTTGTTTGGGTTACACAAAAGAAAGAAGCTATTGAAATCAAGTCTGAATGCGATGTTGTAAGTACAATGGATGCCATTCGTTTGTCACTTTTGTGAATCCATATACTTGATGCAGACAGCTTCTTGCCGTATAAGAAAAAATTCGAAGAGCCTAAGTCTTAAATAGCTCGTGTTATACATACTTGTTACAGTTACAAGATAGAAAAGGAGTTTATTTTCTATACTTAAGAGAGAACTTTTTACCAAAACTTTTTTTCCTTAAAATTTATTTTAATCCTTTATTAAATAGCTGGCTACACTTTTTTTTTCCATCATGTGGATTATTTCTCATTCCAAATTATTAGTATATTACGAAGTCAAAATGGTAACTGGACGTTTCTAAACCTTTTTTAAAAGATCTTGACTAACATGGAATCATAAGAGCTCTGATTCGTAGTTTTCTGTTATGATCTGCTCGACATGTGGTTCTTCCTTTGATCCGGGAATACAGTTTGGCTTTAATAGGGCAGCCGGAAAAACACTTGAATAGCCTGTCTGCCACTGTGGGCCACTGGGATCAACTGGAAGTAATGGATGATTGAGCCAGGTCGTGGATAACTAGCCCAGCTAACTCAAGTTCGCCTACAGATTCTAGATTGAGGATTTGTACAAGAGTTTCCATGCTTCTTGTTTTCTTTCTTCCTCTTGTCTGTGGTTTCTATGTCATTGTTGGCTGCTGGTGCAGCTAACATAACTTCTCTTTCCTTCTTTTCCTTGTCAACCCTTTTATTTTTTCTTTGCTTTTGGTCAATTTTCCTCTCCTCGAAGATTACCTTAACACTATTGAGAATACTCAAAACTACCTGTAGTTTTTCGTGAATGGGGGACATGTCATTTCTTTGAGGGTCTGTTTGGATAGAATGAAATAGAAAGAAAAGGAAAACACACGTGTTGAGAAAAGGAAAAGGGAAAAAACGAAATGGCAATTTCATGCATGTGTTTGGATCGGATGAAAAGAAAGGAAAAAGAAATTTAGCTTTTCCATCATGTGTTTGGTCTGATGGAATAGAAAATGTGTCAGCAGTGGAGAAGACATTTTGTTGACTGATTTGCCACGTCATACTTTTCTCAGATTTTCCTGCTTGGAGAGTCGGAAAAGCTATAACAGCAGTTTTGCTGTGGGACTTCTGAGAAAATCCCTTTTCCGCTGTCCTTATTTTACTTGAAAAAGGAAAAGATTTCAAAATTTCTTTCTTTTTTCTTTTCCTTTCTGTCTAACCAAACGGACCCTAAGGGTCATAGGCTTTTACAATATTAGCAACTTATTAAAGTTGAATTAAGTTTTGTATCTGTTTTTTGTTAATTCCTTCTCCTCTGTTTGTTCTCTTTTCTTTGGTCGGTACTTTATTGGTATAGCAAGGCTGAGAAGGAACTTGGGGCATTAAAGGACTAATTTCTCTGGTCTCTGAATTTCAAAACATGGTTCCTCCTTGATTCCTTATATATTTGCATGCTTGTTCATGGTTCTAGAGCCTAACAATTCAATTCTTGGATGGGTAGGTAGAAAAATAAGTTGCCGCTTGATGTTTGCTGAGTCTAACTTTGCTTATATACTTTGGTATACAGTCATTATTTGAAAGATCTGCCACCTCTCTTTTGTGAAATAGTATGAATTATGTTTTTATCAGCCCTTTGTTTTTTATAGGAACAGTTGTTTGGATTGGATTATGCGTACTTAGATTTGTGACTTTGTTTTATAACATTGATGGGTTTTATCTGATATATTTAGTTGTACATTTAGACTGTCATCATTGGTGCAGCTTTAATAGAATGCATTTATGCACTATATACTTGTTTTTGGTTCAATATACATCTGGATTTTACATTTATTTAATCTGTTTTATACTTGACTTTTTAATGTTGCTCAGTTTTGTTGACTTAATGTAACTATTAATCATTGGTTAATTGTCCAGTTAGGGCCTTTTAAAAGTAGCGTTCTGTTCTATCGTATATAAATACATGACTAATTTCATTTCCTAAAAACTACAGGGCTATGCACTGATTGAATATGAGAATTTTAAAGAAGCTCAGGCTGCAATATCCGCGATGAATGGGGCTGAACTTTTAACTCAAACCGTATCTGTTGACTGGGCTTTCAGCAATGGTCCTTTCAAACGCAGAAACATGCGGAGAAGGTATTAGCACTAACATTGCTGAGATGTGTACATAGTCCTTACTGCTGGAATTTTGCAAACCAATGCCATCAACTCATGATGGTTTGAAACTAATTTCTGATGCCGAAATTTTATTATTTGGTTTGTGAGCATTAATTCTAAGCAACTGCTAATCAATTTTATTTGCTGCTATGGGAAGAGCAGGTAGGGCTATGGTTTATGACTGCCTGGTTATTAGTTAGAGTTGCTTGGGTGTGCTCTGTGAATTAGGATAGTTATCATTGTCAATCACTAGGAAACCAATGAGTAGACTTTATTTATGATCAACTAAGTAATTTTATGTTTGCAGGTCTCCTCGAAGCCACCGATCAAGAAGTCCGAGGAGGAGATACTGAAGAGATTGCTGTTTTAAGATGGAGTTCTATCGTTTTCGTCTGGATTGATGACATCTGTTGCTACTTTCAGCATTTTTCTGCTTTGCCTGATATGCTTGGTTGAAGTTTAAGGAATGCTGCAAACAGAAACACAATGGATTTTTCATCATGCATTTGGCTGACTTTTAGTAGTTAACTTCAGAATTATTTGCAAACTGATGTTTTTCTGGGTATACAATTTCTCAGCTATTAATGATGACTTAGTAGGGGTTTTTTTTTATAAGGCTTATATGCTATGTGATAATGCACTTCTGGTGACTGTTTACTCACATCGCATCTTCATTGGCTGGTTGTCTGGTACTAGAGCCGAGTTTTGCAAGCAAACCAAAGCTTTCTTATGCATCATAATAGTTCAAATGACTAGCTAAAGGTCTCCTCTTATTTACTACTCCTATGTGATGGCAATTGTTTACTCCATCCAATGAAGCATGTCTGCCTTTGAAAAAACACGCATCCATCATTACTTACATGGCTGCGTTTACGGCCTCATAACAATCAAGGGGGGTAAGACCTTTTTTTTGTACGGGCCTTAAACTCTGATGCATCTAACTCATTTTCAAATGCAAACAGCTTCATTGAAGGGAGGCTGTATAAGTGCAAAAGTCACTTAGCCGCCGTCAATTTCTAGGAAAATCTATGAATTTCATCTACACTCTTTTTCTAAAAATTTTAAATTCAAAAGAGAAGTTTATTTACTACAGGACTGCTACAAACTAGTGTCTGCACCGTCTCTGGATTGTGGCCGCTAGGCTTGCCAGTAGATACAAGCAGCCCGACCACATAAACCCTCTTGCTCGTAACCACCGTTTCTGCAAGCGCTCGCTTGAACAGGTGATTTGCATGGCCGTGGAAGCAATGGTGAAGTAAAAAATGAGAGCGAGGAAGGATGGACGGGGTTTGCCTAGGGCTCCGGTTGTGGCCGGAGCAGGTGAATAGGGTTATAAGAATTTTTCAATGTATATGCCCATTAAGAAAGGTATTCCTTGAGGAAATACTAGAGTTTTTTATTCAGAGAATTAGTGAAGTTAGTGGGAAATTCAGACAGACAAGGGGCATGAAGTTGGGAATTGATTTCTTAATTTGAATTCTTAATTCTATATTGGGTTGAGCCCGAGGGCAGGAATCGTATAAACCCATCTGGAGAACGTTTCCTACTCACTAACCCATGCAAGTTGGTTATGCACAGGATTATAATAGTCAGGGATTCAAAGCCAATCTCACTAATCCCACCTTAAATTTAAAGGCCTATGACCATTCTTGGGAATCACTCTTCATCATTACATCTCACTAATCCTTGAGCTCACTAGCTTCTCTTTGCGAACCCCGGAAATTGTTATTTCTTACAAGTTCCCTTGAAGTGCCCCTGGTGTCAACACCTTTAGCACTCAGCCTTAGTGTTATTTCTCCTCTCACTTGGAGCTCCTGACGCAATTTTTTTTTACTTTTTATGCTTCTCCTTGCAATTTTTTTTATAATGAGGGGTGTCCGAATACTTAATACCCGACTAGAAGGGGGAGGGCAACGAGCCTCTTAGAGCACCGTATACCAACGCCAATCCCCTCGGGTGACTGACATATACTAAAATGAAAATATACAAGAAAAGTGCCGTAAGCATAGGAAGATGGTAGTGGAAAGAAGTTGTCAATTTCTTGAACATGGCTCTTCCTTCATATACTTATCTAAGAAATCATTAGCAGGGCCTGAAAATATAGTGCGGAACACATGGTTGAATGACGAGTCCCAAACATGAGTGCCATGCTAGAATCACTTAGGCCTGCGTGGCATTCAATAACCCGTGCTCTGCACTATATATTTCTGTGGGGCTTAATCCCACCTAGTAATTACTCAATTTATCTAGGGTGGATTGCCTCTTCTGTGCCTTTGCTTCTTGTTGACTCCTTTTGGGCTTTAACCTTTACCAAAGGGTTTTTTTGGATGTTGATTGTAATATTTTAGGCTCTCAAGGTTTGGGTTTCTCATGTAGTGTTTGAATCTCTCGTAGAAATAAAAGATGTTCAAATAACTTCATCCACCTTCAATTGCTCTACAATTTATAGCATAGCTTCAATTGAGTCATCTTTTGCCCGCTAGGAAACTTTGCTACCAAAAAACAAAGGGTTTTCAGCTTCTGCTTCTGCACTGTCCATGGCTCGCCAAGCTGAGTGTCCATGGATCTTGGATGGATAAAAGGGCCATCAGTTTGTATGCTTCCAGAATTTCGTGGGTCCCTTATCAAGGTGCCCGTTGGGACCCGCTACATGTTTCCATGCTCAATACACATGTGTGGGTCCCATTGTAGAGTAGATGATCAAGAGGGATTGAAAGAAAAAAAAAATTGAGATAAATGGCTTGCAGGATTTAGGACTCATCTTGATTTGTACGCCCATTTTCAGTTTTGTGGACCTCAAAGCTTACATTCCGTCCATCAACCCTGAAATCAGTCCAAAATTCTAAGTTGTACTCCAAACTTTGAGGAGATTCTTGAATGTTCTCTGTCTCAATCTCCTTTGTCCCATTAGGGGCATGGAGTAGGAAATTTTTGCGAAATGTATTCCCTCTTAGCGGAGAGGATAAATTAGAGTAGGAGGGCCCATGCGAATAGCAAAGGGAAAAATCAAAACTCCCTCCTGTCATTTTTAATAGACAATTTTTCAAGAGTTACATAAGTCTTAGTCATCTCAAGCCGTCAAATTTTGATCCAACAACAGATGTCAAATTAGTGGATAAGTGAGTGAATCATCATTACCCACCCTTATAGCCATCAAATCAAGATCCAATGGCTTAATATTACTCGAGCTCATACAAGCTGCATGAGACAAGTCTTATTTAAACTTTTTCCTTTTTTTCAAATACACTAAAAATTTAGTTCATCTAAAAAAAACTGTCTATCAAAAGTGACTATAGGGAGCATTTAGAATAGGCCAAATAAAATTTTCAAAACTTCCATTCATATTGAGGAAAACTAAAAAATAACCAAGTTTCCCGGGAGCACAAGCTGTTTGGAAATAGAAATCTTATTTATTTATGTTATATCCCACATCACCCCCCCTCATATGAAAGCCTCCACAAAGCGTAGTACGTGGAACACAAACAAGGCTAGTTTCTAAGGCCTCTAATGATATTATGTAAGATAACCAAGTTTCCCAAAAGCTTGAGCTATTAGGAAAAAAAAATCTTATTTATTTATTTTATGTTCCAACAGAGTACACATGAAAGTATGTTCGCCATCGATTTTTGTTGTTTATACGGTTGGCAAAACTTCACCAGCGACTCCGCTGTGGAAGTACATGAACAAGTGGTGAGGAACAGTACTAACTCCCCGCAATGCTCCAACTTGTTGAGAGCCAGCAGGAAACGTCAACCATGTTAAGGAGCGTGGCGGACAATAACTAGTGTATTCTACCAGCCCTCTCAATGTGCTTAATCCCAAGTATTTTTCCACTGAGAGAATTGAGAGCTTCTTCACCTCAGTTTAGGCCTTCGGTCCATCAACCTCATTGTCTTTTTATCTTGCCATCTCTTTTTTTTTCAAGGCAAATTGGCGATCACCATCTATTTGCAGCAAAGAAACCAGATAAAAAGCATAAATTGAGTAAGAAAAGCCAAGCAGGATCTCAGCCTTCCCATTTGATTGGGAGTAGGGAAAGAGAAGTCAAATTTGGTCCCTTTTGGAAGCATTTCTCTTTCCCGCCCAGAACACGCAAACGGACTCATGGAGCCTGCCTCGTTAGCGTATGCCACTCTCTTTCTTTCAGAGTGGGCCCCAGCCCACCTGACCATCTACGATGGTGGGCTGAAGGCAAAATTGGGCTTTAGTCTCGTGGGATTCGGCTTCGGTCGCTGCCTGGCATGTGAACAATTTCAATGTTTTTTTGGCGAGGTAAACGATTTTCATATGCCAATATTTTTTTACACCCTAAGCGTTGTCTAATTTCAGCATACCCTCGATTTTTATATAATTATTTAACATACTAATAATGCTTTGACACATTGAACATCCCCATATAAAATTTGAGTTAGCAGTTTTTTTTCTTACTAGAACTGCTCAAGGCGGTGGACTCTCTAGCACAATAAATCTAAGTCTAAGATTCCTCTTAGAGATGATGTGCCTCGGTCAAGATTCAATTCTCTTTAATAGATGTTTTTTTTTGTCAATTCATCCAAGACATATCATGAAAAATACATACTCCTTCCAGGCGTTTTAATAGATGCAATTGATTTTCAAAATGAACTAATTGTATCTATTAAAAAGCCTGGAGGGAGTATGTATTTTTCATGATATGTCTTGGATGAATTGAAAGAAAAAAAACAAAAATTGACACATGACTAAACACTACATAAAAATGGCTTTGACATAAGAAATGATTTCCTTCTTATTTGATATGCAAGTGGCTTCTAAATGAGACGTCAGAATATAAAAATGGTGTACATACATTGTATGAAATATTAAGCACCAAGATTGAAGTTATTAATGGAAAAGACGTACCAAGATAAAATTCCAATGTATCTTTAAAAGTTTATAATTTTTAAAAGTTAAGATTGGTTTTGAAGGAGCATTTCCTTAGTACTTTAAAAGTTTATAATTTTTTTTTTGTAGTAAGGTCGTAAATCGAAATCAAATATTTATAAAACTTAAAAATGACGAGGGTAAGCGCGCAAAAATGCGGAATGTTAAGCACTAAGATATAAAGGCCTCATATTCAATTTTCTTTGATATGCGAAAAAACAAAAAAAATCCTTCTCCAGTTCTTCGCTTCTCGTCTTCTAGCGACGGCAGAGCAAAGAAGACAAAGCTTTTCACTTGAGAGCTTTCCATTCTAAACTTTTCTTCCACGGCTCTCCCTCTTCAAATACTATCTAAACTCCTCTTTCACTTAAACATTGAATTCTCTCCTAGTGGAGGCAATTTTTGGGTTCTTCAATCGCAGGTAGATGCATCGTCTTACTTGCAAATTTGGTTGTTTTTTTTCCGCTTTTGTTTGGACTATAGACGACCCATTTGTGTATCTTTCTTGAATATTTCGGTTTTGTGGAAAAGAATAATGTTTTGGAATTGGGTTTATGGATTCAGCTTCAGATTTTAGCTTAGTGATGGAATTATGGTGAAGCGGTAGCTTTTCAGCCTCTAGATCTAGACTTTGTTGGTGTTAGAAGCAGGCAATCAGGTGGTTTGTCCAAGCTCCTACATAGAGTGATGAATTCGAATATGTTTTTTTCAAGTACAAGTTTTTTTTTCTGCTTTTTGTAAGTACATGCAGTCTTGTCAACATCTAGGGATCAAGATGCTGCAGAGTTATGGAGTTTCAGTGGTTGAGCTAGCTTGTAGTCTGCATAGATTAACTATTTTGGTTTAGAATTGTGTACGAGACTATTTTAAGCTGTATGTTACAATTTTTCTGTTCAATTGAGCTTTTGATCAAGTAACAAGCTGTGGTTTTTAAAAATGGAAGGTCTTCGTACGAGTTCCTATTTAGATTCATGTCTTCTAATAAATCAATAGGTTTCTAGACTTCCTTATATGCGTGGCTAATTTAATTTTTCTTGACCCCTTGCAGTATGTTCTACTACCCCTTTGTGAGAGAGGAGTTTTTGTGAGATGGAATTACTATCAATTTGCTGCTCTTCGTCCTTTTGTGGTCGTGTTTGTTCAAATTGGAAATCTATCGAGAAAATTTCCAATTTGAGCCAACCAAATCTTTTCACTGGTATAAAACCTCAGTTTCTATCATTTAAGACAAAGTTCAAATGGAAAGCTTCAGGAGCTTTGGATCCAGGGTATGCAACTAACTCCGAATTCGAAAGTCTTGAATGGCAGAAAGAACCAATGTTATTAGCCCTGCTTGAAGAGTATTACCGGAGTTCAGAGACCCAAAACCTCAGCGAGATAATTGTTATGTAGCTGACAGCAGTGACAATTTAGCATCTGTTGGTGATAGAGAGGATGTGGTGACCAAAGTTTTAATCCCAGGCCTACCTGATGATTCAGATGGAAATCACAGTTCTCCTATCAGCAGTTGTTTCTGGGACTGGAAGCCAAAATTTTCTGTGCATTACGAGAAATCTGGCATGGAAAATGCGAATGCCCCTTGTATTCTGTTTCTTCCTGGTTTTGGTGTTGGATCTTTTCACTATGAAAAACAGTTGAAAGATCTTGGTCGTGAATATAGAGTGTGGGCACTGGATTTTTTAGGCCAAGGCATGTCTTTGCCTTCAGAAGACCCTGCTCCGTTAGCTAAAGATGGGAACCACCCAGAAATGGAGGACACATTATGGGGCTTTGGCCAACAAGCTGAGCCATGGGCGTATGAGCTAGTATACTCGATTGATTTATGGAGGGATCAAGTTCGTTCTTTTATTGAAGAGGTAAGTGTTTTTTATTTATTTTGGAAATGTTAAACACCCAAATTGGACAAGATAAGCTAATTCTCTATACTAGATTACAGGAAACAGCTATACAACTGCAATTCTAATAAGAAACTGCTGTTCTGTAAATTAGGCTCTGTGCTTAGGAATTGTTTTGTGTAAGCATCTTGGGTGAATTGATATAAATGGATACTGGGAGATTGATGATGAAACTTTTGGTGTTAGGAGTAGTGAAAAGAGTACCAAACTGTAGACATGATTACGCTGGTCTAGCAGATGCTTTCAGAACCAAAGTTATTCACCTGGCCATCTGAAAGTTGAAGGTGTGAGTTTATAACTTTGCAAATATTACTCTAGGTAGGGAAAAGTTGAAAGAAACTGGTCTCACGCAGCTTGCATGAGCCTGAGTAAACTCGAGCCATCAGTTCTTGATCCAACAGCGCCAGGTGATTCACACTCACCTGCCCACTGATTTGACTCTAGCCGTTGGGTCGAAATCTGATGGCTCGATATGATGTAAACCGGACTCCTCTCGAAAATGATTTTGTTTGATTTTAAATCTAAAGTCTGGAGCTATATGGATGGCAAATGAAAATTTAAGTGTCTCACCATCATCGTCATTTCAGTATAATAATTTGAAGGTGTGTCATTTAGAATTTGGTCTTACTTGATAGGAAAATTTTGGATAAAATGGTAATGGCGGTTGCACTGTTATGTCCTTCTAGATACTACGGTTGAAACATAAGTTCTATATATTGGTAGTAAAAACATAACAAACGGAAAAAGATAGTTTCAGGTAGAATGCAGCATTTTGACAGCTTGACAATTGCAGTTGCCTTGCTGCATGTGACATAAGTTTTTCTCATTTGTGTGTATTGGGTTCAACTACCCACTAATGCTGTCTGTTAAAGCTAAAACGTTAACAGCTCTGTTTTGGAAACAGATTATATAAAGGCACATTTACTTTTTTGTCTGTTTGACATTGTGAATGCCACTTTGCGATGATCTTTTCCATTTTTTCTCTATAATATATATGGGTTATTCTCTTAACTGATACAAGTTGTAGAACATTATAATCATCAGAAAAGCAAAATTAGCTGCAGAGATTTTTCCTTAAATAGGCTGCAGAGGATTTCAAGTACAATGTGGACAGGATATTGCTCCACTCCTGTGTGTGGTACTCCTGGTTTATTCAATCAGAAAACTCATTTTTCTTTTTATGATACAGGTCATTGGTGAACCAGTTTATATTGTGGGGAATTCGCTAGGTGGATATGTGGCTTTGTACTTTGCAGCATGCAATCCACAGCTAGTTAACGGTGTTGCACTTCTCAATGCGACACCTTTCTGGGGATTCCTTCCAAATCCTTCTAGATCACCAAGACTATCCCAGATATTTCCTTGGGCTGGAACCTTTCCTCTGCCTGCACGTCTGAAAAAGCTCATAGAAGTGATGTAAGTTCTTAACTACTACAGCTTTTTTGCATTTTTTTCCATGAGTGTTCTCGGTTTCTTTCTTGTTTAAGTAACTGCTTTTGTGCTTATTTCAAAATAAGCTGCAATGAATTCAAAATTAATTTCTGTGCCAAACTAGCAGCCTCTTCTCTCTCTATTTTTTTTGGGCAAGTAAATAATTTTGTTAAAAAGGAAAACAGGGGTACAAAGCAAGGAGGAGCCACCCCGAAAAACAATGAGAAAAGAGAGGCTAGGAGCCAATCTACACAAAAAGACTACTAGAGGTAAAACTTTAAAGAGAAAAGACATGAAAAACTGTAGAGGCTGAATCTTGGCTGCTAGAGTCGATTCCAACAATTTATCTCTAACATTTTTGAAGAATCAATTTTGAGACGTGAAGAGGAGAGCTTTGACAACCTTAAAAAATTCTTCCATTCTCTCTTTCTAAACATGCCAAACACAAGAATGGAAAAGAATTCTCATGATTATTCCCCCCAGCTTATTTGATCTGCTGTAATTAATTGTCCAAGTAACTTCTTCATCAATGGAATGAATATTTTCCCAGACTTTGCATTGATGCAGCACCTCTTTTCAAACCTTTTTAGAGAGGTCACATTTGAAAGAGAGATGGTCTATAGATACACAAGACTTCGAGCAGAAGACACAATATGGTACTATAGGAATTTCCCCTTTTACTATAGGTTTATTCTCTTAGTGAAAGAATGTTAAGAAATTAAGTGTTTGAACCAAACAACAGTAGACTGGATACAAGTGTGAGCTCCCTTTCCAACTTTCACATAGCAGTGCTTAAACATATTATTCTTCGAATCACAGATAGAGCTCCAAGAAAATGAACAATTGGTTTTGGAGTAAGACTAGATAGAGCTTTTTTTTAAAATAAACCTCGCGAGACCACTTACTCCAAAGAGAACGCTTGTTAGTGAGAAGAGTCCAAAACAGCTTAGCAAGGCCTGCCCGGTTCCAATCAACAAGTTTACGAATACCAAGACCACCTTCTTTGATAGGGCTACAAACCTTCCTCTAAGAAATGAAACAGATAATGGATCCATCTTTCGAGCCATTCCATAAGAATTATTAAAAGTACTTTCTACCTTCTTTATGGGAGAGGCAATTTGAAAGTGGATGCCAGAAGCTTTGGATTCCAATTTTACAAGCTCTAGTCTTCCAGCGAAGGAAAGGGGAGTATTCTTCCAACCATTTATTCTAGATTTGACCTTATCCACAATTGCTTTGCAGTCTTCAGTGAGAAGTCTTTTGGAAGTGAGAGGTAATCCCAAGTATCAAATAGGCTAAGCTTTAATATTCAATTCAGAAAATATTGCTTTCCCCCACATTAACAAAGAGCCTCAAGGACAATGCAAATTAATTCAAGAGAGTCTTTACTTCCTGACATGAGTTCAAATCGTCCTGAGAGAATCATCTGCAAACATAAGATGGGAGATGACAGTGGCATTGCCAAAATTTGGAGGGATAATCCGTCCTTCTGTACACTTTCTTTCCATTAGGCAAGAGAAAGCTTCCATACATAAAAAGAACAACATAGAGGAGAGGGGGCAGCCCTGACGGATCCCACATTTTGCTTTTGAAAAACCCATAACTGGCCCCATTAACAACCATACTAAAAGTTGGAGTGGTAATGCATTCCTTAATTCAATCAATTCAAGTATCATCGAACTCTTTGCCTTAGGACAGAAATAATAATGTCCCAACGGATTTTATCGTAAGCTTTCCTTAGATCTTCGTTTAGACAAATACTTGTAAATCCCAGATTCTGTGAATATTTTCTTACCAACTCTTGCCCACGAAGCATAACCTCATTAATACTTTTCCCCTTAGCAAAAGCAAACTGATTTTGACTGATGAGAGTAAGGAGCAGAACTGATGGTCGATTGGCAAGAATTTTAGTAATTACCTTATATATAAAATTAAATAAAACAATTGGCCTGGAAGAGTCCAGCCGATTAGCATTCTGGGCTTTGGGAATGGTGGCCCAGAATGTGGTGTCCAAGGATAACACCTTTCTTCTCTCTAAATTACTTTTCCTTTCATTCTTCCCCTCGTCACTATTGTCATTTATGGCTATATTTATGTCAACGACTTAAACTGTGTTTGAAATACGACGCAAGTATTCTTAGACAATGGGATAAAAGTAATCATTATCCCCTCCATCATTCGCACCAGAGCTCCCTTTGGTCTTATTTGCACATTCCCATACCAAGACAACCTAAATTCAGGATTAGTTTTTGTGCCAAACTGGCAGCTTCTTCTCTCTTCTTTACTTTCCCTTTTATTGTTCCCCACACCACTATTGTCATTTATGGCTATATTTATGGTCAACGACTTGGATTGTGTTTGGAAAATGACGCAAGTATTCTTAGATGATGAGATAGAAGTAATCAGTATCCCATCAGCATTCGAACCGGAGCCTCCTTTGATATTTGGACATGTCCATACCAACACAAATTATTCCCAAAGTTCTCACGAATATTACTCGTTTCTAATTTAAAAAATTAGAACACACAAGGATACAAACATTTGTTAGCAAAGATGCAATGGGTCATAGTCACATAGGCATTGCAGATTAGGAGTCCAAACTTTATAAAAACCAATGTAAACGTTTCTACCAAAAGAGGGAGAGGGACACCTAAAAGGACTTGGATGGAGTTAATAAGCGAGGATATGGCTATGCTATCTCTTACAAAAGAGTTAGCACAAAAAGTAGAGGTGTAGGATCCATGTCTCCGACTTCATTGTTGGGAAAAGGTGTTTCTTGATTAGTTATTCTGAAGGCACTAATTACCTTTGTTATGTTTTTCTCAAAAAGTTGGGAAAGGCGCTACTTGACTGCTTTATTAGCTTTACTTGTTGAAGTAGAATATTACTATAATATCAACTAATACAATGAAGAAGATCATAATTTTACTAAAAGCTTCATAATTCAAATTTAGAAATAAGATAGTTGGCAGATCGCATATTTATTTAGTAAGAAAGTTGGCAGATGGCGGTTGAATTGGAAGTCTGTCATGTTTCTTTGCTCAGTGTAGTGGTTAAGGTCGTGAATAATGGAAGTTTCTTGTTCTCCTAAAAGCTTCGAGTAATTGAACTAATTGATCTTGTAAATCTTTGATTGTTTGCCCAGATGGCAAAAAATTAGTGATCCTGAGAGCATACAGGAGGTGCTCAAGCAAGTTTATGCTGACCATTCCACAAAGGTTGACAAGGTATTTTCTCGTATACTTGAAATAACCCAACATCCAGCAGCAGCTGCATCTTTTGCGTCAATCATGTTTGCACCGCAGGGTGAGCTGTCCTTTGGGGAATCTTTGTCAAGGTAATAAATTTCATTTCTTACTTGAGAATGAGGTCCTTTGAGGAATCTTTGCGTAATAGGCTGCTTTTTTATTAATAGATAGAAAATTATCTTCTCTAGGTGTCAGAGAAATAATGTGCCGATAAGTCTCATGTATGGGAAAGAAGATCCCTGGGTGAAGCCTGTTTGGGGCCAAAAAGTGAAGCAACACGTGCCAGAAGCTCCATATTACGAAATAAGTCCTGCAGGTCATTGTCCTCATGATGAGGTTCCTGAGGTACAAAAAGCTGCTCTATTACAATTCATAAGTGACTGACTTAATCGTGCAATTTTATGTATTAGACATCTTCTATCACATGCGAGATAAGATATGTATATGTATATGAGAACCTAGTTATATTCTCTACCGAAAGAAGGGAATCTAATTCTCTTTTCTATCAGGTCGTGAACTATCTATTGCGTGGATGGATCTGCAACCTAGAGTCCCAAGGTTCTCTTGCATTGCCTCTCCTTGACGATCCTTATTCCATCGAGTATGGAGTCACCAAGGACCTGGAATTTGTCAAGGGAGGATCTCGAAAATCTGTTCTTGTACGCTTCTTTGGATCTAAGTTTTCTGTTTGGGACCAGATACGATCTTACATTAAATCCAGCATTAGAAATTTCGGTATCACACCTAAGTAACTTCTTGGGTTACTCCGCTCATGTACATGTAATCTTTATATTCAAATGTAAATCTAATCTATGTAATTCAGTTATATTTTTTTTACACTTTTTAATCAATTTCAGAGAAGCATTAAAGTAGACTACATGAAGGTCATACTTTCATCTGGACACGATGCCAGGCTGGGTCATTTTGAATACATGCCACTAATAAAGTTTAAAAGATGAATTTTATAAAAGAGAAGGTGGGAATTGAACTTATAGATATAGTTGTAGAAGCCTTTCTCTCTCTTGTTCATTTAATCTTGAGCACATGATCCAGTATGTACAGTTCTGTACATAATATGTATTATTTTTTAATGAGGTTCTCTTAGGGGCTGTTGGGTTCATGAATCAGGCAGTAAATTCAGCCTGAATTTGGGAATAACTGACTGAATCATGTTTGGTTCATGAATTTGGGCTGAATTTAAAATTCAGCCTAAAAGAGGATTATTTCTAAATTTATGCTTAATTTGTGAATCTTCTCACAAGGGGATTCACCAAAATAAGATTGAATTGTGAATTTTCAATTCATCAACTAAATGATATTCCTATTTTATACCAATTCAGCATCAATGAATTCTCTCTTAATTAAGCTTCAAATTCATTAAATTCACTAACCAAACAGCCCCTTAGTGTGCACAGTAGATGGTTTCCCTAATGGTACAAAATTTACAAATAGACAGACCTATGATATATATCCTTCATATATCTAGTCAAACTGCAAGTGTAGAACTACACAATTTATATCTGTCATGCCCCAAATTTTTCGATTTTATTGAAGTACGAATACCGAGAAGCTTTGGGACGTGATCGGATAAACTGTGCTGTCAATTACACACAATCATTAAAAGACGTATAATTGAATATTTACCTTGGATGAGATTATTAAATAAATAAATAATTCAAAATATACTAACAATAATCCAAAATGCCATTGACTCATGAGTTCAAATTTAAGCATTTTTAGTTTAGGTTTCGAAACAAGTAAAAATTGTAATTTCCACCAGCTGTCAACAGTAAGTTGAAAATAATAATTTCAACCCGTCAAACTGCCTTCAATCTTAATGAAATTGTTAGCAGAGAACAACCTGTTTAAAAATCTCTCCTTTTAAGGATTTCAGCAACATGTATTAAGATTTATTATCCTAGGTGCATAGTTTATTTGGTAGTCATCTAATCATGATTGTTAAATTGTAGGGCATGCAGCCAACAGAAATCAACAGGAAGCATACATCCATATCTCCAAATTTACCATACAACCATATTATAAGGTAGTGATTCCTTACATCGTCTAGATGCCTAATATTTCTCCGAATTCCTAATTTCTAATTCAAAATTTTTGAAACCATGCAAAATAAATTGCCACCCATTAAGTTACTTTGTGGGACATTGCCCATTAAAAATACATGTAAAATATACTGACTGGTGTGATTGAAGTTTGATACATGATAGGTTGTTAATGTATCACCCGAAAAATCGGTATGTTGACTAAAATTGCTATTTTAGGAAACTAGTCTAAAATAGAAAAGTTTCGCTGCATGATTGGATTTTTAGTCACATTGTGTGTTTTGTTATGACAATTGACTTTTATAATGTGAGATGATTTGCTAAATCGATTGACCAAACTAGGCAGAACACCAGGATGCGAGGACTAGTACTGGCGTTGGGCACAACCTGGCGCTGAGACTAGCCTGACGCCAGGGTTTGAGAACACCTCACGCCAAGGGTGGGGCCAGGGTGTCAGGGTGCGTGTTCAGTGGGTTAGACTCGTACATGGGTGTGATGAATGGATTAAGTATGTGGTTCGTGGTTTACGCAAGATGGAGTAACGTGTAGCGCGCACGTGCGATATCAAGACACGCGCACGAGGGACTCAAGCCAAGACGTAGGAGACCTGAATGCAAAGCCACATGGCACTGGCCCAGGGGCGTCAGGAGCACGTAGGTGATGTGGCACCATGTGGTCATTAGTCGGTTAAAGGGAATCTTGGCACAGAGATATGGTTTGACCTACTCGCGGTAAATAAGGAAAGTACAGTTGGAGATCGGGAAGCTACTATTTTGGTTGAGATAATTAAGAGGGTAAAATCTTAATTAAGGGAAGTGAATAAAGTTACTTTTTACCAGCTCATAGAGGGGGGATGTCATGACAGAGAGGGGCGTCCAAATTGAATGGTGCAAATTTGGCAATTTCCTAGTTAAGATAGGAGTTGGACTTAAATAGGATCAAGGAATTCCGTATCGGATATCGGTAAAATATCAGTCGACCTAAGAGACAAAATTTCGGAGATATCGAAGATATTTGTAAAAAAATATCGGTGGTCAAAAACTAATTTGTACCATATATTTTTACAATCTAAATTCTAAAATGAGTTATACTAATTTAGACAAAGCATAGATTTCAAAATATGCATAAAATGCATATTAGGATGGGAAACAACTAGGAAAGTTTTTTTTTCTTTTTTTTTTAAAAATTGGGAAATTTTGCTAATATTGTAAAAAATTTAAAAAATAATATTTTGTGGTTTCGTTTTATCGGGTAGGGCCTGATATCGATATATCGGCGAAATTTCTCTAATATGGAATTCCTTGAATATGATAGTATCTTGGTAAAAGATCACAAATCCTAACTAAGTAAGGACCATTAGGGCTGGGAAGACTTTACCTAATTCAAGGAGTGTTGTGATTGGAGAGTTGGGATTTGGATTAAGAAATGAACCTTACGAGGAGATCTCCTAGTTGAAGTAGGGATTTGGTATATAAGCCATAGAGGGGGCCGGCTTGTGCGATTGCATGCCAAGCCTTGTGACGCCCTAGCCTTTTCCCTCTCCTTCTCCATTATTTCTAGCAAGCTTTCACCCTTCTTCTCAATCCCAAATCTCGTCCGAGTCAAGGAGCGAAGGACTCGTTGCGAAGAGAAGAGGAGGAGCTACGTGTGGACGTGTGGTTTACGTGCAACAAAGGGGTAGGATGGTTTTTCCCTATTAAATTGTTCTAAGCTCTTTTAAATTATTCTTATGATGATTTATTTGATCTTATCTCAGTAGTAGATATCGTATGAATTATTGAATAGATGAGAGATTCCTTTGATGATTATAAATATGAGTATGTATGTTGATATTCTTTGATTAATACATCATTCTATTGCTTGCATGCTAGTCTTTGATGGGAACGTCACTATGAATACATCTTTTGATCGTTTAGAAGTCAGAAAGGTTCTGATTTAATTGTTCTATATGATTATGGGTGGTGATTATAGTATTAAGATCTTCATTATCAAGAGGCAAGTGTCTTAAAATTGGTTTATGGATTTAAAAGCGTTCAAAAGTAAGGGATAACTAAATTCCAGAACATATAAGGGTCTAGAATAGTCCTGGGAGGGGAGTACCTAAGGTTAATAAGGTCCTAGTGTCATGATTAAGGGTTAATAACACGAGATACTAAGTATGATTAAGTATTGTCGTCTCGGCCAATACTGTTTCTACACCAATAGTTTGTACTGTAATGAAAAAGGTAAAAGACACAAATCCCAGTCTACTTCATAGCTCCTAATTTTCCTAGCTCTGAGTTGAGGAAAAAGTTATGTCCCTCAACAGGACTTAAACTAGAAGGCATAAACCAACATATTAGTGAATATTTAATTCTGGTTCTAAATTGGATGCACAATAATGCAATAGCTAGGAAGTCCATGTCAACTATGAGCATTTCTCTACATATTGCATCCATATAAGAGGCTGAAGTGTAACCATTATGTATTTCAACTTCAATGATAGGGCATGATCCAAGGTGTCAAAACCTGGTGGTGATTCCAGTGGTTGGCCTATCGTCCAGTGCCAATTCCAAGTGTCCTCTAGTTTTGATTCCAGAGAGCTTTATCTCTCTCCTATACCACCTATGGGGCCCATTTCTCACCATCTTGCTGTTAATTGGATATTATGCTTTAGTATTAGTTTCCTTAGTTAATTAGGTCTCTAAATTTTTAGCATCTTCAAGTTAATTACTTCCCTTAGAACATTGTTTGACTAATGGTAAATTCATTTTCCCCTAAATTCTACTTTGACTCTGGTCTGGAAAGGATAAAGTCTATAAATATGTACGGTGTCTTCCCCAATATAAAAGCAATGAGAAGCAAGTTAATGAATTAGTCTTTAGGTATAGTTATCCCTCCCCTCTTTCGTATGAATATCCTACAATGATATTACAGCTGTATACAGCAAAGATGTTCTCTTCTCACAATTGTCTTCCATTTTCCCAATGAAGAAAGAATTTGATGAACATAAAGAGTAATATAGAAACAGAGTAAGTCAATTGAACAGAGTATTATAAGCTGAAAGTAGAAGTGCAAATAGGTTTTGCACTGCCTAAATTGGTGAGAAGCTGACTAATTTACCAACAAGTGTATTGAGAAGCTGGAAAAGAATTAAGCGGAAGAATACAAATGAATAACTAAGAAACAAATAAGAAAATTAGACTTTATTCAAACTCCATAACTAACCAAGTGTTGGTGGTGTTTAATAATTTATTTGAGGCAGCTTTGTTTGAATATGGTACAGAGCTAGGTGGTTCCAATTTCGATCCCCATCCTTGCTTCTTAGCAGCCTGTGCACATGTAAGCACCTCCATTTGTTAATCCCTGCCTTGCCCGTGCAGGAGGGTGTTGGGTAATCCTTCCCTTCCTCTCTCTCTCTCTCTCTGCATCGGTCTGTTTGGGCGGTTCTGGCTTCATATACATTGCAGGGCCATTCCTTTAAAGCATGAGCTTTTAAGATGAGGTAACTCGTTTCTAACAGGTGGGATGGCCAGAACCATGCCTCAAGAAGCAAATTTCCTTAAATCAGTACTATATGAATCCAAGGCTTCTAATCCCATCAAAATTTAGTTTATTTGGCTCCTAGCACAATAATTCAATACTTTGGACTAAAAACGTAGCCTCTATATGGGTCTAGCTCTATTAATAGGATGCTCATTCTATATAGAGTTTCCATAAAAAGCAACTTCAATCATTCCAAGACACAAAATTTTGAAACAACTTTATCCACCTCCACTATATCACTCATCTGATATAACTTCTGAAGCTAGTCACCATATCTATTAAATTAAGAAAACATTCCTAATGTTTCTAAAATTACAGAGATTTTCTTGAGTTTCTAACCTCTTCTACTTATTTGCAACTAACATAGGCCCTGCATTAGTTGCACAGTCACAATATACCTAAGGTTCTCAACTGCTTTATGGGTTTGAATAAACATGTATTACATCCTGAAACTAGACCAATGAAAAAGCCTCAAATGTGAGAAACACACATGCAATGTGTTTGCACATGATGATATAGACATGAAACTCGAGACTAGAAAATTATGACACAAACAAATTGATATCTTCACCCCAAAGTAGTCTCTACAAAGTCAGTGGATAGCTTTCGATTTTTGAATTGGTCAATGGATATAATAGGGTGTTTCATGGCTTACCCCAAAGAATCCTTTGGAAAAATTGAAGGATCTAGCCTCTAGTATAATAAGCTCACCCAATCCACAGGGAAAAATTGTATGATGTGAAAAAAACAACTTCACCATGTTGAGATAAAAAAACTTACTAACTCATTATTAGAAATCTTAAGTGCAGTGGAACTTTTTTAAACTGAAAAAGGCTTACTTCATTGCATAAATTTAAAAAAAAACAGGTACCATTCACCAAGTTCATTAAGTATTCAAGTGTACAGAACAGCAAATCATAAAATAAGTCATGTTCATAAGAAAAAGAAGAAGTAGAAGAAAGCAGATTCAAGACAAGAAATATGATGCAAACTGCTAAATTCTGATAAACCTTGTCCAACAGCATTTGGAACTGCAAAATCCTCAATTGCTATAAAGTAGAAAATTTTCAACATTTTACACTAGTTTTTGAAACCTTATATCTCATAGTTTCAACAATTCATGCCTGATAAATCCTAAAATCCTGTAAAGGCTGAGAGAGTTAATCCATAATTCAATGCAGAGAATTAAATTTTGTCAATGGAAAAACCTCAACCTAGAAGGTATGCAGAAAGAATATTTAAAAATTTACTAAGCTAATTAACTAAGAAACAGTTGCCAAATTTTTTTCGTTGACTCTACGTTAACATGTATATAGATGAAATGATGAAACCCAATGGAACCATGGCCCTAAATTTTTAAGAACTGTCCAATCATTTATCTCCTCTGAACCTTCAAAAGCATAAACAGAGAGGAGGTAGAAGAGCCAATTTGGTAACAAAAAACCAGAAAACCAAAAAATAATATAAGAAATAAATAAGAATAAAGCTCACTCGAGGACCATTTTCTGATATGCACCCACGATTTATTGTCTTCTGCATAGCTGTTCTTGTCTCGTTGAAATAACAAGCACTGACATTCCTCTCCGCCTCCCCCAAACCCCTCCTCCTCCTCTGTGCCCCGCAATAAAGACTGGCAAATCTGTGGAAAATAAAGCATTCAATCTGGCAGCTACTGGAGAACTGAATATCTTGAATAACAACAAAAGAAAGACTTTCAGCCTTCCTTGAACCCTAAACATTACGTCAATCCCAACCATCCCCCCACTCCCTCATTCCCCAGTCTAAAAGCTGTGGGTCTGGATGAACCACACAAAACAAATGATGGTGCGTTGACGGTCTCAAAATCTCCAGTCCACCCTGAATAATGTCGACCATGACCAGCTGGTAGGAGAAGCTGGAACATTCAGTGCTTCTTGATTAAAAGTGACCCAAAAGCACCAGAAGGAGAGAGACCGGCAACAATGATGGAGGAACTGAAAAGAGAGGCTAGAGTTTAGAGAAAGCAGAATTCAGTAGGAGATCAAGGATAGAGGTAACTTCATAACTGAGGCAGTTTGATGATGCCGTACTTGGGGCATAGTCTATGCAAGCACTTCCTGCAACCTCCTCCAAATAAACTACTGCTTATCCGGATGAGTCTGTGATCAAGTCCATCGCCATGTGCAAGTACAAGAGAGGGGAGGGCCTTGTTGAAGGCACCGAATGTTCAGTTTGCCTTACCGAGTTCAGAGACGGTGAATATCTCCGGCTGCTACCCAAGTGCAGCCATGCCTTTCATGTCGATTGCATTGATGCCTGGCTGAAATCCCACGAGAATTTTCCTCTCTACCGTGCCTGTGTCGTTTCGGACACTCCTATGGCCTCCTCCTCCTCCGTTGGGCCGTCGGGGGTTGCCCTGTTGCCGAATTCGCAGAATAGTGTCGGATTGCACTGTGAAACTGATTGCAGAGCTCGTTAGTACCAGAGGCCTGGATTTCTGAAGATGAATTGAGAAGAAATACATTGGATGTTGAAGCTCTGAAGAGAGTTTCTTCCTCAAGATCTTACTATGAATTGAGGGTCCTCATTCACTTGTTGGAAAATCACAGACTGGGAGAAAGCTCTGTGGATATTACGGGTGATGATGAGCCCCAGCAAATTCGACATTTTGCATCAATGGATTCTTCCTCTTTGAGTAATCTGCTGCCCATAAATCAGGAAATATGGATACGACCAGAGAACTATTATTTTCTAGTGGTGCACCAGTTGGGCCTCCCCTGTTTGGTGCACCAGTTGCTATGAAACGATCATTTTCTAGTGGTGGCAGATTCATTCTGTCGATATATAGCAAAGGTAAGAACTCATCAGTTCTTCCATTGTGATTATGAGAGTTTTTTGGATTGGACTAATTGCTCCTGTCCTCAGTTTCTATACTTCTCCTCAATGTCCATGCAAAAAAATAAAATGATCTATTCCTCTCAAGTCTCAACACCTTCATGTCAAATATGTAACCAGATAACTGCCACTCTGAAGCAAACCAGTTTTGCAGTTTTTATATATTCAACAAATTTAACTTTATAGTTCATGAGAAGAACTCCAGATTCCAAAGAACTATATAGCTGATATTCTATATGTCAGGTCTTTCAATGGGTCATCATTAGGCTTGATGCATAATTCTCAACTCCCCTACATCAATGTCATGACAAAGTAAAGACAGACACGGAGAGACAGTGGATTACTACTATAACAATTCCTTAAAATTGGCAGCTTATAGAAGAAAACATTTTCAGTTTGCAATATGGTGCTTAGTGTCCTGCTAAACGAATTTCTTATCAGATTGGATGCAAACTAATCAGCAAAAAAAAAAAACTCATAAGAGAGAAATAAATTTTTTATTAACCTCACAGAGATATTTTCATCACCGAAGAAAAGGAAACCAAACAAAACTAAATAAAAGGTTACATTGATCAATAAAAAATGTATATAAATAGGAAAAGGTCTCTTGCTGGTTGCAAAAGTAAAGGTAATTAATTGGTTACATGTCACATACAGCAATGGCAATTGTGAGAACTTCAATCACAGAATGTATGTTTGTCATCACGGCTATCTCTAAACAAATCCATGTCACCACAACGAAGCCCAAATAAATCCATAGAAGAAAGGTAAGAAGCAAATTTCAAAAACTTAGTCACTTCCTCATTTCTACCAGAAATCGTTGCAAGAACACGCACCATTCTGGAAATGATGAAACCTCTAAGCATCTCTATTACTGATTTCCCAACCAGTAAGTTTTGACCCTACCTTCATAGCATTGTGGTAGTCTCTACAGGTGTGCAGGTTTTTAATAATGCAGACCGAGGAACAAACAGAGGTAATAATCAGAGCATGAGAAAGAGCCAATTTCTCACTGTGGTAGAGTACAGCTTCCTCTTTAGATTCTGGATCTATGTCGTGCAACACAGCTGTTGTATCAGGTACATAACCTGCCTCCCTCATCTGGGCACTTAAATATTTCAAATTCTCATGAATTTTGTATGTTTCAGGATGGGAGGTGTCTCCTGCTCGATACTCATGTCTGACTCCTAGCCAATGGAGCTGAAAGTTTCTTCTCTTTCTCCTTAGCAACAACATCTGAGGCCTTCACAGGAACAAGACCCGCCTTTGATTGTTCTGTTAATACAGAAGCGTCCAAACACTCAATCATCTTGGCACAGCGTTACCCGAGTTCCATGTTCCCATACACTCTACTAAGGTTCATTAAAGCTTCCCAAACTCCAAGTGTCGGTTCCACTGGCATCCTCTCTAAGAATTCCATGGCTTCATCCAAGTACCCAGACTTACCAAGCAATTCAATCTGTGCTACATAATGAACCATTGTTGGAGCAATCCCGTAATCTTTCACCACTGACTCAAAATGAAGTACACCTTCATCAACAGCATTTAGAACGCCACAAGCCGTAAACAACCCAAAGAAAATTTGACCATCTGGGTTTAGCCCCTGCTGTTTGAACCGTGTGAAAACATCAATGGCTTCTTCTCCCAGCCCATTATTTGCGTAACCAGTTATTGAAGTGTCCCAAGTTGTCAAGTTCCGCTGGGGCATTTTAACACGGACCTGAATGGCATCATCCATGGAACCACACTTGGCATAAACATCTATAACCTTGTTATAAACCCGAACCTCAATATTTCCCAAGGATCGCATGAGATGATTATGTACAGCCTTTGCTTCATTTAACAATTTCACATTTTTACATACATTCATCAACTGAAAATATCTTGGCAAATCAACGACAGTCCCTTGTTTTACTAAAATATCCAAAACTTCAACTGCTTCCTTAACTTTGCCTTGTATACCAAATTCATCAAGTTCTTCAATAGTCCCTTGAATCTTATTAGCCTCCTCCGGTCCGGCCTGCTGTCCTTCAGGATTTGCTGAGCACCATTCGAACAATTCTGAAATCTTTGCCCACTTAAATTCCCCATTCGAATAGTTTTTCCCACCGCAAATGCGAACGGCCGGCCACTGGGAGGAAACGAGCAGCTGCTTAGGAGGGCGGGAAGCTACCAAAGCTACCTGGCATGGGAGAGAGACGAGACGGATTTGACGTAGAGAGAGGATTAGCGCTATCTTGCTGGAATCTTTGGGGGCGATTGGCGCCGGTGGAGGTCAGGGAGGTGCTTGTTGCAGAAGCCAAAGGGAAGATGCAGCAATGGCGGGTTTAGCCAGGAGGAGGAGGGTGCGGTCGCAGGAGAAGCTTGGCGCTAGTCCACCTGGACCTCGGTTCGGTCAAACCAGATTGACCCGGTTTAGGTGTGACGAGTAATAAATATATGATAAATATAAATTTTATATAATTTTAACATCAAAACACTAGTAAGTATAACTCAAGTGGTTAAGGCTTATGTGTTTATTATCTAGTCTGAATCCCCCCTCAAACAGATTTTTAAAAAAAAAATAATGTGACCTGGACCTGTCTGGTTTGGGAGAAAACTAGCCAGTTTAATGAACCGGTTCTGGTTCTCCATGGTTAGACTGGCCGGTCCGGTCCGGATTTGAAAACCATCGAAAAAAGATACAACTTCTATATATTAAAACTTTCTGGAGAAAAAATATTAAGTCGAAGGAAAATGCCACAAACTAACTTGGATATTTTTTTATTATAGGTGCAATTCACCATGGGGAGTTGTAGTATGGTTTGTTCACCTATTAGATCTCAGTTTTGGAATCCATGACAAACTGTATATGAGATAATCCCAAATGAGTCACACTTAGAAAACAAACTCAAGCTTCAACAAAGAAGTTGAGTGGTTGATGTGAGACAGCTCCTAAAAAAACCCCGCAATGGTTACAAGCAATGATTCTAATAGTAGAGTCAATGCACGAGATGAACTATCAAACTGAACTTTACTCTAATTGGTAGGCAGGGTAAACCAACCAACTGGATTTATTTTCTTGATCACAATTTGAGTCCCCTAGGCCAGAGCTAGGCGAATAGACCGAGTATCCCCCAACAAACATTCCATTCCAAGAATAACAACTATCATAGAAATAGCCTTTTCTTCAAAAATCAATTCATTTCTTGTTTTTCATATCATCCAGATAATATTGAGATACATGTTGAAAGCACTTTGCCATGCAAATCCATCAAAAGAGTTTGGGTGACTTCTATCCCAAAGCTTTAGAGGGTGGTTTGGGAGCACTTTCTTAAACGATTTTTTATTTTTGGTAAATTGAACATAGCCCCCCCCCCCCCCAAATGAATTATAAAAAAAAAACACTTAACCACCATGTATTATTAAAACCATGACATAATCGTTGTGCCCTAACAGTGGAATTTAACTGTTAAGCTAAAAATTTGAATTTCGGGATTACCCCTTTCACTTATCTTCTCATTTCCAATAAAAAACTCATTCCATTTTCTCCTCCCTCCTTGTCTAAAAAAAATCAACATTTTCCATCTTGCACCTTGCTCCCCATTCTCCTAGAGCATTTTCGAATCTAACTCATACGCACTTGTCGTTTGATTTATTAAACAAGGGTTAAGTGTAATTTATAAATAATACATAGGGGTATTAAAATTCGGACCCTTGTGCTATGCATAAAGCTTATGTGGCTAGCTCTTGAATCCAAGTCAATTGCATTTGTTACTATTGTGTTTATAGTTATGTCCCAAAGCCACTAGGCATGACCATGGTTCTTTTGTTGGGCTCCAGCATTCCTTTCTTAGAATGGTTGCCAGTTTTCTTGTAGCAACTACCATTGCCTTTTAGATGGAGGAAGTTGACAAATATGAGACTCTTGAAGTTGTACATTTTCCATTTTACTTCCTTTGTAGTTTTTTATGATCATGATATGATATCCTCAATCTAAAGGAGGATAGCTAAATTATTATTATGGAGCAGCATTCTTAATTACCAACATGTTGATAGACAAGTACCCCTGCGATGTGGATGGGCTGGTAAAAATCATATTGGTTGTTGTGTACTTATTGCTTAATTTATTTTTTCTCATTAATTATTTGGATTGGAAATCCAAAATGAATTGAAATTAGTGCGGACAATTAATGCAGGAAAGTGGGAATACTATTATTTTCTTTCATAAGGAACATTAGTTGGAATGTCAATTCATACCCTTTAAGTTTTTAACATAACCCAAAGACTACTATTACTAAAAGTTACTAAAATATTGTTAAAGATATGAAAAGTAGCTTCTTTGGGTTATGCTTAGAAAAAATTAGTGTAAATCGCGATTCCCAAATGATGAGGTCTCAAGTTTTCTTCATATTATGTGGTCAATCAGCTAGGAATTTCATACTACCAAGAATTCTGGTGAAATACCATGTAACCCAAAAATGCAACATTTTCTTTCTAAAATACCCTCCTGGCTACCTTTTATGGTTTTACACACCGGTCACGTGTTGCACACCGAAACATGGGGACCTCCCAGAGAATAAATATTTATAACAATCACCCATTAATGCTCAAACCGCTTGTGGCTGTCGTAGGAGAGGAGATAGAGTAGGAGAGCCGAGAAGTATTTATGGCCGAGATGCAAAGTACTCTTTGCAAATTCATCATCCCCACCAGTAGGTGTCTCAAAAAATTTAATATACCTTCGTAAGGTTAAATAGGAGAAAAAATAACGAAGAATATAAAAATAATGAGACAAAATAGATTAAAAATAAGTAAGATATGATTTTTAGAATTTTGTCTTATACACGATTTCATTGCAAAATTGTGTCCTCATGCACACGATAGCACTACCTATAGACAGTGGTATCGTGTGCATGATGACAAATTTTGTAGTAAAATCCTATATTTGAGTATATGTTTTTATAAAAAAAAATTAAATGTCATATCTCTTATATTTTATCTATTTTTTACTATTTTTTTTTGCCCGCCTCTTTATTTTTTTGATCGTTATCTTTATGAGGATATCCTAAGTGCTTTTTGGTCCTTAAAAGAAATGAAGTGTGGATATGTCATTTTTGCTTAAATAGTAACCCTAAAGTAAAACCAAAGTGAGTGCTAAACATACCCTAAATTTCTTGAGACACCTACTAGTGGGGAGCCATCTATTCTTTTTATTTATTTCTATTTTCTTCTTTTCTCATCTTAAAATAATCTTTTTGAGAGAAATCTGTTAGATTAGATCCATTGCAGAATGGGCTACTCCTCTTTTCAAATTAGTCATCTATTGGACGGTATCTAAAGATCATTATGTTATCCTAATGGGATGAAAAATGATAACAAATTGAGAATACAAAAAGAATTGGCAAAAAATAGATGAAAAATAAGTAATATACAATATTTTAAATCTTTCTCTAAAAGCATGTACTTAAATACACAATTTCACTACAAATCGAGTGCACGATGAAATTGTGTATATAAATATATGCTTTTAGGACAAAATTCAAAATGTCATATTTCGCTTATTTTTTATTCGTTTTCGCCTATTATTTTTACGATCTTCTTTATTTTTTCTCCTCTTTAATCTTATAAGGATATACCAAATTTTTTTAGAAACCTACTTATGGGGATGATGAATTTACAAAGTGTATTTTGTAATACAGCCACAGGTATTTTGAGCAGTAATGTGTGGTCATTACAAACATTTCTTTACAGGTAGGTCTCAATCTTTTTGGCCCTAAAAGAAAGAAACTGTGGATATGACATTTTTGCTTAAATAGTAACCCTACCCCCCCATGAATTATAACAAAAAAACACTTAACCACCATGTATTATTAAAACACTGACATAATCGTCGTGCCCTAACAATGGAATTTAATTGTTAAGCTAAAAATTTGAATTTCGGGATTACCCCTTTTACTTATCTTCTCATTTCCAATAACTTATGGGTCTCTCGTGTGCCCTTAAGCACAGAATCATTTTAACTTAGCCGGTCGAACCGGTGACCCAGCCAATTGGTTTGGGAGGGTTTTTACACAACCCCCCCCCCCCCCCGGGACGCCCTGCGCCCGGTCAATCAGGAGCCAGCCCCTCTCTCCCCCGGCGCCCCAGATTGAGCCGGGACCCCTCCCCCCTCCCCCCAAAAATCCCCAGCGCCGTCACGCACCCCATTGAGTTGTGGGAGCCATCCTCCCTCCTCCCGTTCCTCGAGGAGCCACCCCTCCTCGACTCCTCTCCCCTCATTGAATCGCCAAAATCGCCAGCGGCATCGCTGCCCCATTGAGTTGTGGGAGCCACCACCGGTTTCCAAGGAGCCTCCCCTCTCCGTGGCGCCTCGCTATTGAGTTTTGAGAGCCGCCATCCCCTAGTTCACTGACTGCGGCGAGAGCCCAAGCCAACCATTTTTTTGTATTAATGACATCAGCAACAAGGTCAGCTCCGGTTGAACCTACAGGCAGAATTCCGGGTTCATGACCGGTCCGGTTTTTAAAACCTTGGACCCAACGAGTCTTCCTTCCGCTCTGCCCAACCCATCCCGATTGATTGAAGGCCTCTCTGCCCTGCAAACCAATGCGCAAAAGAAGGGACGCGCTCCCTTCTCCCCTCGCCGGAGGCCATGGCTTCGCCGGCCATCGCCTTCCTCTCCGCCGCCGCGTTGCCCGCCACCGCCACGTCCTCATCCATCGTGGCGGAGCTGCTGGAGAAGACAAAATGTTACCATTGGATCTTGATCCTCCTCCTCCACCACGTCCTCCCCCTCCGCATCTCCGGCGACCGCATCCGCATCTCCGGCGACCGCGTCCGCATCTCCTAAGACGGCGCTCTCGGATGTTATCCGGCCCGACGGTGTACCCCATTCCGTACAGGCTGGCTTCAACTGGCCGCGAGGCAATTTCCGACGAGACTGTGGCCAAGAGCGCCGGTCGCGGGGGTCGAGGTTTCTTTCCTTTGGCCGTCCGCCAGAGAGGTCATCCAATTGGGGTGGGGAAGGCTGGGACTTACTGCAAAAAGGGGCATCGTCAAGATCCATTAGAACCATCGCACCTTAAGGAACATCGTCAAGATCCACTAGTATCTGCCTCGTCGGGCACATCCTTGAGGAACAAATCAACTTCTGTTTCGGCATCTGTCCTATTTTCTTCAGGTATAAATCGACTTCTATCCTTCCGGGCTCAAGTGTTGGTATTTTGGGCATCTTCTGCCGGTTTCCTCATTTTCTTTCAAATTGTTTCTTTCGGTCAGTGTTCATCTGCTCTTTCTTTTGTAAGTTTCATTAGCTTTGTCGGCTGTATTTCTTTAGGTCTCGAGCTTGATTTAACATTAAAATGATCTCTGTTTTTTTTTTTTCTGGTTTAGGTCTTTCACATAATTCAGTTCTTCTTTGTTGAAAAGGTGCTTTTGCCACCTCCCCCACCCCATTTTATCCCTGCAATCAATTGTTTTGGGCAGTCAAAGTTTAAGTTTGCTGTATTCTTGCGATTTCCCTGAAATTTGCTATTCGAATGCAGTATTATGTGATTCAGTGGCATATGTGGGATATTTTCGTCCAAATGATTCGTTATTTTTGCTTCTCTTGAGCCTAATTTGTTTTGTAAGAGCTATAATTATTGTTGAGAATATGCTTGTCAGAACTCAATCAATATTGAAAAATGTATCTTCTGTGTATGGGGTAGTAGGTGCAGCCAGTTCTCTTTAATATGTTAGGACAACATTGGGATTATTCAATATTTTTGGTTCATTATACAGCTTGGACTTTGTCTTTAAGGATAAAGTTCGATTTATCATTATGTTTTTGAAATGCTTCTTTTCTCTTTTTTTCTAATAATGATTTTCGAATTTCTGTTATTCTTACTGGATTCTTTTCTGGTGCCTTTGTGGTGAGGAACAATGTTTACAGTGATGTGGATGATACCATTTCTTGTTTTCTTACGTTGTTAGCTACCTGATTGTATCAAGTTGAATTTTATGTGCAAATAATTATTACCTCGAATTTAACTTCAAGTACAATTTTGTGCTAATTGCATTTTTACGTTGACAAGTTGATATTTTTCTTTAGTGAATAGAATTTGGTGGACAGAAGTACAGCGCCATCATGATGTATATTTTTAGTCACAAATTTCGTGGCTACTAGATACTGCTATTGTTATTAGTGTGTCCCTGTAAATATGAATCTATACTGATGGAACTGTGTCTTATTTATTCGATATGCTATAATGGTGCCAAGACTATAATAGACTATATGGGCTAGATTTGAAGATTGGTTGAGGTTCTTGACAATATAAAACTAGTATTCTAAGCTGAATAATAATAATGAAGGTACTAATTTTGGAGTATAAAAGCAATTTTGAGATGGAAACTTGTTTTTACCTGCTTATGATAGAGTGCGTGACCTTGCAGGAGCATAACGGTACAGAACTTTCTGTTCTAAATCCTGTTGTGCAGATATGCTTTTAGCACCACTATAAACTAATTTTTGATTTTGAGAATGGTACAACTATATTTTAATTTGGATTTTCCTTGCAACTACATCTACTTTAATGCTTCTACGGTTTTTCAGATTGGCTTTTTCTTGCTTAGATGTAGAACAATCTGCTTGGAGCAAGATTAGTAGCTTATTCTTATTTTTTGGATGTTAATTCTTGGCTGAGCCATAATTTTATCATTGAGTGGCCACGACACTACAATGGAACCGTTGGTAAAATCTATTTCATATGAGTATAGTGTCAGGAGACTCTAAACAATTTTTCATCGGGTTAGGGAGTACAATTGAATTATTAATACTAAATGTTGTATGTATTAAGTGCAAAGGAGAACCATTGTAGACTAAATTTTTTTTTATGAATTCTCTTTTATAGAAGGAAAATTATATAATTATGAATAGACCATCTGTTTCTTGATTGACAAGTCTCTCTAGAGTATGTTAATGGAAGAATTGGATACAGATCCATGGAGGCTAGTGTAGAATGACCGGGAGTTTCAAGTAAATATTGGAGGGAAAACGCAACCCAAATTAATATCATGAAATGTAAAGGGTAAATTGGCTGAGCTAATCAATTAATGAACCATTACTGTCTAAATTTGAAGGTTTTACTCATCAAATTAGGAGAAAGTAAATCTGAATTTGTACTAATGGAACAATGTCTTATTTATTCAATACGCTAGAATGGTGATAAAACTATGGCATACTATATGGGCTAGATTTGAAGATTGGTTAAGTTTCTTGACAATATAAAACCAATATTCTAATCTGAATAATCTAAAAATAATAATGCACATAACTTATTTCAAGAAGCATGAGCACAACTTGAAGATGGAAACCAGTTTTTACTTGCTTATGATGGAGTGTGTGACCTTGTAGGAGCATAATGGTAGAAAACCTTATGTTCTAACTCCTATTGCAGATTTGCGTTCAGCGCCACTGAATACTAATTTTTTATTTTGAGAGTGGTACAACTACATTTAATTTAGATTTTCCTTGCAACTCCATCTAAACTAAAATTCTCTTGTTATTATTTAAAAATTCCTCGTAACTAGATTTATTTAATAATTCATCGTAACTAGATTTTCCATTTATGATAGTTTACTGACTGATTGGTGGTTTTATTGCATCTTTCAGGTTTTTATGATAATATAGTAATTCATAAAGAGCACTAAGGAAGGTTACATGGGCGACAGTTAACTCGATGGTCGACGCGCTGCAAGCGTTGAAATAAGACTCAAATGGATTGGACCACTTCTAGTGGATACTAGGGAAATCAGGTAGCTGCTGATTAAAGAGACTCACCATCAAAATGAAAGTACAATGTCTACTTTGTGGGGCCAACAACTTCAAGGAATTCAACGTGAGAAGAAAAAAAGAAAGAAGTAATGTTGACTGAGGGAAAAGCTGATACAAGACATGTAAGGTGGGCCATACAGTTTTCACTTGAAGCTGAAGCAAAGCATTTTTTGGTGCTGGCCATATAAAGGAACGACAACATCCAAATTGGGAGTCTCCAAAAGCAGCAGGATTAGAAAAAAAGGTTCTTGCCATTTTCAGCCAGAAATGGAATAGAAGGAGATCCTGAACCATCGAGATGATTTTCCAAAGTGCTAACATGAGCAGCAGCAGACAATGTAGGAAAATTTTCCATTTTAGCCACAATTAAATCGATGAGCACGGCTTGGTGGTTGAGAACAGAGCTATGGTTCTGAACTGCAATGAAAAGGGGAGAGCATACTGATTTGGTAGCCCAGACAGAAATGAAAACTGCCAACGGAGGGCCACAAGCCTGAGAGGCTTGGCCATTCGGCCAAGCAATATACATGGAGGTGAAGAAGAAGACCGGAAGCAAGGCACCGAGTCATTGTCGTCACGCACTGGGGAAGTAGAACTCAACACCACTTTAATATGAATTTGAGGCTTTTTTAGTGTTGTTTATTATGGCTTTCAAATTAATTGCTTAGTATGATGGCTGATACTCTCTAGGCAAACTATTGATGCATGCATGTTTTGATCACCATTGCTAGCATTTTTTCAGTTGTCCACTTAAAAATTAGCTTGCTGATTGTAGTACTAAATGAGCTGAGAATTTCTTGTTTTCCATGCGAGTTATTTCGGTCAAAATGAATTCTTTTGCAAGACTAATCCTGCTGCCAAACTGATTTTGATTAGTGTTACTTATTTTATTGCCTAAATTCTGCTTTACTAAACAAAAAAAATTGCTGTTTTTGAATCTTAGTGTTATTTTTGTGGTCTTCAAAGGGTTTTTTATTAGTGCTCCTATAGACATGTACCTATTTTTAATGAGACCAATTTAACCTAGTTAGTGCAAGTAAAAATGAGGAGTTAGGTTGATTTTGTAGTATATCCTTTCTATGCATACCTCAGTTTTTAGAGAGACTAATTTACATAGAAAGTGTGAGTGAATTAATTTGAGGATGGAGACACTTAAATATGCAGTTTTGATTCTTATACAATCCTCTTGGACTTATGTGCTTATATTTTCCAAAATCACTCACACACATCAGTACACATAGAAATACCATCTAGAAATTTGTTAACTACCATTTTTAGTGGGATGTCTTTAGTCAAGTCTATTTTTGAAAACGTGGTATTTTTAAAACTTCAATGATCATGATAGACCATCTGCTTAGCTTTATGGTGGGGGTGGTTTGAAAATAGGTTGAAGGTATAATACACCATAAGAAAAAAAAAAGAAAAATAAAGAGGTTTGTTACTATCTCCAATGAGTAACCGGGCCTTTGTGCCTCAGTAAGCTGAAGGGTTCGCGTAAAAAATTGGAGGTTAGAACAAATTCTCTAATGAAAAAAAAAGAAAAAAAAGAAGTTTGTTACTATCTCCAATGAGTAACCGGGCCTTTGTGCCTCAGTAAGCTGAAGGGTTCGCGTAAAAAATTGGAGGTTAGAACAAATTCTCTAATGAAAAAAAAAAGAAAAAAAAAGAAGTTTGTTACTATCTCCAATGAGTAACCGGGCCTTTGTGCCTCAGTAAGCTGAAGGGTTCGCGTAAAAAATTGGAGGTTAGAACAAATTCTCTCATGACTGCCAGCCATTGCACAGTCGGCTAAAAAAAAATAGAAAAATGGTGTATTATGCTTTTATACCCTATACTGTGGACTTACGGTTGAGGATGCTTAAGCATTATTTCTATCATGATACTTCAAGATAAAGATGCCATAGACTTATTTTGGGTTATTGAGCTCAACCATAACTTGACTTATGGGTCACATTAAAATGTGTGGAAGACAGAAATTTAGATTGTATGTCTATTTGTTCTGCACCTTTGTTTTTTGAAAAGTAATTATATATATATTGAGCAAATATTTCCAAGATGAAAGTGTGGAACAGAACCACTAATTTGAGCGTCTTTGTGCTTCAAATTGTTTATTTCCACAAGTATTAGTGCTTAGTCTCTTTAAAAGTTGTTATGTGTATAAGAAAAGATATATTGGGTTTTATTATTTTAGGTTATATATTTGTGGCTAACATGGCTGTAAACCCTCGTCCTACTAGGACACCGAGAGGTTTTACGGAGTAGTTTCTTTGCTATATTTTGTTTTTGTTTTGCTCGACGACTAGCAAAAATATAGGTTTGGGGGTATTTGATAAGCATAGTTGTTAGTGTAATTTTTCCGTTAAAATAAGGATAAATATGGGTTATTAGTGTTAAGTTTGTGATTAGGAGTTTAATAATTAATTTACTTTAATTAAATAATGTAGATGCGTTAATTGCTTTAATTTAATTATATTTTTATTGCACGTCTATGATGGAATTTGCTTGTATTGTAGGTTTCAAGAGTTTGAGTTGTAGAATGGCCAAAGTTTTAATCTGTTTCTCAGCTGAATATATTGATGGCTTTCAGTACTCCATATTGGAGTTTTGTTATGTTGGTTGCTCATAGTCTCTTGCATCTCACACGTGTAGTTTCATCTTAAGTTTTCCAATCTTTGGGTTGATATCACTTGTGGAAAGCTGCTTCTTGATTTTCTTTGTTTTTATTATTTTTAGATGTTAGTATTTAGTGGCCATAATTAACTTCCAGTTTGAATTGTGTCAGGTGGAATTTTATGCGAAGAAATCCAATGGCAGTTTTGGGCAAAGTTGCAGTTCCAAAGCCAATTAATTTACCAAGTCAAAAGTACTCTGCTGCCTTCTTATTCATGATTTTTTTATTTTGATGTTTGACCAGGTGGATAAAAACTTTTCTGTTACTTTTTAGGTTGGAAAATCATGGTCTGGACCCCAATGTGGAAATCGTTCCAAAGTGTTTATTTTCTTCTTTCTTATTCCTTTCTTGAAAATGTTGTCCATTTTGAGCTGTGCCTTGTTTTTTTCTTTATGTACAGTGGGGTAGTCAATTATTGTTCTTAACTGGGCTTAACGTGTTTTGGTGAATATGTTAGGGGCACTGTTAGTTGGGGAAGTCGATCATCTCCAAATCAGAACACTTGGGGTTCATCACCTGCATTGTCCTCATCACCTATTGCAGATGGGGTTGTTTGTCCCGCTCATTTAAATGGTCGACCTTCTTCTGGTGGCAGTTGTATTCGGCCATCATTGGCTGGAAGTGAGAGGTCACATGCATGGGGCATGAACTTAAGACCATCATCAGTATCTGGATTGGTGGCCTCATCACATTTGTCTGGGTCATTGCGTCCCTGCTGTGCAGAAACAAGACCAGGCAGCTCCCAGCTGTCTCAGTTTGCCAGTTTGCTGAAACTGTTGCTAAAACTTTTATTGCGTTGGTTGGGTCTGGAAATACAGAACGGCTGGTAAATTTTTTTACTGTAAGCCCCTGCATGCTAATTAATTGTTACATGTTATTGTTGAAGCATTTTAGCTGTTAAATTTAGCTTCATGTTTTTTGAGACATGTGAGTTGTCAATTTTGATTGTGTATTTAAGTTGCCTGTTGCATATGTTCCTGCAGAGTTCTCCATCCTCATTTACTTTGAGTTCGAGTGATTTTCCAACTCTTAGCTCTGACAAGAATTCTGAGTCAAATGTATGGCAAGGTGCTGAAGTTGACTCATTTTACTTGTAGTTTAAACCTTACTTTTGGCCCTGTGATGGAATGCATATACTTTGTCAGATGTCAACATTTTAATGTTTTATCGAAAATAAATTTTCTGACATGAACTTGACTCAGTGGAGTGGTATCGTAACACTTTTGTCAGTGGGGATCTTTAACTAGTTGTGAGCACATCTGCATTCTTTATCAAATGCATGTTTTACGAACATGATATTTATTTTTAATGTCATTGTTTGATGAATGGTTTACCTTGTTACTCTGGTTTGGTATTAAAAATATGACCATATGAATCTGCTTAAAACGTTTCTGGTGACTGTTTGGATGCTTGAGCTGTGTTGAGTATGTTGTGTATACTCTTTGCAGTGTGTAGAATGCATATCGATGCCAGTAATTCAGCAAACTATAGTCTTGTATTACTGATTTCTGTTTTCCACAAAAGTTTTCTGTGTGATTCCCTCCTAAATACTTTTTGAGAGTTGGGGCGATTCGAGAAATTAAATACTCTATGTTTCTGTTATTTGGTTCGTTTCCTTCTTCTTGTTATTGGCATATCTGTTGACACTATCGAAAATTTTCTTTAAAATAGATTCATTGGATGGACTTTCTTTGTTGTTGGCATCAGTAACTTCTCTCTTTTTAAAAAATTGTAATATTAAACTATTTTTGGATGGTATTCTGTTTACATGCACCCAGCACCCTAAATTTCTATATAAAAATATATAATCGCTTATTAAGATACTTGTTATGCAGTGGAGTGTTCATTGTTTACTTGCATTGAACTTTTGTACTGGTTTTGACACCAGGTCACAGTTCTCATGGGCGTCCTTCCTCATCCTCTAGTAAAGCTGCAACACAAGACAGATCTGAAGCTTCTTCACCTGGTACTTCATTGCATTGAGCGCATACCTTTTTGCCGAATTTTACTTTTTATTTACTACTTGTACAAGTATCTACTCGTCTTTTCTGGAGTGATCCACTACATTTGCCTCATGTGTATCAGATGGTGGATATATCGATGCGACTAGTGAGAAAGGTGTACGTACAGGGAGTAGGGGTGAGCAGGGGCATCCTGGAACTAGGCCTCAACGAAACATAGAAAAATGGCAGAGATACTCAGAGCAATCCTTGACATATACCAACCCTAGTGTTCCACAACAAAATTTTGAACATTGGTATGGTCCTTCTGTTCAAAATTCGCCTCCCGATGGATCTTGGTGCAGAGGATGCCCTCCAGCCGGTCCTTATGGACCGGCAGGTTCTCCTGGGAGTTATTCAGTTGATCCTCCACAGTGGTTATTATCAACCTCAGTCACTGATCCCTGTGAGGCCTGTGCTTAAACCAGCAGACATCTCCAAGGCCTGGAATTGGGGCTGGTGGATATGGACCTTGGAAGGGAGATTCTTGTCGATCTCATACGCCTGAATCTTATCCTGTTCCGAGTCATCCTATGATGCCAGTCAGGTACCCTGGGCCTATGTCACCATACGATGGCTATTATGGTTCTCCACGAGTGAATTTTTGCAATCAGAGTGAACGAGATGCCCCTGTTAGGGGAATGGTAAGTGGGCATGGTCCATCTCTTTATCACAGGTATCAGAGCCAGAATGCCCATCCTGACTCTGCAATATTCTCAGGAGAGTGATGAGTGGAAAAAGAAACCTACACCAGAATCAGACTCATCTCGTTCACTTGTGAAGTCTTCTGAAGTTTTCCCTCAAGAGCTTACTGATAAACATGAGTGAACGTCTCCAACAAGGCAGGAGGTGAATTTGATTCAGCCGACTATGAAGCACGGGTATGCTTTTCTGCAGCGTCAATTTGTTAGTATCAAACTTGCTTTTCCTTGATTAATTTTTTATTTTCTATTTGTTCAGTGTGCGAAACTGAAAGAGATTTCAACTCAGCGGGCTAAGGAAGAGGAGGAGAGGACAAGAGAGAAGAAAGCAAAAGCTTTTGCAAAGTTGGAAGAAGAACAGGACCTTTGGGGATAATGTTCCATCAAAGTCTGATGGCAGCAAACTTCTGCCTAAGCATGAAGAGGTTCCTATTCAGGAGGAAAGTACAGTAAAAAATGCAGTGGTTAGTGAAAAGCTGAGTGGTGGTATGACTCAAACATCAAATTCATCAATTCAGTCTAGATTAAATGTTGCAGAAAAGAGTGAGTTAGTTAATCATCCTGCAATTGAATTCACTGAAGTTTCTGGCTTTCCCAATCATGAAATGGATGCTGCAAGTACTTCATCTGTCTCTTCATCTCAAGTTGTTGATAGCTCTCCTAGTGAGGGAAGTGCTTTACAGTTGCATGACAATGGATCTTCCAAGCAGAAGCAAATCAGTCATCATCGAACAAGGAATAATATTTCGAATGACAAGAACCGAGGAGAGGGTTCAATTTGTTCTGGAAGCACTGCTCAAGAGTGCCTTGAGGCAAATGCAATGCATTTGGCGTCTGCGCCAGTGGAAGGAAACTCTATCAAACCCTCTGTTGAAAGTGGCAAGGTGAAATGTTCAGAAACTTTTGTCCAACATATTAGGCCTGTCTTGGTTGCAAATATTGTAGAGCCCGAGATTGTCCAGAGGCAGTTCCATCTATAGACAAAGCTTTGGACAGACAAATTGAAGCAGTCCCCTTGTAAGGAGAATTGGAACCAGTAGAAACCTCAGTCTTCTAGGAATGGATCAAGGAATAGTCAACCTGTTAGACTGACAGAGAAATTTCGTGGTAATGAAGCTGTTGTCTGGGACCTTGTGCAGCCACTGAATAAGCAGCAACAGTCATTCTAGCAGGTTGGTCAGATTGAAGGTCATCAACCATCCGGGAAGGGTGGGAGTGGAATGGGAAATAGTGTGAAGACTAAGCGTGTGGAGATGGAGAGGTATGTTCCAAAACCAGCTGCCAAAGAGCTGTCATTGCAGAGCAATTTTGCAACTGCTTCTTCGTTCTCCTCCTTTATCATCCATATCTGATGAGATGAGTAGCTCTAGGAATGATATCTGCGCTGTTGGTACTGAAAGTTCTGGTACAGATGCAAAGAATATTGAGAATAATCATGGGAAAAAACATGCATCATGGCGCCAGCGCAGTCCCAATGAATCTCATGTAGGCTTGGATGGTGCCCGTGAAGAATCTGTATCTTCTTCTGCTGTTGGGGAAGCTGTTGAGAAGTTGGCATATGAACACCAGCAATCAGATTCAGATATAAAGTCACACAAACAGCAGAATCATGGAGTGTATACTGGTGGGCAAACTGATAAAGTCATGTCCCTTGAGCAAGTCAGTGGATGTGCTGCCTCCAAAGACAATGGAATATCTGGAAGGAGGAGGAGGCAAACCAACAGATTTGGCAAGGGTGATGAGTTGGCAAGGGTGGTGAGCATTATCAGAATGTCAGTGAGGAGCTTAATAAGGATTTAGACAAAGCAATGCCCGAGGAACTAGGTATTCTTACCCCTGCTGTTGAAATTCATGTGTGGGATGGTAAGAAGGATTTGAAACCTGAAAACAGGCAAGTTATGGGATCTCATTGGCAACCAAAAGGTCCTAAACAGCAAAACAGTTCTAATCAGAACCAATATGGAAGCAGAGGCAGCGGGCCTCAGAGGGCTACAGTTCGAGTTGTTACATCTTCCACAAAAGATGAAAGCTCGCAAGTCCAGCCTTTTGAAAGTCACAGGTGGAAATGCAAAAGCACAGTGTTTCGGAAACAACCCACTCACGTCATCAGGACACAAAATTTGTAAAAAGCCAATGACTGCTCAACTCAAGGAGTAGCAGAAAATACAGATATTTAGATTGAGAAGCAGCAAGCTTCCTGGGATATGCGGAAACAGAGTCAGTGCAATGGTCGTTTTCGGAGAGGGCAAGGAGGGTCACCTCATGGAGGCGGTGGGTGGGGGCATTCGGGGCTAGTGACCCACAAACAGCAGGGACCTTTGAATGGGGATAGAAGGAAACATTACAATTCTCACTATTGAGTACCAGCCAGTTGAATCTCAATATATGAAATCCAACAATGTGTTTTCTGACTCGGCTCCAACAGAAGAGGTTATGCTTGAAAGTTCTGGGTTGAGATTCAAGGAACGCAGTCAGAACATTTCTCGGCGAGGAGTTCATTTCCATGGACGGAATGGCGGAGGTGCTGTAAGTAGAGTAGCTGCTTCCTAGGACTATCAAAAATGAATTGCGAGCTTACATGCAACATGTTACGCCTTGTCCTGATGGGAACCCTTTATATGAGGTATGTGTGAGGTATGCATGAGCATTGTGTTCCAGCAAGAAGAGAGTGATTAACTGATACTCCTTTATGACACAATTTGTTGGACATGTTTTAATGACAGGTATTTTGATTTAGGGTTGTGAAGCTGGTTGAATCTTGCAGGTATTGCGATGGGGCTTGGTTGACTAAAGGAGGTACACGATGTGAGCTTCTTGTTGTCTTGTAGTTCTTTTTCTTTTGTTGAACATCAGGCATCTTTGTCTAGGATTCCTGCATTCATATTCAGTTATTGCAATGTGTTGGGCTCAACTTTTTAGCTTTGTCGGACCGAGACCAAGAGAGTTCTAGGTCTCACTCTCGTGCTTCTCTGCTGCCATGCTTCACCATGGGTGTCTCTCAGGACCCATAAGCACCCGGGTTCCTTCTCCTTTAGAAAAAACTCTCTATGTCAGGCTCTGAGGATGACTAGAATCCCTAACCGTGGCGGCCTCCTCCTCTGCTGGCTCTTCCCTCAACCCTCCCTCTCTCAGATGGAAAAATTCATTCTCGAAGGCCTCTCTTTCTACTAAACTGACCCATTACCAAAATCTTCTCTCTTGGTATAAAATCTCAACAGCGGGCTTCTAAGTAAACTCCTTCGAGGTTTTTTAAAAAAAATACTAGAATAGAACTCTCCGACAAATTCTACATCATCTAGAAGCTCTTTGTCTTCTCTACAGAAAATTGCAAGTAAAAGAAAATCTAGTAGATTGCTTAATTCTAAGTTGGATGCTTTTAATGAATTACCCACCGGGCAAAAAGGTTGGATGTCTCTAACCTAGTTCGTAGAGAAAACATTCATCTTATTGGTCTATGTGAAACAAAAATCAAAGCTAGAAAATTTGTCAAGATTGAAGGACATATTATTCGAGGTTGGCATTCTCTGCATAACTATGCATATGATCCTTCAAGCCGCATCTTGATTTATTGGAATCCCACTATTTTTAAAGTTGAAAAACTTTTAGAGAGTGACCAATCTATTAATTGTTATGCAACTCAGCTTAACTATGGTTTTAGCTTTTTCTTTTCTATGATTTATACTTCCAACTCATCTTAAGAAATATAACTTTTATAGGACTCTCTTATTCAAATTAAAAATAGTATTGACAATGTTTGATTTCTTATTGGTGACCTAAACAACATTCGGCATAATGATGAGTGGATGAGAGGTAATGCAGTTCAGGAATGGCAGTTAGATAAGTTCAATAGATTCATTTATGAAGGGGAGCTTATTGAAATTCCTTCTTCGGAGCCTTATTCAATGAGTAATTGTCAATCAGATGGAACTCTTGACTTACATGCATCTTGATTGAGCTCTTTGTAACTTGCATTGGATGACTAGTTTCCCAACTGCAGTCATTAAATGTCTTCTTTGAGATACCTCGGATCATTCACCTCTCTTTTTTCCTTTGGAAGCTTTGGTCCCTTTCTTATATATCTCGGCCTTCCTTGTAGGGGGTTAATTCAAGGAAAAAGAGGAGAATAGGGAGGAGAATAGAGAAGACGAAATGGGGAAAGGAGTTCTCTTGCAAGCCAGGCGGCGGCTCAGACAGAGAAGGGACAACGGGGGTGAAGTAGGAGATGAGATTAGGGAATACGACTGGAACGATCTATTATTGTTCTTGGATCCAGATTCATAATATTCTATTATTAAACATCGGAAGATTAGTTTAATAATTTATTTAAGCCATCGTTCGTAGCTCTTCCTCCTTCTATATTCCTTTTAGGCATAAACTTTTTGAAGATCAAGTAGCTCTCCTCACTCGTCCTATTAGTGATGATAAAATTAAACAAGTTGTTTTATTTTCACCCAACAAGTCTCCCGGTCCAGATGACTTCATTAAAGAGTTTTTTATTCATGTTTGGGATTTAGTTGGTAAGGACTTTATTGCAGCCGTAAAAAATTTTTGATCATGGGAAACTACTCAAGGCTTTAAATGCTTATTTTCTTTCCTAGATGTCTAAAACTCAAGATGCTAAAAACTTTTGATGACTTCAAACTTATTTCTTTATGCAATTTTATTTATAAGTTGTGCCTCCTACCTCTCTCTTGTGCTGCCTTCTCTTATTAGTCTTAACCAAACATGTTTTACTAAAGGGAGAATCATCAACGAAAGTACCCTTCTGGCTCATGAACTTTCATTATGAATTGGGGCCAAATCGTATTTGTTTGAAAGTGCATCTGATAACACTTAGAGTTATTTGGTATTTATTTCTACTACTTTCAGTGTTATTATAAATGGATGTTATGGCTTTTTTTTTTGGAATTATGGTTTCTTTTTTGGAGAGAACTATTTTAAGATTAGAAATTGGGTAAAATACATCCAGATCTGGATTGAGCACTTTCCTTTATGCTTATAGTTGGGGGTGACACTTCGGACAGCTGCAGATTCAATTGGTTGAAGAACACCTTCCGGAAAGTTTTCTTGCAAGATTGTTTGGGATTTTTTCTGTTAGTCTGCCCCTATTGTTGACTAGTGTGGACTATTGCCTCGCACAAAAAATGCATATATAGACATATCTTCATTTTTTTGCTTGCTCTTTTGGGTGGTCATTTGACTCTAGAGTATCTTCAAAGGGGAGACATATTTTTGGTTAATAGTTGCTCTCTTTGCTTTCTTGCAATTGAAAGTCGTGATCACTCTTTTTTTAATGAAGCTTCTCCGACGAATTATCATGAATTTTAAAGCATATTTTCAATGTTTATATCTTTGTAGTTTTGTACGAGCGAAGAATCAATCTCTTCATCAAATGCCATCATTTGTAGAATTCTTAATCTAGTGAAAATAGCATATGAGGCACTTGGATTCAAAAGCTTAGTCATCGGCATTGTGCATTGCTTATCTGATTTTTTTATTAAGTTATATTTGATTTTTGTACTTTTTCCCTAGGCTTTCTTTGTTGGGCTCAATATAATACATTTTATATTATATATTAATGTCTGGTTCCTTTTATTTTATATTATATGATGATTAGGATTTTCCTAATTACCTAGAGCTGAAAAGCTGATGGGTAGTGTAAACTGAGAGTATCATGGCTCTTATTTGCAGTTTTACCATGTCGTGGATTTACCCTTTACATGAAGTGTAAATGGTACTTTCTTTGTTCCATATTAGAAGTCCTATTTGTTTTAAAAAGAAGTTACAATGATATTTGAGGAGGATATTCTTTGGTTGTACCCTGACACCCGTTATGCATGGGCCACTAATAGTTGAACTGGAATTACTTTTAGTAGTACTGGAGTTCTTCTAGATTGTTGATATTGGAATTTTGTAACATTAAGGTTTTATTGACTCCTGTTAAATTTTGTCAGTGACAACTCTTTGTGCAATCTAGGCCAAACTAACTGTCCAAATTAATGTAAACAGCCAGCCTTTAAGAATACTTGCAACCTACGTTTCAAACCTTGTAGAACAAAAGCAATGACCGAGATGCTTGTGTTGGATATTCATATGCACAAAAACCTCAGCAGGGAAGTCTTGGTCACGCAACAAGAGGCCTCTCAACGGAAGGCCGGCTGTGAGTGGGGAGAAATGCAAGGGAACAATCCCAACCCTCTCGTCTGTCCCACATTAATTGCCCTAATTAGAAAACAAGTGTATCCCTTATTTGGAGCTGCTCACACCCACCATAAGCGATCAAAAACGCCATAAAATTGATAACTTTATTTGCCGTTGACCCTCATATAATACACAAAAAGGTGTACAAACCTTAGTCATATGAGTTCAAATCGACATAAATAACAAGTATGGTGGCCCTTGAGGGGACCAAATGGCAAAGCCATTTTGTAAAAGGCCGAATGTTGTTTGAGGCCCAATGAAGGGCCAACGGCCACCACATGGGCAGCCACCCTCTTCGTGCAAAATTGGCCATTTTCTCTGGCATCATTCATAACACTAAAAAAGAAAGGATCAAAGGTGGTTTTAGGGTTTTGGAGGAAGAGGTTTAGGCTATGCCCAGGCTATATAATCAGCTGGTGAAACTTCACTAGCATAGTCGTTAGTTAAACTTGAAGTGTCCATCGATCAATGATAAATATTTTCTATAATGGCACTTGCACTAGCCGGTGCTATCGACCATGAGTCCCATTGACCTAAACTTCACCGGCGACTAAGATAATGAAGCTTGACAAGCTGATTACAACTCCCTACGCTGCTCCTTAATGTGATGCAATGTTCCTCGAGTGAGCGCCTAGGACTTCGACTCCCCTTTGTACGGTCCTTTTATGTATGCACGTATAGTCCTTATACGTCATCTTATGCGCGTGCAGTCTCCTTATCTCATGTGCTTTTAAATTGTAATTTTGCCCTCAATTTGGTGGGCTCCATGCCCACATGGCGGGGGGTGACGGGGTTTGGTGATGATTATTGGTGACAAAAACATTTTTCTTTCCTTGGTGGCTCGACAGGCTGGATTGACGAGGAACAATTGTAGGGATATGTAGAGGAGTTGGAGCTTGGATGGCCCTGACGCATTGGCCCTGCAGCCTGTAAACCTGTCTATCGAGCCGCCTGGATGATACAATTTTTCCGATAGAAAACAGTCCTTTCGGTCCACGTCCATGTCCACAAAAGCATTTTTTCTATCCGCCTCAAGGTTTTCTGCCTGAAAATCTACCATCATATAAGAGCTTTCGATCATCGGGATTGATGGCACATATGCGTGTGCTAAGATGATGCGCATGTGTGTCGTATGCATGTCGGACTCTAAATGAAATTCTTGAACCGCATCCTGGAGGAAGAACGGCCATGAGAACTGTTTTGTGTCCGCTTTGTTATGTGTTGCAGCTTTACTAGAGAATGAGGAAGGACGGCCATGAGAACTGTGACCTTGTGTGAAAACCAGTACAAAAGTTCAATGCAAGTTAACAATGAAACTCCATTGCATAATAAGTATCTTAATTAAATATTATATATTTTTATATAGAAACTTCATGGTGCATGTAAACAGAATAGAACACTTAACCATCCAAAAAAAAGTTGAATATTAAAAAATTTTAAAAAGAGAGAAGTTACTGATGCCAACAACAAAGAAAGTCCATCCAATGTATCTATTTTAAAGAAAATTTTAAAGAGTGAATAGATATGACAATAACAACAAGAAGAAAACAAACCAAATAACAGAAACGTAAAGTATTTAATTTCTCGAATCGCCCTAACTCTCAAAAGGTATTTAAGAGTCAATCACACAGAAAACTTCCGTGGAAAACACAAATCAGTTATACAAGAATGTAGTTTGCTGAATTATTGGCATCGATCTGCATTCTACACACTGCAAAGAAACAGCATACTCAACACAACTTAAGCATCCAAACAGTCACCATAAACGTTTTAAGCAGACTCATACGCTCATGTATTTAATACCAAGCCAGAATAAAAAGGTAAAGCATTCATTAAACAATGACATTAAAAATAAATAACCAGTTCCTAAAACATGCATTTGATAAAGAATGCACATGCAACTAATTAAAGATCCTCAATGACAAAAGAGTTATGATACCACTCCAATGAGTTAAGTTCATGTTTAAAAATTTATTTTCAATAAAACATTAAAATATTGATATCTGACAAAGTATATGCATTCCATCACAGGGCCCACCTTAACAGGAACGAGCTTAAGAAAACAATGCAGTGCACTGGCAAACCTAAATCATCAGATCCATTTTAAAGTAATGCATTATCATTTGGGTTGGAAGGGTGATGCATGCAAAAAATTGTGAGATTCTACTGCATCCAGTATATATTAGTCGTTCACAGAGATATTGATTGAAGAATGTCGAAAACTCTTGCAAAAACTATATCACATATATTCTCCAATATTGTCGTTATTGGGTAAAGTGTTGGATAACCATTTTCTTCTAGAGCTTATACATGTACATATGCGAAGGCCAAAAGTAAGGTTTTAACTACAAGTAAAATGAGTCAATTTTAGCACCTTGCTATACATTTGACTCATGACTCTTGTCAGAGCCAAGAGTTGGAAAATCACCCGAACTCAAAAGTAAATGAGGATGGAGAACTCTGCAGGCAATTTAGATACACAATCAAAATAGATAATTCACATGCCTCAAAACACCTGAAGCTAAATTTCACAGCTAAAATGCTTCCAACAATAACATGTAACAATTAATTAGCATGTATGGGCTTACAGTAAAAAAACTTACCAGCCGTTCTCTATTTCCAGACCCACCCAGCGCAATAAAATTTTCATCTACAGTTTCAGCAAACAATAAAACTTTCATCTACAGTTTCAGCAAACCGAGACAGCTGGGAGCTGCCTGGTCTTGTTTTTGCACTGCGGGGATGCAATGACCCAGACAAATGTGATGAGGCCACCAATCTAGATGCTGATGATGGTCTCAAGTTCGTGCCCATGCATTAGAGGCAAGATCATGCGACCACTCACTTCCAGCCATTGATGGCAGAGTACCAATGCCACCAGAAGAAGCTTGACCATTAAAATGAGCAGGACAAACAGCCCCATTTGCAGTAGGTGATGAGGACAATGCAGGCGATGAACCCCAAGCATTCTGATTTGGAGATGATCCACTTCCCCAACTAATAGAGCTCCTAACATATTCACCAAGACATGTTAAAGTCCAGTATATAAAGAAAAAAACACGGCACAACTCAAAATGGACAACATTTTTAAGAAAAGAACAAGAAAGAAGAAAATACACACTTTAGAATGATTTCCACATTGGGGTCCATACCATGATTTTCCAACCTAAAATGTAACAAAAAAGTTTTTATCGCTCTGGTCAAATATCAAAATAAAGAAATCATGAATAAAAGAAGGCAGCAGAGTATTTTTGACTTGGTAAATTAATTTTCGATAAAGCATTAAAATGTTGACATCTGACAAAGTATATGCATTCCATCATAGGGCCAAAAGTAAGGTTTTAACTACAAGTAAAAGGAGTCAATTTCAGGACCTTGCCGTACATTTGACTCAGAATTCTTGTCAGAGCTAAGAGTTGGAAAATCACCAGTAAATGAGGATGGAGAACTCTGCAGGAACATAAGCAACAGGCAACTTAAATACACAATCAAAATAGACAATTCACATGCCTCAAAATACATGAAGCTAAATTTCAGCTAAAATGCTTCAACAATTAATTAGCATGCAAGGGCTTATAGTAAAAAAACTTACCAGCCATTCTGGATTTCCAGACCCAGCAAATGCAATAAAAGTTTCATCTACAATTTCAGCAAACCAAGACAGCTGGGAGCTGCCTGGTCTTGTTTCTGCAGTGCAGGCACGGAATGACCGTCTGACACAATTCATACAAGAAGCAAAGTATGGCCACTGAATACTAACATCTAAAAATAGCAAAAACAAAGAAAATAAGGAAGCAGCTTTCCACAAGCAATATCAACCCAAAGATTGGAAAACTTAAACCAACTCACCATCCTTTTCTGCAACATTCATTCTAGACTGAATTGATGAATTTGATGTTTGAGTCATGCCAACTCTCAGCTATTCACTAACTAAACCACTGCATTTTTTACTGTTCTTTCCTCCTGAAGAGGAACCTCTTCATGCTTAGGCAGAAGTTTGCTACCATCAGACTTTGAAGGAACATTATCCCCCATGGTCCTCTTGTTCAATTCTTCCAACTTTGCATGAGCTTTTGCTTTCTGCTCTCTTGTCCTCTCCTCTTCCTTAGCCCGCTGAGTTGCAATCTCTTTCAGTTTCGCATGCTGAACAAATAGAAAATAAAAAATTAATCAAGGAGAAGCAAGTTTAATATTAACAATTTGATGATGCAGAAAAGCATCAAATAGGGTCCAGACCATAATTGACTACCCCACTGTACAAAAGTAGAGCCCAACACATTGCAATAACTGAATATGAATGCAGGAATCCTAGACAAAGATGCCTGATGTTCAACAAAAGAAAAAGAACTACAAGACAACAAGAAGCTCACATCGTGTACCTCCTTTAGTCAACCAAGCCCCATCGCAATACCTGCAAGATTCAACCAGCTTCACAACCCTAAATCAAAATACCTGTCATTAAAACATGTCCAACAAATTGTGTCATAAAGGAGTATCAGTTAATCTCTCTTCTTGCTGGAACACAATGCTCATGCATACCTCACACATACCTCATATAAAGGGTTCCCATCAGGACAAGGAGTAACATGTTGCATGTAAGCTCGCAATTCATTTTTGATAGTCCTAGGAAGCAGCTACTCTACTTACAGCACCTCCGCCATTCCGTCCATGGAAATGAACTCCTCGCCGAGAAATGTTCTGACTGCGTTCCTTGAATCTCAACCCAGAACTTTCACGCATAACCTCTTCTGTTGGAGCCGAGTCAGAAAACACATTGTTGGATTTCATATATTGAGATTCAACTGGCTGGTACTCAATAGTGAGAATTGTAATGTTTCCTTCTATCCCCATTCAAAGGTCCCTGCTGTTTGTGGGTCACTAGCCCCGAATGCCCCCACCCACCGCCTCCATGAGGTGACCCTCCTTGCCCTCTCCGAAAACGACCATTGCACTGACTCTGTTTCCGCATATCCCAGGAAGCTTGCTGCTTCTCAATCTAAATATCTGTATTTTCTGCTACTCCTTGAGTTGAGCAGTCATGGCCTTTTTTACAAATTTTGTGTCCTGATGACGTGAGTGGGTTGTTTCCGAAACACTGTGCTTTTGCATTTCCACCTGTGGACTTTCAAAAGGCTGGACTTGCGAGCTTTCATCTTTTGTGGAAGATGTAACAACTCGAACTGTAGCCCTCTGAGGCCCGCTGCCTCTGCTTCCATATTGGTTCTGATTAGAACTGTTTTGCTGTTTAGGACCTTTTGGTTGCCAATGAGATCCCATAACTTGCCTGTTTTCAGGTTTCAAATCCTTCTTACCATCCCACACATGAATTTCAACAGCAGGGGTAAGAATACCTAGTTCCTCGGGCATTGCTTTGTCTAAATCCTTATTAAGCTCCTCACTGACATTCTGATAATGCTCACCACCCTTGCCAACTCATCACCCTTGCCAAATCTGCTGGTTTGCCTCCTCCTCCTTCCAGAAATTCCATTGTCTTTGGAGGCAGCACATCCACTGACTTGCTCAAGGGACATGACTTTATCAGTTTGCCCACCAGTATACACTCCATGATTCTGCTGTTTGTGTGACTTTATATCTGAATCTGATTGCTGGTGTTCATATGCCAACTTCTCAGCAGCTTCCCCAACAGCAGAAGAAGATACAGATTCTTCACGGGCACCATCCAAGCCTACATGAGATTCATTGGGACTGCGCTGGCGCCATGATGCATGTTTTTTCCCATGATTATTCTCAATATTCTTTGCATCTGTACCAGAACTTTCAGTACCAACAGCGCAGATATCATTCCCAGAGCTACTCATCTCATCAGATATGGATGATAAAGGAGGAGAACGAAGAAGCAGTTGCAAAATTGCTCTGCAATGACAGCTCTTTGGCAGCTGGTTTTGGAACATACCTCTCCATCTCCACACGCTTAGTCTTCACACTATTTCCCATTCCACTCCCACCCTTCCCGGATGGTTGATGACCTTCAATCTGACCAACCTGCTAGAATGACTGTTGCTGCTTATTCAGTGGCTGCACAAGGTCCCAGACAACAGCTTCATTACCACGAAATTTCTCTGTCAGTCTAACAGGTTGACTATTCCTTGATCCATTCCTAGAAGACTGAGGTTTCTACTGGTTCCAATTCTCCTTACAAGGGGACTGCTTCAATTTGTCTGTCCAAAGCTTTGTCTATAGATGGAACTGCCTCTGGACAATCTCGGGCTCTACAATATTTGCAACCAAGACAGGCCTAATATGTTGGACAAAAGTTTCTGAACATTTCACCTTGCCACTTTCAACAGAGGGTTTGATAGAGTTTCCTTCCACTGGCGCAGACGCCAACAGACCAGACTCCCCAGTTTCATCATTCACTTTATGTTTGCTCTTAGAGTTCCATGTATGCTTCTTCTTATGCTGGGAGGAAGAATCATCAACATTATACATATTACTCACTGAGATCGATTCGCCAAATGCATTGCATTTGCCTCAAGGCACTCTTGAGCAGTGCTTCCAGAACAAATTGAACCCTCTCCTCGGTTCTTGTCATTCGAAATATTATTCCTTGTTCGATGATGACTGATTTGCTTCTGCTTGGAAGATCCATTGTCATGCAACTGTAAAGCACTTCCCTCACTAGGAGAGCTATCAACAACTTGAGATGAAGAGACAGATGAAGTACTTGCAGCATCCATTTCATGATTGGGAAAGCCAGAAACTTCAGTGAATTCAATTGCAGGATGATTAACTAACGCACTCTTTTCTGCAACATTTAATCTAGACTGAATTGATGAATTTGATGTTTGAGTCATACCACCACTCAGCTTTTCACTAACCACTGCATTTTTTACTGTACTTTCCTCCTGAATAGGAACCTCTTCATGCTTAGGCAGAAGTTTGCTGCCATCAGACTTTGATGGAACATTATCCCCAAAGGTCCTGTTCTTCTTCCAACTTTGCAAAAGCTTTTGCTTTCTGCTCTCTTGTCCTCTCCTCCTCTTCCTTAGCCCGCTGAGTTGAAATCTCTTTCAGTTTCGCACACTGAACAAATAGAAAATAAAAAATTAATCAAGGAAAAGCAAATTTGATATTAACAAATTGACGCTGCAGAAAAGCATACCCGTGCTTCATAGTCGGCTGAATCAAATTCACCTCCTGCCTTGTTGGAGACGTTCACTCATGTTTATCAGTAAGCTCTTGAGGGAAAACTTCAGAAGACTTCACAAGTGAACGAGATGAGTCTGATTCTGGTGTAGGTTTCTTTTTCCACTCATCATTCTCCTGAGAATATTGCAGAGTCAGGATGGGCATTCTGGCTCTGATACCTGTGATAAGGAGATGGACCATGCCAACTTGCCATTCCCCTAACAGGGGCATCTCGTTCACTCTGATTGCAAAAATTCACTCGTGGAGAACCATAATAGCCATCGTATGGTGACATAGGCCCAGGGTACCTGACTGGCATCATAGGATGACTCGGAACAGGATAAGATTCAGGCGTATGAGATCGACAAGAATCTCCCTTCCAAGGTCCATATCCACCAGCCCCAATTCCAGGCCTTGGAGATGTCTGCTGGTTTAAGCACAGGCCTCACAGGGATCAGTGACTGAGGTTGATAATAACCACTGTGGAGGATCAACTGAATAACTCCCAGGAGAACCTGCCGGTCCATAAGGACCGGCTGGAGGGCATCCTCTGCACCAAGATCCATCGGGAGGCGAATTTTGAACAGAAGGACCATACCAATGTTCAAAATTTTGTTGTGGAACACTAGGGTTGGTATATGTCAAGGATTGCTCTGAGTATCTCTGCCATTTTTCTATGTTTCATTGAGGCCTAGTTCCAGGATACCCCTACTCCATGTACGTACACCTTTCTCACTAGTCGCATCGATATATCCACCATCTGATACACATGAGGCAAATGTAGTGGATCACTCCAGAAAAGACGAGTAGATACTTGTACAAGTAGTAAATAAAAAGTAAAATTCGGCAAAAAGGTATGCGCTCAATGCAATGAAGTACCAGGTGAAGAAGCTTCAGATCTGTCTTGTGTTGCAGCTTTACTAGAGGATGAGGAAGGACGCCCATGAGAACTGTGACCTGGTGTCAAAACCAGTACAAAAGTTCAATGCAAGTAAACAATGAACACTCCACTGCATAACAAGTATCTTAATAAGCGATTATATATTTTTATATAGAAATTTAGGGTGCTGGGTGCATGTAAACAGAATACCATCCAAAAATAGTTTAATATTACAATTTTTTAAAAAGAGAGAAGTTACTGATGCCAACAACAAAGAAAGTCCATCCAATGAATCTATTTTAAAGAAAATTTTCGATAGTGTCAACAGATATGCCAATAACAAGAAGAAGGAAACGAACCAAATAACAGAAACATAGAGTATTTAATTTCTCGAATCGCCCCAACTCTCAAAAAGTATTTAGGAGGGAATCACACAGAAAACTTTTGTGGAAAACAGAAATCAGTAATACAAGACTATAGTTTGCTGAATTACTGGCATCGATATGCATTCTACACACTGCAAAGAGTATACACAACATACTCAACACAGCTCAAGCATCCAAACAGTCACCAGAAACGTTTTAAGCAGATTCATATGGTCATATTTTTAATACCAAACCAGAGTAACAAGGTAAACCATTCATCAAACAATGACATTAAAAATAAATATCATGTTCGTAAAACATGCATTTGATAAAGAATGCAGATGTGCTCACAACTAGTTAAAGATCCCCACTGACAAAAGTGTTACGATACCACTCCACTGAGTCAAGTTCATGTCAGAAAATTTATTTTCGATAAAACATTAAAATGTTGACATCTGACAAAGTATATGCATTCCATCACAGGGCCAAAAGTAAGGTTTAAACTACAAGTAAAATGAGTCAACTTCAGCACCTTGCCATACATTTGACTCAGAATTCTTGTCAGAGCTAAGAGTTGGAAAATCACTCGAACTCAAAGTAAATGAGGATGGAGAACTCTGCAGGAACATATGCAACAGGCAACTTAAATACACAATCAAAATTGACAACTCACATGTCTCAAAAAACATGAAGCTAAATTTAACAGCTAAAATGCTTCAACAATAACATGTAACAATTAATTAGCATGCAGGGGCTTACAGTAAAAAAATTTACCAGCCGTTCTGTATTTCCAGACCCAACCAACGCAATAAAAGTTTTAGCAACAGTTTCAGCAAACTGGCAAACTGAGACAGCTGGGAGCTGCCTGGTCTTGTTTCTGCACAGCAGGGACGCAATGACCCAGACAAATGTGATGAGGCCACCAATCCAGATACTGATGATGGTCTTAAGTTCATGCCCCATGCATGTGACCTCTCACTTCCAGCCAATGATGGCCGAATACAACTGCCACCAGAAGAAGGTCGACCATTTAAATGAGCGGGACAAACAACCCCATCTGCAATAGGTGATGAGGACAATGCAGGTGATGAACCCCAAGTGTTCTGATTTGGAGATGATCGACTTCCCCAACTAACAGTGCCCCTAACATATTCACCAAAACACGTTAAGCCCAGTTAAGAACAATAATTGACTACCCCACTGTACATAAAGAAAAAAACAAGGCACAGCTCAAAATGGACAACATTTTCAAGAAAGGAATAAGAAAGAAGAAAATAAACACTTTGGAACGATTTCCACATTGGGGTCCAGACCATGATTTTCCAACCTAAAAAGTAACAGAAAAGTTTTTATCCACCTGGTCAAACATCAAAATAAAAAAATCATGAATAAGAAGGCAGCAGAGTACTTTTGACTTGGTAAATTAATTGGCTTTGGAACTGCAACTTTGCCCAAAACTGCCATTGGATTTCTTCGCATAAAATTCCACCTGACACAATTCAAACTGGAAGTTAATTATGGCCACTAAATACTAACATCTAAAAATAATAAAAACAAAGAAAATCAAGAAGCAGCTTTCCACAAGTGATATCAACCCAAAGATTGGAAAACTTAAGATGAAACTACACGTGTGAGATGCAAGAGACTATGAGCAACCAACATAACAAAACTCCAATATGGAGTACTGAAAGCCATCAATATATTCAGCTGAGAAACAGATTAAAACTTTGGCCATTCTACAACTCAAACTCTTGAAACCTACAATACAAGCAAATTCCATCATAGACGTGCAATAAAAATATAATTAAATTAAAGCAATTAACGCATCTACATTATTTAATTAAAGTAAATTAATTATTAAACTCCTAATCACAAACTTAACACTAATAACCCATATTTATCCTTATTTTAACGGAAAAATTACACTAACAACTATGCTTATCAAATACCCCCAAACCTATATTTTTGCTAGTCGTCGAGCAAAACAAAAACAAAATATAGCAAAGAAACTACTCCGTAAAACCTCTCGGTGTCCTAGTAGGACGAGGGTTTACAGCCATGTTAGCCACAAATATATAACCTAAAATAATAAAACCCAATATATCTTTTCTTATACACATAACAACTTTTAAAGAGACTAAGCACTAATACTTGTGGAAATAAACAATTTGAAGCACAAAGACGCTCAAATTAGTGGTTCTGTTCCACACTTTCATCTTGGAAATATTTGCTCAATATATATATAATTACTTTTCAAAAAACAAAGGTGCAGAACAAATAGACATACAATCTAAATTTCTGTCTTCCACACATTTTAATGTGACCCATAAGTCAAGTTATGGTTGAGCTCAATAACCCAAAATAAGTCTATGGCATCTTTATCTTGAAGTATCATGATAGAAATAATGCTTAAGCATCCTCAACCGTAAGTCCACAGTATAGGGTATAAAAGCATAATACACCATTTTTCTATTTTTTTTTAGCCGACTGTGCAATGGCTGGCAGTCATGAGAGAATTTGTTCTAACCTCCAATTTTTTACGCGAACCCTTCAGCTTACTGAGGCACAAAGGCCCGGTTACTCATTGGAGATAGTAACAAACTTCTTTTTTTTTCTTTTTTTTTTCATTAGAGAATTTGTTCTAACCTCCAATTTTTTACGCGAACCCTTCAGCTTACTGAGGCACAAAGGCCCGGTTACTCATTGGAGATAGTAACAAACTTCTTTTTTTTCTTTTTTTTTCATTAGAGAATTTGTTCTAACCTCCAATTTTTTACGCGAACCCTTCAGCTTACTGAGGCACAAAGGCCCGGTTACTCATTGGAGATAGTAACAAACCTCTTTATTTTTCTTTTTTTTTTCTTATGGTGTATTATACCTTCAACCTATTTTCAAACCACCCCCACCATAAAGCTAAGCAGATGGTCTATCATGATCATTGAAGTTTTAAAAATACCACGTTTTCAAAAATAGACTTGACTAAAGACATCCCACTAAAAATGGTAGTTAACAAATTTCTAGATGGTATTTCTATGTGTACTGATGTGTGTGAGTGATTTTGGAAAATATAAGCACATAAGTCCAAGAGGATTGTATAAGAATCAAAACTGCATATTTAAGTGTCTCCATCCTCAAATTAATTCACTCACACTTTCTATGTAAATTAGTCTCTCTAAAAACTGAGGTATGCATAGAAAGGATATACTACAAAATCAACCTAACTCCTCATTTTTACTTGCACTAACTAGGTTAAATTGGTCTCATTAAAAATAGGTACATGTCTATAGGAGCACTAATAAAAAACCCTTTGAAGACCACAAAAATAACACTAAGATTCAAAAACAGCAATTTTTTTTGTTTAGTAAAGCAGAATTTAGGCAATAAAATAAGTAACACTAATCAAAATCAGTTTGGCAGCAGGATTAGTCTTGCAAAAGAATTCATTTTGACCGAAATAACTCGCATGGAAAACAAGAAATTCTCAGCTCATTTAGTACTACAATCAGCAAGCTAATTTTTAAGTGGACAACTGAAAAAATGCTAGCAATGGTGATCAAAACATGCATGCATCAATAGTTTGCCTAGAGAGTATCAGCCATCATACTAAGCAATTAATTTGAAAGCCATAATAAACAACACTAAAAAAGCCTCAAATTCATATTAAAGTGGTGTTGAGTTCTACTTCCCCAGTGCGTGACGACAATGACTCGGTGCCTTGCTTCCGGTCTTCTTCTTCACCTCCATGTATATTGCTTGGCCGAATGGCCAAGCCTCTCAGGCTTGTGGCCCTCCGTTGGCAGTTTTCATTTCTGTCTGGGCTACCAAATCAGTATGCTCTCCCCTTTTCATTGCAGTTCAGAACCATAGCTCTGTTCTCAACCACCAAGCCGTGCTCATCGATTTAATTGTGGCTAAAATGGAAAATTTTCCTACATTGTCTGCTGCTGCTCATGTTAGCACTTTGGAAAATCATCTCGATGGTTCAGGATCTCCTTCTATTCCATTTCTGGCTGAAAATGGCAAGAACCTTTTTTTCTAATCCTGCTGCTTTTGGAGACTCCCAATTTGGATGTTGTCGTTCCTTTATATGGCCAGCACCAAAAAATGCTTTGCTTCAGCTTCAAGTGAAAACTGTATGGCCCACCTTACATGTCTTGTATCAGCTTTTCCCTCAGTCAACATTACTTCTTTCTTTTTTTCTTCTCACGTTGAATTCCTTGAAGTTGTTGGCCCCACAAAGTAGACATTGTACTTTCATTTTGATGGTGAGTCTCTTTAATCAGCAGCTACCTGATTTCCCTAGTATCCACTAGAAGTGGTCCAATCCATTTGAGTCTTATTTCAAAGCTTGCAGGGCGTCGACCATCGAGTTAACTGTCGCCCATGTAACCTTCCTTAGTGCTCTTTATGAATTACTATATTATCATAAAAACCTGAAAGATGCAATAAAACCACCAATCAGTCAGTAAACTATCATAAATGGAAAATCTAGTTACGATGAATTATTAAATAAATCTAGTTACGAGGAATTTTTAAATAATAACAAGAGAATTTTAGTTTAGATGGAGTTGCAAGGAAAATCTAAATTAAATGTAGTTGTACCACTCTTAAAATAAAAAATTAGTATTCAGTGGCGCTGAACGCAAATCTGCAATAGGAGTTAGAACATAAGGTTTTCTACCATTATGCTCCTACAAGGTCACACACTCCATCATAAGCAAGTAAAAACTGGTTTCCATCTTCAAGTTGTGCTCATGCTTCTTGAAATAAGTTATGTGCATTATTATTTTTAGATTATTCAGATTAGAATATTGGTTTTATATTGTCAAGAAACTTAACCAATCTTCAAATCTAGCCCATATAGTATGCCATAGTTTTATCACCATTCTAGCGTATTGAATAAATAAGACATTGTTCCATTAGTACAAATTCAGATTTACTTTCTCCCTTGTCAACGTAAAAATGCAATTAGCACAAAATTGTACTTGAAGTTAAATTCGAGGTAATAATTATTTGCACATAAAATTCAACTTGATACAATCAGATAGCTAACAACGTAAGAAAACAAGAAATGGTATCATCCACATCACTGTAAACATTGTTCCTCACCACAAAGGCACCAGAAAAGAATCCAGTAAGAATAACAGAAATTCGAAAATCATTATTAGAAAAAAAGAGAAAAGAAGCATTTCAAAAACATAATGATAAATCGAACTTTATCCTTAAAGAAAGTCCAAGCTGTATAATGAAACAAAAATATTGAATAATCCCAATGTTGTCCTAACATATTAAAGAGAACTGGCTACACCTACTACCCCATACACAGAAGATACATTTTTCAATATTGATTGAGTTCTGACAAGCATATTCTCAACAATAATTATAGCTCTTCCAAAACAAATTAGGCTCAAGAGAAGCAAAAATAACGAATCATTTGGACGAAAATATCCCACATATGCCACTGAATCACATAATACTGCATTCGAATAACAAATTTCAGGGAAATCGCAAGAATACAGCAAACTTAAACTTTGACTGCCCAAAACAATTGATTGCAGGGATAAAATGGGGTGGGGGAGGTGGCAAAAGCACCTTTTCAACAAAGAAGAACTGAATTATGTGAAAGACCTAAACCAGAAAAAAAAAAACAGAGATCATTTTAATGTTAAATCAAGCTCGAGACCTAAAGAAATACAGCCGACAAAGCTAATGAAACTTACAAAAGAAAGAGCAGATGAACACTGACCGAAAGAAACAATTTGAAAGAAAAAGAGGAAACCGGCAGAAGATGCCCAAAATACCAACACTTGAGCCCGGAAGGATAGAAGTCGATTTATACCTGAAGAAAATAGGACAGATGCCGAAACAGAAGTTGATTTGTTCCTCAAGGATGTGCCCGACGAGGCAGATACTAGTGGATCTTGACGATGTTCCTTAAGGTGCGATGGTTCTAATGGATCTTGACGATGCCCCTTTTTGCAGTAAGTCCCAGCCTTCCCCACCCCAATTGGATGACCTCTCTGGCGGACGGCCAAAGGCAAGAAACCTCGACCCCCGCGACCGGCGCTCTTGGCCACAGTTTCGCCGGAAATCGCCTCGCGGCCAGTTGAAGCCAGCCTGTACGGAATGGGGTACACCGTCGGGCCGGATAACATCCGAGAGCGCCGTCTTAGGAGATGCGGACGCGGTCGCCGGAGATGCGGATGCGGTTGCCGGAGATGCGGATGCGGTCGCCGGAGATGCGGAGGGGGAGGACGTGGTGGAGGAGGAGGATCAAGATCCAATGGTAACATTTTGTCTTCTCCAACAGCTCCGCCACGATGGATGAGGACGTGGCGGTGGCGGGCAACGCGGCGGCGGAGAGGAGGGCGATGGCCGGCGAAGCCATGGCCTCCGGCGAGGGGAGAAGGGAGGGCAGAGAGGCCTTCAATCAATTGGAATGGGTTGGGCAGAGCGGAAGGAAGACTCGTTGGGTTCAAGGTTTTAAAAACCGGACCGGTCATGAACCCGGAATTCTGCCTGTAGGTTCAACCGGAGCTGACCTTATTGCTGATGTCATTAATACAAAAAAATGGTTGGCTTGGGCTCTCGCCGCAGTCAGTGAACTAGGGGACGGCGGCTCTCACAACTCAATGGCGAGGCGCCAAGGAGAGGGGAGGCTCCTTGGAAACCGGGGGTGGCTCCCACAACTCAATGGGGCAGCGATGCCGCTGGCGATTTTGGCGATTCAATGAGGGGAGAGGAGTCGAGGAGGGGTGGCTCCTCGAGGAACGGGAGGAGGGGGGATGGCTCCCACAACTCAATGGGGTGCGTGATGGCGCTGGGGATTTTTGGGGGGGGGGGGGGAGGGGTCCCGGCTCAATCTGGGGCACCGGGGGGAGAGAGGGGCTGGCTCTGATTGACCGGGCGCAGGGCGTCCCGGGGGGCGGGGGGAGGTTGTGTAAAAACCCTCCCAAACCAATTGGCTGGGTCACCGGTTCGACCGGCTAAGTTAAAATGATTCTGTGCTTAAGGGCTCACGAGAGACTCATAAGTTATTGGAAATGAGAAGATAAGTGAAAGGGGTAATCCCGAAATTCAAATTTTTAGCTTAACAATTAAATTCCATTGTTAGGGCACGACGATTATGTTAGTGTTTTAATAATACATGGTGGTTAAGTGTTTTTTTGTTATAATTCATGGGGGGGGGGGGGGGGGGGGGTAGGGTTACTATTTAAGCAAAAATGTCATATCCACAGTTTCTTTCTTTTAGGGCCAAAAGATTGAGACCTACCTGTAAAGAAATGTTTGTAATGACCACACATTACTGCTCAAAATACCTGTGGCTGTATTACAAAATACACTTTGTAAATTCATCATCCCCATAAGTAGGTTTCTAAAAAAATTTGGTATATCCTTATAAGATTAAAGAGGAGAAAAAATAAAGAAGATCGTAAAAATAATAGGCGAAAACGAATAAAAAATAAGCGAAATATGACATTTTGAATTTTGTCCTAAAAGCATATATTTATATACACAATTTCATCGTGCACTCGATTTGTAGTGAAATTGTGTATTTAAGTACATGCTTTTAGAGAAAGATTTAAAATATTGTATATTACTTATTTTTCATCTATTTTTTGCCAATTCTTTTTGTATTCTCAATTTGTTATCATTTTTCATCCCATTAGGATAACATAATGATCTTTAGATACCGTCCAATGGATGACTAATTTGAAAAGAGGAGTAGCCCATTCTGCAATGGATCTAATCTAACAGATTTCTCTCAAAAAGATTATTTTAAGATGAGAAAAGAAGAAAATAGAAATAAATAAGAAGAATAGATGGCTCTCCACTAGTAGGTGTCTCAAGAAATTTAGGGTATGTTTAGCACTCACTTTGGTTTTACTTTAGGGTTACTATTTAAGCAAAAATGACATATCCACACTTCATTTCTTTTAAGGACCAAAAAGCACTTAGGATATCCTCATAAAGATAACGATCAAAAAAATAAAGAGGCGGGCAAAAAAATTAGTAAAAAATAGATAAAATATAAGAGATATGATATTTAAATTTTTTTTTATAAAAACATATACTCAAATATAGGATTTTACTACAAAATTGTGTCATCATGCACACGATACCACTGTCTATAGGTAGTGCTATCGTGTGCATGAGGATACAATTTTGCAATGAAATCGTGTATAAGACAAAATTCTAAAAATCATATCTTACTTATTTTTCATCTATTTTGTCTCATTATTTTTATATTCTTCGTTATTTTTTCTCCTATTTAACCTTACGAAGGTATATTAAATTTTTTGAGACACCTACTGGTGGGGATGATGAATTTGCAAAGAGTACTTTGCATCTCAGCCATAAATACTTCTCGGCTCTGCTACTCTATCTCCTCTCCTGCGACAGCCACAAGCGGTTTGAGCATTAATGGGTGATTATTATAAATATTTATTCTCTGGGAGGTCCCCATGTTTCGGTGTGCAACACGTGACCGGTGTGTAAAACCATAAAGGTAGCCAGGAGGGTATTTTAGAAAGAAAATGTGGCATTTTTGGGTTACATGGTATTTCACTAGAATTCTTGGTAGTATGAAATTCCTAGCTGATTGACCACATAATATGAAGAAAACTTGAGATCTCATCATTTGGGAATCGCAATTTACACTAATCTTTTCTAAGCATAACCCAAAGAGGCTACTTTTCATATCTTTAGCAATATTTTAGTAACTTTTAGTAATAGTCTTCGGGTTATGTTAAAAACTTAAAGGGTATGAATTGACATTCCAACTAATGTTCCTTATGAAAGAAAATAATAGTATTCCCTCTTTCCTGCATTAATTGTCCGCACTAATTTCAATTCATTTTGGATTTCCAATCCAAATAATTAATGAGAAAAAATAAATTAAGCAATAAGTACACAACAACCAATATGGTTTTTACCAACCCATCCACATCGCAGGGGTACTTGTCTATCAACATGTTGGTAATTAAGAATGCTGCTCCATAATAATAATTTAGCTATCCTCCTCTAGATTGAGGATATCATATCATGATCATAAAAACTACAAAGGAAATAAAATGGAAAATGTACAACTTCAAGAGTCTCATATTTGTCAACTTCCTCCATCTAAAAGGCAATGGTAGTTGCTACAAGAAAACTGGCAACCATTCTAAGAAAGGAATGCCGGAGCCCAACAAAAAAACCATGGTCATGCCTAGTGGCTTTGGGACATAACTATACACACAATAGTAACAAATGCAATTGACTTGGATTCAAGAGCTAGCCACATGTGCTTCATGCATAGCACAAGGGTTCGAATTTTAATACCCCTATGTATTATTTATAAATTACACTTAACCCTTGTTTAATAAATCAAACGACAAGTGCGTATCAGTTAGATTCGAAAATGCTCTAGGAGAATGGGGAGCAAGGTGCAAGATGGAAAATGTTGAGTTTTTTAGACAAGGAGGGAGGAGAAAATGGAATGAGTTTTTTTTATTGGAAATGAGAAGATAAGTGAAAGGGGTAATCCCGAAATTCAAATTTTTAGCTTAACAATTAAATTCCATTGCTAGGGCACGACAATTATGTCAGTGTTTTAATAATACATGGCGGTTAAGTGTTTTTTTGTTATAATTCATGGGGGTAGGGTTACTATTTAAGCAAAAATGTCATATCCACAGTTTCTTTCTTTTAGGGCCAAACAAGTCCTTAGGATATCCTCATAAAGATAAAGATGAGAAAAAATAAGGAGGCGGGCAAAAAGAATTCGTAAAAATAGATAAAATATAAGAGATATATGATATTTTAAATTTTTTGATAAAAGCATATACTTAAATATAGGATTTTTCTACAAAATTGTGTCATCATGCACACAATACCATTGCCTATAGAGCTATCATGTGCATGATGACACGATTTTGCAATGAAATCGTGTATATAAATACACGCTTCTACAACAAAATTCCAAATATTTTATCTTACTTATTTTTAATCCATTTTGTCTCATTATTTTTATATTCTTCGTTATTTTTTCTCCTCTTTAACCCTATGAAGATATATTAAATTTTTTGAGACACCTACTGGTGGGGATGATGAATTTGCAAAGAGTATTTTGCATCTTGGCCATGAATACTTCCCAGCTCTGCTACTCTATCTCCTCTCCTCCGAAGGCCACAAGCGGTTTGAGCATTAATGGGTGTTTGTTATAAGTATTTATTCTCTGGGAGGTCCCCATGTTTCGGTGTGCAGCACGTGACTGATGTGTAAAACCATAAAAGGGAGTCAGGAGGGTATTTTGGGAAAAATATGTGACATTTTTATTCTCTGGGAGGTCCCCATGTTTCGGTGTGCAGCACGTGACCGATGTGTAAAACCATAAAAGGGAGCCAGGAGGGTATTTTGGGAAAAATGTGTGGCATTTTTGGGTGATATGGTATTTAAGCAGAAACTCCTGGTAGTATGAAATTCCTAGCTGATTGACCACGTAATATGAAGAAAACTTGAGACCTCATCATTTGGGAATGGCTATTTACACTATTTTTTTTCTAAGCATTATCCAAAGATGCTAATTTTCATATCTTTAGCAATATTTTAGTAACTTTTAGTAATAGTCTTCGGGTTATGTTAAAAACTTAAAGGGTATGAATTGACAATCCAACTAATGTTCCTTATGAAAGAAAATAATAGTATTCTCTCTTTCCTGCATTAATTGTCCACACTAATTTCTATTCATTTTGGATTTCCAATCCAAATAATTAATGAAAAAAATAAATTAAGTAATAAAAGACACAACAACCAATATGGTTTTTACCAGCCCATCCACATTGCAGGGGTACTTGGTGTGACCCAGCGGGGTCACAAGGTAACGCCTTGATGGCAAGAACGAAGAAGGAAGAAAGAGAGTAAGGGAAGAATAATTTCTTAATTGCATAACCTAGAATGAGGAGGACGGCCTCCTTATAAAGACATAGGATGGCGCGGCTCCCTAGGGCACGCGCCATCTATTATGGCCTGATGGGCCTAATTTTTCCATTAATTGTTGTCTCCACAATCCAATACAACTTCAGTTACCCAAATGGGCCTGATTTATGTAACTAGTGTGAGGAGCGAGTTTTATTAGTTCAAGCACCTGATCCAAGAGGACTGTAACAGAAAGATATGCTCAATTAAGTGTATCTATCCTCCAATATACTTACTCACACTTCCAATGAAATTAATCTCTTAAGAATTGTAGCATGCATTATCACGGGATAAACTATCAAAAACCTAGGAAAAATACTAACAAACAACCTAAAAACTATTTTTTTTTCAATTTTTTTTTCAATTTTTTTTATTATTTTTTTTAAAACGAAAACATATAAAAAATACTTCTTTTCTACACCCCAAACCTAAACTAAACATTGCCCTCAATGCTTACCAAAATAATACTACAATGACTAGTAAAAGAAAAGAAGTGAGGAAAGAAGTCATCTGAATGGAGAGCCTCATGGTAGATGTAAAGCATGAAATACATAAGCGAAGAATGAGGAGATAAGATAAATATGGAAAAATTAAATACACCCCCAAACCTCGACTGTAGCATCCCCACATAGGTAAGAAATAACCTACAATAAAAAAATAAAAACAAAATAGAAAAGAAACAAGAAAATAAAATTTGGGTTGCCTCCCAAGAGCGCTAAGTTTTACGTCTTCAGCCAGACGTAGCCCCAACAAGTCAATCTGGATCAATTAAATGATTGCCCCACACACTCCTATCCTTGTTACTTAAATACGAATCATATCATGGAATGAAGGGGTGGAGTGGTGGGCGGGTAAGCTTTGGGAATAGAGCTCCCTTCATTGGCCATGAGAAAATGTCATTAGAGAAGTTTAAAATAAAGGGTTTTTCTTCCACATCACCCAATTTGGCCTTAGTGGCCTCATCTTGTAACGCATTTTGGAGAGGACTCGCAAATAATAGATTGAATGGGCAATCGATAGAACACTGTAAGTCACGTTCAACAATCATAAGGGAAGGTTGGTCTAGACATTGTATGAGTGGTGTTAAGCATGAAAAATACACATTTTTATATGCCTTTTTACCTGTTTGTTAGTCATAATTTCTAATTAAAATAAGGAATAAAGTAAGTTTTAGTAATTAGTTGAGTAATTAGGAATTGAATAAGTATTTTGCTTTAAATGACTCAATTTAGATATGTTATGTAATTTTATAAATATTTGGTGCGTCTAATTTGGGACATGTTTTATTTTGTATAGGTTCGCGTGCTCGTACTGCAGAACAGCCAAAAGTGAAGCCATTAGATGGGTTTTGAAATGCCAAAGTGACCCAAGAGCTGATATCACGCGCATTGAAGATCTGAACCGTTGATGAGTCACTTAAGAGAAGACGGGCGCTGAGTTAAGATAAAGAGCCATTCAGATCCGATCAAGTGGACGACATTGCTTCGACGGGTTTTAATCATGTAAAGAAAAAAAAAAAAAGAAGAACCCGAGCGAAAGCTCGGGTGTCTTCTTTCTGAAACAGAGCAGCGCCTCTTTCAAAAAGCTCGAGGCGATGGACGCGGTGGAGGCCCTGGGTTTCGGCTGCCATGGGTGGAGCTTGACGGCGGCCGATGGCAGAGGCAGGGACTGCTCGAGTGATGGCGGCCATGGCCTGGGTTCCGGCGGTCACCAGAAGATGGCGACACGGCCTTGGGTTCTGACGACTGGAGGAGCTGAGGAAGAACTCGACAGCGATCGACGATGAGGCAGCGATGGAGAATCACGGCGAGCGATCGACGGCGAAGCTGATGGGCTCGAGCTCGAGAAAGAGGATTCCGGCGACCACGAGGAGGAGCAAAACAGAAAAAGGAAAGGTCCGATTTTGGAAAGATTGTGCGGGAAACCGAATCGAGAAAGATGAATTGCTGCTATGTTTTCAGAATGGTAAGATACCAACCCCCAACTCGATTGAAGTCGGATTTTTTGTCAAATTGAGAAAGCTTCAGTTTTGGGTGCTTTGTCCCTGTTTCGGAATGACTTAAAGTTGGTGTTTTTACTCCACAATTAGACGGGATTTGAAGAACACAGAGGGGTAAACTACTAGGTTTAGGACGAATTGAAAGCAGTAAAAGGAAAGTTCTAAATTTGGGAGGAAGAGGACTGCCTTGTTTCGGCAGTCTCTGTATAAAAACAGAGGAGCGCAACAGAAGGGGGCCGTTCGACAGAGAAGTTGACCAGACAGATTTTCTTTTTGTTTACAGTTCAGTTTTCATTTTTTTTTTGACTTTCTTTCTGTATTTTTCATCTCAGTATTTCATTGAGTTGAGGCTGTAACGACTCTATTATGAATAGTAAATTGCTCGAGGCTTCCAGTCGAGATTTTCATTTCACAGTTCAAAGTTTTTAGTTCTTTTTCAATTTTTAATTTCATTTTTAGATTTTCATTTCCCAACTGTGTAATTTAATTTCGATTGTAATCCGGAGATTCAATTGCAAGGAGTGACACTTTGTGGCTGATTCAAAGGAAGATCAAAGTTGACATTTTTATTTATTTCTTCAAGTCAAGTAAGTTAATTCTTTTAATTCTAATGAGTTTTATTATGCATTTTACCTGTGTTTTAGTTAATATGTGTGGCTAGATTTGTTGCTAAGGCTAGGATGAGGCTGTAGTAGTTGCAGAGAATACCTGATATGTGAAAGTTAATATTTTTCTCCTAGGATTATGCTATAATGTTTATGCGTTCCTGTTGTTAATTGCGTAGTTATTTTCGGATATAGCATTAATCATGTTTTTGCTATGATTTGGAATTACTATTGTCAATGCATGCTTGTTTTAATTGGTTAAAAATAACAAATCGGATACTAGTTGTGATTTACTCGTAAGTGGATACATCTAGTGATTTGAGTTGTTAATTTAAATAGCATGAAGGATGTGATTTTTGTATGAGTAATTGTGCATTAAAGTAAAATCTTCCATAACAATGTGAATAGGATTCTAGATCGTTACGAGTATTTGGAGAATGATAAATAATTGAAGGGTTAGGGTTCTCTATAATTTATTGCATGCCGATTCCAAAGCCTTAGTATTTTATTAATTTGATAAAGTTCAGATTTTTATTCTGTTAATTGATTTTAATTAGTCGTTAGTTAGTTAGTTAATCAATTTCTACAAGTTTCATAGTTTAGTCAAGGGTTTAGTTAGGATTCGATTAGATTTCCGCTACACAAGTCCCTGTGGGTTCGACCTCGTAAGAATTGTGCGACTATACTCCAAACACAATTCGTACACTTGCGAGTAAAATTAAGAAGATTAATTAAAACAACAACAAGTTTTTGGCGCCGTTGCCGGGGACTTGTAGGAAATCAAATTCTAAGACTAATTTTACCCTTGCAGTTAATTTTAGGTCAAAAAAATTGAAAAATTAAAAATTAACAAAATTTTAAACACGTGAGAATTGATTGACAGTGTATGACCACGTGGACACGTGATCACACACTGCGTCTGGTTAGCAATAATTCCAACCCTTTAGAGAATAGTGAAACTAAAATTAATCTTTCATTCAAAATGGAAGATCAACCTGAGAAATCTCTGAGGGAGTTATTTTCTCCAATCTCAATCAACCCTCCATCTTGCATAGTGTTGCCTGCAACCTCTGCAAAACATTTTGAACTAAAACCTCAGATAATTCAACTATTGCCCAATTATCATGGTCTTAACAGAGAGGATCCTTACATGCATGTAAAGGATTTTCTAGAAATTTGTGCAACTTTTAGGTTCACAGACTTCTCTGATGCGTCTGTTCGTCTGCGCCTTTTCCGCTTCTCTTTGAAGGACAAGGCCAAGGCATGGTTAAATTCTCTTCCCGCTGATTCTATCACAACATGGGATATGTTGGTGAGTAAATTCTTGTCCAAATTCTTCCCAATGGCTAAAACCAATGAATTTAAAAGAGAAATCACTGACTTCATGGAAGATGAAAATGAAAAATTTTATGAGAGTTGGGAAAGATTTAAAGACCTTTTACTAAAATGTCCACATCATGGGTTTGAAACATGGAGGTTAATACAACACTTTTACAATGGTTTAACTCAAACACACCGCAACATGATTGAATCAATGAATGGCGGTGCTTTCTTAGACTTAGGAGGTGAAGCAGCTTATAACTTTCTAGAGCGATTAGCTGAAAGATCCCAACAGTGGGATTTTGTAAGTCATAGGGAGAGACAACATCAAGCTCCTAAGAAGGGAGGTCTCTACGAAATCAAAGATGACGTAGATGTTAAGGTCAAACTTGATGCGTTAACCAAGAAAATAGATGCCCTGAGTTTGAACCGAAGCATCAATGCCCTCAACATAAATGAAGCATGCTCTGTGTGTGCTAGCCCGATGCATACATCTCTGAACTGCCCTTCCATGAATACTTATCCAGAGTGTTATGCAGAACAAGTCAATGTTCTAAACAATTATGGGAAGCCGACAGGCAATCCTTTCTCTGAAACCTACAATTTAGGTTGGAGAAATCATCCAAATTTCTCCTGGAGACAGAGTCAACCACCTATGAATGTAGGTGGGCAGCCCATGCAACCCATGCATAATCAGTTTAGGCAGAACAACCCACCTTATCCAGCTGTGTCTCAACCTCCTACCCAATCTCAACAACCTGTCACTCACTTTCAGGGTCTTACACAAAAACAATCCTCGTTAGAGGACACTCTCAAATCTTTCATCCAATCCACAAGCCAAGTTATTCAGTCAACTAACCAAGCTATGCTTGAAATGAAAAACTCTACACACATGAATACTCAAGCAATTGCTAAGTTAGAGACTCAAGTTGGTCAATTGGCTACTCAATTAGCAGAAAGAGAGAGAGGGAGATTCCCTAGTCAACCTGTGCCTAACCAGAAGGGCCAATTTTCCATTAGTAGTAGCTCCAATTCTTCACAGAATGAGGAACATGTTCAATCAGTTATTACCCTTGGTCTGGAAAGCAAATTGATAATAAAATTGAAATGTCTGAAAAAGAAAGTGAGAACACTAAGACTGAAATAGAGACTAAAGAAATAAATTCTTCTCCAATTGTTGACAGTGATTCTCCACCTAGGAATTTTGTACCTAGGGCACCATATCCACAAAGACTAGTCAACCCTAAAAAAGGTGCACAATATGGAGATATTCTAGAAGTGTTTAAACAAGTACAAATAAACATTCCTTTTCTAGATGCAATTCAGCAAGTGCCTTCATATGCAAAATTTTTGAAAGATCTAGTCTCTGTCAAAAAGAAAAATAATGTTCCTAAAAAGGCATTCCTAGCAGAACAAGTCAGCTCTGTCATTCAATGTAAATTTCCTATCAAATATAAGGACCCTGGCTGTCCCACAATTTCATGCATGATAGGGAAACATCATATTGAGCGAGCCTTGTTAGATCTGGGAGCCAGTGTGAATTTATTGCCCTACTCTGTGTATGTGCAATTAGGTCTGTGAGAGCTAAAACCCACTTCAATGACACTTCAATTAGCTGACCGTTCGGTTAAAATTCCTCGAGGTGTTGTTGAGGATGTTCTGATTAAGGTTGATACATTTTATTTTCCTGTGGACTTTGTTGTCCTTGATACTCAACCTGTTCCAAACATAAGTGGGCAAATACCTGTCATTTTGGGTCGTCCATTTCTACCTACATCTAATGCTATCATTAATTGCAGAAATGGATCCTTTTCCTATATTATTTCCCTAAAGTTTCTGCATTGATACGAAATTAAATAACCATTCTGTAGGTAATAAACCTACTTCTGTTTTGATTCTTCATGTTATGCTTATGACTTCAGTGTCAAGTGTGAATACATAGGTCATTGATCGTTTAAATATAAACCCTTGCAAGTGCACAAGGCAATTGTACTACGGTGAGTATTGATAAGGGTTGTCGAACCTCAAGGACGGATTAATCTTTTACCAAATTCAAGAGAAGAAAGTTGCAGTTTTTGTTTAATCTAAATAAAGCTATGAACTTTAACTACTAAGTTGAGTTTTAATCAATGTGGAGAAAACCAAGGCTTCGAATCCACCACAATAACTAGTGTATCGTCTCTCTCTCTCTCTTTTGAATAAAGATTTCCAATTGGCTGGTGTATTCCTCTCAGACATACACCTATCAATTCAAATTATAGTGCTCTCCTCTCGGACGTAACACATAAATCAATTAAGCATATGGAATTGTGATCTATCTCTCTCAAGCATAAATCAATAAAACTTTATCAACATATGACAAATCAGAACACTCACATTCCTCTCAGACATGCAAGTAATCTTTCAGATTGAAATTCATAAAATCCACTCTTGTCTCTCTCAAGCACAAAGAATAAACTCAATGAATTAACTTTAATTGCATAACAAAGGTTCATACACCAACTAGAGTAAAAACATAAGATGAGAGAAAAGAAACTACACAACCAGATTACTGGGCTTCATCTACGCCTTGGATAGGAGTTTAGCCAAGCATGGGAAGAGAATCCATCATCTTCATCTTCATCATCTTCTTCTTCCTTTGCTCTAGCCTCCAAGGTCTCAAATTGCTCTCTAGGTTGAATATGTGGTGCCCAAAATATTCTCCCATAAGGCCTATTTATAATAGTGAAGAGAAACCACAAAGTCCCCTTCCAAATCCAAGTCTAAATAGGTCTTAATTCCGGTTTGCCGCATACGGCGATCGATCGTCCGTATTGCCGATCGTTCGCTATCCGATCGATTGCTATTCCTTCGTTATTTTCCTCCGAGCGATCGCATGCCGATCGACGCCGTATGATACCGATTGATCTTAGTTACTGTCTTGCGCGATTGAAAAATTCCAGTAGATACGATCGATCGTTTTTATGCCGATCGATCGTGTCCTTCAATACAGTGCTTTTGCGGCTCTGGCGATCGATCGCAGTGATTTCCGATCGATCGTAGTTACTGTTCATAAACTTCAAATGGCTATAACTTTGTGTCCCAAACTCCGAATTGCACGTGGTTGGTGGTGTTGGAAAGATGACTTCTTGAACTTTAACATGAAACTTGAATCAGTCCAATCTGATATTTGTAGACGAAGTTATGATGATTTAACCATTCGAGTTACTTTTCTCCTCATTTCTGTGTATTACTCTTGTTTCCTACAAAAACCAAAAACTATATTAAAGTAGTAGTTATTCTAATCAAACACTAGCATAATCATAAGCTTAGGAGATAATAAAATGCATATTTCATGTATAGATCACACCCCCAAACCTAGATTTTGCTAGTCCCTAGCAAAACAAAACAAAATAAAATCAAACAAACTAAGGAACTAATGGATAAAAGTAAACACCACTTTCGTAGGGAACACGATTGCATTGAGTGTATGCAACAAGCCGTTAAACCTCTAGGTGTCCCTAGTAGGACGAGTGTTGTCTCGTGAGGGTTTGCAGCCATGCTACCCACAAACATGTATTTATTAATCTAATTAACCTAAGTGGAAAAACAAAGCAAAAAAATTAAAACATAGCAAAACATACAACCTATTATTCCGACAAATACATACTACAATGCTTAAGAAAATCAACCACATGTACTTGGTTAATAATCAACAGGAATATAGAAGCCCTCAAGTAAGTGGTTTTATTCCACACTTTCATCTTGGAAATTTCTGCTCAATATGATATAGCATGATAATCATAAATAGTAGAAAGTGTAGAACATTGTAGCAATACATTCTAAATTTCTGTTTTATACAGATCCAGTGTTACCCATTAACCAAAGAACATCAGAATCTACATAGTCATCGTAATCTTTAGGTTCATGATAGCACAGATCTGCGCACCTCCTTCGGGTCCAACATTCTAGATTTGAGAGGATAATACACCACAGACTTTTTTTTTCGTTAGGACTGTGTAAGGCCTGACTTCAAGATGCTTAGGTTTAGCAATGACTCAGGCCAATGACTCCCAGCCAGTTGGCTTAGGGCATTAGGTTTTAAGAGACCGCTTCGGGCCCGAGTATCAGCCTAAGTTAATCCTATAAAGTCAAGCAGCCCCTTTCTTTCATTTTGTTTTCATTTTTTCGCATTTTCATTTTCAGCATATATATTTTCAAGCACATCTTTATTTTGTCCAGGCTGTATTATACTCTCAACCTATTTCCGGTTCCAATCCCTTGCCATAGCCAAGTAAATGGTCTATCATGATCTTTTAAGCTCAACAGACAACTACACATCATCCAATGACTATGACTAAAGATATCCCACTGTAAATTAGCATAAATCTCTAGATGGTATTACTTTATGTAACTAGTGTGTGTGAGTGAGTTTTATTAGCTCAAGCACCTGTTCCAAGAGGACTGTAATAGAAAAGTATGCTCAGTTAAGTGTATCTATCCTCGAGTATACTTACTCACACTTCCAATGTAAATTAATCTCCTAAGAATTGTAACATGCATTATTACGGGATAAACTATCAAAACCTAACAGAAATACTAACAAACAACTTAAAACTACTAAAACAAATTTAACTCTTTTTTTTATATATTTTCCTTTTCTGATTTTACAATGAAGCACATCCTCTCCCCCAAACCTAATATAAGCATTGTCCTCAATGCACAATGAAAGACAAAATACAATGATCATAAAAAGGGAAAAGAGAAGGAGGAAGGAAAACACCAGAGAAAGAGCGGACTAAGAGTCCTGGTCATCGCCGTCTGCACCATCGCCTGGAGAAAAACGCCATGCATGAAGAAAATCGACTTCGTAGCGTTCCGTAATAGCATGCTGGGAGTCCATAAGCACCTGCTGGGACTGGCGAATCTCCTGCACATGGCCAGTGAGATCGCTGATCTGCTGCTGCATCGTCGCCCATGGTGGTTGAGCAGGCTCATCCTCAGGTATCTCAGCGTGATCCTCAAGACGGGGAGCTCGTGGCCACCCGCGCCGTGTATGGCCCATCATACGGTTATACGCATCCACGCCAATGGGCCCCAGTCCATGAGATACACGAGAATGCTCAGGAAAATGCACCCCATGAGTCAGACATATTTGCTCTAAAATGTAGGGGTAGGGTATCCTCTCATCTTTACGGCCCACCATCATTTGCTTCATCCGGCCAAAGACGAATGAAGGCAAGTCAAGATCACGGCGCTGAGTATCATCGCCGAATACATAGAGTAGATTAGCCATGGTTCGGTCGACTTTCTCTTTCCGGGCCGACCATACATCATGCTGTAGAATTAAAAAAGTAAAGCGAAACTTCGATCGCATGCTAATAGCGGCCAGCCAAGTAGAGGTCCCTGGTCCTACTGCAGACCCCGTCAATCGCCCTGTGATATTCCGGTACGGAGGAAACTGATATCCATTAAAATCAGGGTGATGAATCGTACCTCGGTCACAACCCATAGCACTCGCAATATCTGCAACTCGGACTCGGATAGGAACACCACATATTACACTCTGAATAGTCACCTGTTCTGGATCATCGCTGTCTTCTATGGTGCCAGTTGCATAAAATTCACGAACCGGGTCATGGGTGAAATAGTTCACCCAATCCGCCCTGTCCTCAATCCATCGCTGAGTTGGAAGATCGGGAATAATCGGGTTGAGGACCACCTGCCTCTCATACTGGATGGGCCGTGGCGGTGCAGCAGGTTCAGGTGGAGGGGTGGAGGAAACAGGACGTGATGAAGAAGCCTCAGCCCTATGGCGTTTGTGCGCGACGGATTTCTGAGGCATTGTACCTGAAAACCAAAGATAATAGTGAAAATTCAATCAAGGTGCAAGAATATGCAGCAGGTAATTACAAGACTTAAATATCACAGCAAGCATGTAATAACAGATCCACTTAAAAATTTTCGATTTTTTTTTTTGAAAATAATAATAAATTTCCTAAAAATAATAAAAAAATAAAAATAAAAAATAAAAATTTTATGAAAACTTAGGAAATTAAAAGGAATCATCATTCATAACATAAATCACAATCATCAATATAGAAGTATGCATGAAAGGGATGCAAAAATAAGATTTTGAATTTTTTTTTTAAAAAAAAATAGAAAACACTGTTCACCGCAAGAACACAATCCTAAAAACACCTAAAATCGAAGAATCAAAAGCTGAAAGTCACGCATAAGCATCGCAATAGTCATTAAAAGAGAATGCATAAGATTAATCACAACAATATCCACCGGAAACTAAGAAAAATCGAGTTTTTAAGTTTCGGCTTACCGGAAGAAAAATGAGTGATTGCGATGAAATGAGTGGGAAATCCCGGAAACAGAGACCGGATCTGGATTCTACATGCAAAAATCCTTCGGGGGCCGGAGTTTCAGCTCAAACAATGGTCGGAGACGGCGGCGGCGAGCGGAAATAGATTTCTCTCGCCGCGGCCGTTCAGACTTTATGCACGAAGAAGACGACCCGCGATCGATCGCGCTTTTAGCCGATCGATCGTTTTATAAATCAAGAAACAGTACCCGTTAGATTGAAGATGAACGGTGTCGATGTACCCCATGGCGATCGATCGCAAAGATAAGGCGTCGATCGGATAAGGATCGATCGTATATATACGATCGATCGTATCTACTGTTCTTCGAATTTTTTTTTTTTAAACATATCCTCTCCCCCAAACCTAATGAAAATGGTATTAAAAATAAGACAATAAGAAGAAGAAAAGGAGAGAATACACCTGAATGCGTGGGTTGCCTCCCACCAAGCGCTAAGTTTAACGTCTTCAGCCAGACTGGGCCACGATCATTCTGTAATCGTCGGATCATCCAAGTAAACAATCATCACATCAAATTCTGTCACAGCCTCGAGATATGGTTTCAATCGGTGACCATTGACTTTGAATGTAGTCCCATCCTTTGGATTATAAATCTCAACTGCACCATGTGGAAATACTTCTTTGACAATAAAAGGCCCAGACCACCGAGATCGGAGCTTCCCAGGAAATATGTGTAGCCTAGAGTTGTAAAGTAGTACCTTCTGATCAGGCTGAAATGACTTTCTGAATATCATCTTGTCATGTATGGCTTTGGTCCTCATCTTATAGAGTTTGGCATTCTCATATGCATCAAAGCGCATCTCCTCTAACTCACTCAATTGGAGTTTTCGCTGCTCACCGACTTTATCCATATCAAAGTTGTACGCCTTAATAGCCCAATACGCTCGATGTTCCAACTCAACAGGTAAATGACAAGCTTTTCCATATACCAATCGGTAGGGAGACATACCAATCGGGGTTTTGAAAGCTGTCCGGTAGGCCCATAATGTATCATTCAGTCGCAAGGACCAATCCTTTCTATCGGGGCGAACCGTCTTTTCAAGAATCTGCTTGATTTGGCGATTTGAAACCTCCACTTGGCCACTCGTCTGAGATTGATATAGTGTTGCAACCTTGTGGGTGACAGAATATTTCTTGAGAAGAGCTTCAAAAGACCTGTTACAAAAATGAGAACCACCGTCACTAATAATAGCGCGAGGAGTTCCAAACCTGCTAAAAATGTTAGTTTTTAGAAATTCTAGCACAACTTTATGATCATTGGTCCTAGTGGCAATAGCTTCAATCCACTTAGACACATAATCCACAGCAACAAGAATATATGTATGACCAAAAGATGGCAGAAAAGGTCCCATAAAATCGATACCCCAAACATCAAACATTTCAACAATCAATATGGGTTGTAGGGGCATCATATTCCTCTTAGACAAAGCTCCTAGTTTTTGACACCTATCGCAAGATTGACAATAAGCGTGGGCGTCTTTAAATAGAGTTGGCCAATAAAAACCGCTTTGAAGTACTTTGGCCGCAGTTTTCTTACCACCGAAGTGTCCACCACAGGCCTGAGAGTGACAAAAAGATAAGATGCTATGAAACTCACTCTCAGGGACGCATCGTCTTATGACCTGGTCAGCACATATCTTAAATAGGTCAGGGTCATCCCAATAGTAATGTTTGACTCGAGAGAAAAATAAGTCTTTGTCATGTTTAGACCAAAAGGTTGGAATTTGACCCACAGCAAGATAATTCACAATATGTGCAAACCAAGGTGGAGATGTAGTAGAGACAGCAAAGAGCTGCTCATCAGGGAATGCATCTCTTAGAGGGTCATGGCTATGCAAATCAGGAATAGGAATTCTGGATAGATGATCAGCCACGACATTCTCAGAACCCTTTTTATCTTTAATTTCAAAGTCAAATTCCTAGAGGAGTAAAATCCAACCGATTAGCCTTGGCTTGGCATCCTTCTTGGAAAGAAGGTACCTCAAGGCTGCATGATCAGAGAAAATGATGATCTTACTACCCAAGAGATATGACCTGAACTTATCTAATGCAAACACCACAGCAAGCAACTCTTTTTCGGTGGTAGTATAATTCAATTGAGCATCAGTGAGTGTCTTGCTAGCATAGTATATGACATGAGGAATTTTATTGATGCGTTGGCCTAACACTGCCCCTACAGCAAAATTCGATGTATCACACATTATCTTGAAGGGCAGTGTATAGTCAGGGGGCTTAATGATGGGAGAGCTAGAGAGGAGGGTTTTGAGCTTTGTAAAAGCATCTTTGCACGAATCATCAAAGTCAAATGGCACGGCTTGACCAAGAAGGTGGGATAATGGACGTGATATCTTGCTAAAATCTTTGATGAATCGACGATAAAACCCTGCATGGCCAAGGAAAGACCGTATTTGCTTAACTGATGTAGGTGGTGGTAAATTAGCAATCAGGTCAACCCTGGCCTTGTCAACCTCTATACCCCTCTTTGATATAACATGTCCAAGAACAATCCCCTGTTGAACCATGAAGTGGCTCTTTTCCCAACTTAACACTAAATTTGTTTCCTCACAACGTTTTAAAACCAAAGTAAGATTGTGTAAGCAATCATCAAAACAAGTGCCGAACACTGAAAAATCGTCCATGAAAACTTCCAAAAATTTATCAATCATGTCGGAAAAAATGGGCATCATGCATCGCTGAAATGTAGCAGGGGCATTGCAAAGACCAAAAGGCATTCTTCGATACGCAAATGTACCAAAGGGGCATGTAAAAGTCGTCTTGTCCTGATCCCCTGGAAAAACTGGCACTTGATTATATCCTGAGTACCCATCTAAAAAGCAATAAAACTCTTGGCCCGCTAGTTTCTCTAGGATTTGGTCAATGAATGGGAGAGGGAAATGATCCTTACGGGTATTGGAGTTCAGTTTCCTATAATCAATGCATACCCGCCAACCCATGGTTTCTCTTATTGGCACAAGTTCACCCTCTGAGTTTGGTTTCACCGTGATGCCCGATTTCTTAGGGACGACCTGGATGGGGCTCACCCACTCGCTGTCAGAGATAGGGTATATGATACCTGCGTCTAACAATTTCACTACCTCTTTCATCACCACCTCTCTCATGTGAGGGTTCAACCGTCGCTGCCCTTCCCTAGAAGGTTTGGCCTGGTCCGCCAGGTTTATGCGATGCATGCACACAGAGGGGTCTATACCCCGGAGGTCAGCCACTGTCCACCCTATAGCTCGCCGGTGTGTGGTAAGGATCTCCAACAACTGAGCTTCCTGGTCAATAGATAGGCTAGATGAGATAATTACAGGAAGGGTGTTGTTGGGTCCTAGGAAGACGTATTTGAGGGAGCTAGGAAGGGTTTTGAGTTCAAGTGTGGGTGGGGCTTCTATGGAAGGTTTTAGAGGTGGGGCGGTAGACACAGGGAGAGGGTAAGGATGGGGTCGCCATGGGATATGTCCAGGGTATAGGGCAGCCACTAAATGGTGATGGACCTCCTCAAGGTCAGGTATGCCCTCATATTGATCGATCCAGTCATAGAAAAGGGTGTGCTCGAGGGCATCCTTAAGCACAGCAAAGGGAAGGTATTCCTGGACGAGGTCATCTAAGTCGTCAACCACAAGGCACTCAGCTTCACTCGAGGGTTGTTGGGAAGCACTAAAGATGTTTAATTTAACTTTCATGTTCCCAAAGGAGACGTTCATAAGCCCTGACCTACAGTTAATGGTGGCATCGGCTGTGGCTAGGAAAGGGCGGCCAAGGATAACAGGAATTTGGGATTTGGAGTTGGCAACTGGTTCCATGTCTAAGACAACAAAATCAACAGGAAAGTAGAACCGGTCAACTCCAACAAGAACGTCTTCTATAACACCTCTAGGTCCGCGAATGGATCGGTCTGCTAACTGAAGGGTGACTGAGGTGGGCTGTAACTCTCCTAAGCCAAGTTGTTCATACACTGAGTAAGGGAGGAGGTTGACACTGGCCCCTAAGTCCAAGAGAGCTCGGCTAATGGTATGGTCACCTATGACAATGGATATAACAGGGACACCTGGGTCCTTAAATTTAGGTGGCATATCACTGGTCAATAAAGAGCTTACTTGGTTGGTCAAAAAGACCTTTTGGGTGACATGGGATTTGGTTTTCCTCTTTTGGGTACACAGTTCTTTCAGGAATTTGGCATAGGCAGGTACTTGTTTGATGGCATCTAAGAGGGGAAGATTGATCTTAACCTGCTTGAACACCTCTAACATTTCCTCCATTCGTTGGTGGGACTTACTAAACGGGGAGGGTTGGTTGAGGCATTGAGGGAAAGGAGCCCTAGGGATATAGGATTTTTCATTGGTGGGCTCAGCTGGGACATCCTTCTGTGGTGGAAGACTAACAGGATCAGGCATAGTAGGAGTGAGTTGGTTCTGTTTCTCAAGGAGAGTGTCCTCACTCGCAATGGTTGGGTCCCTAACCTGATTGTCAACTTGTTTTCCATTTCTTAGGGTAGTAACGGCTTGCACCTGCTCATTTGGATAATAGGAACCTTCAACGGCGAACTAGCCTCTAGGGTTCTGCTGTGGTTGGCTGGGCAAGGTTCCTACTTCCCTACGGTTCATAGATTGGGCCAGCTGTCCTAACTGGGTTTCTATTTTGGCAATGGATTGTGTATGAGAATGGACAAGCTGGGCCTGGGTTCTTAGCTCACCTGTCAGCTCCTTGTGTTTGGATCCTATCTCAGTTTTTATATCAGTTAAGGCGACTAGCATTTGGCTCATTTGGTCTTCTAGGGATGGTTTCCTGTTGGCTTGGCCAAATTGGGGAACTGTGGCTGGCTGGTAAGGCTGAGCATGGTTTTGGAAGTCCTGTCTTGGGGCCTGGTTAAAGGCGGGCCCCTGGTTAGGTTGTTTCCAGGCGAAATTTGGATGTTTTCGCCACCTCGGGTTATAGGTATTTGAGTAGGGGTTATTGGCTCTAGGATAGGTTTGTGCAAGGTTGATGTGCTCCTGGGCAAGATCTGGATACTGGGAAGCAGAGGGGCAATCAACAATGGTGTGCATAGGGCTGGCACAGGCATCTTGAGAGGTCGGGGTATAAGGTGGGGTCTGTGAGAAAAATCGGTCAAACCTCTCAGTAAGGGATGCCACTTGGTGTTCTAGGTTTGTGGTAGCTTTAACATCATACATGCCTCCCTTGAGGCACTCGTGTCAGGCATATGGCCTTCAGATCTATAGAGGGTGGCACTGTGTAAAGAGTTTTCGCTCAGGTCCTCTAGTAGATCCCAAGCATCATCCGGAGTCTTTTTCATAAATGTGCCTCCACAGGAGACGTCTATTAAGGTCTTATGCTGATCACACACACCCTCATGAAATCTCTGTACTAATTGCCACTTGGGCACATCATGGTGGGGACAGGACCGGAGTAAGGATTTCATCCTCTCCCAGCTTTCATGGAATTGTTCATTAGGTGTCTGGGTAAAGGTGATGATTTCATGGTGGATCTTATTGGTCCGCCCCAGAGGAAAGTATTTCTTGAGGAATGCAGCCTGAAGTTCCTCCCAGGTGGAAATAGAGTTATGCTCAAGGGAGTATAGCCATTCCTTGGCCCTATCTTTTAAGGTGAAGGGGAACAACCTAAGGCGCACCTGGTCATCAGATAGTGTAAGTTTAAAGGTTGTGTTAACCTCTAGGAAATTTTGTAGGTGCCTATAGGGGTTCTCATTTAATTGGCCATGGTATGTGGGCAGCATCTGGATGATGTTTGGCTTAATTTCAAAATTAGCCACGGTTGCAGGAAATAGGATACAAGAAGGGGAGGTGTAGGCAGTGGGACGGTAGTAGTCTTGCAGGGAACAGGCATGGGGCATTAGCGGATTCTGGTTTAGACCATTCCCACCCCCAAGGTTCATGTTGTCCGCCATTGGATGAATTTCAGGGATTGGTTTGCTAGGAGTTCTACAGATTCTATATAGGCGCTCAGGATCAGGATCAAAGGCAAGGTCGGGGTTCAGGGAGCGACGACCATGCATGCACAATAAAAATCAAACAAAACCTGTGCAATCCTAATAGCGACAACTAGCAAACATCAGCCCTAGATAGCGACAACTAGCAACCTAATAGCGACAACTAGCACGTCATGCAATCCCACAAAGAAAAGAAAAACACCAAGTACCCAAAGTTACTCTAAAAGAGGGTTAAGAGAGTGCAAACAGAGGGAAGGGATGGCCCTTCCAACGATGACGAAAATCAGCGTCCTCTCTTAATCCTGCAAAAGAAGAAGAACAAAATTAAGCGACTGAAAATAAATCTAAATTAAACGAAACTACTCTAAAACTAACTATACTAAGAATTTAGTAAACTATTATGCCGTCCCCGGCAACGGCGCCAAAAACTTGATCGTTTAAATATAAACCCTTGCAAGTGCACAAGGCAATTGTACTACAGTGAGTATTGATAAGGGTTGTCGAACCTCAAGGACGGATTAATCTTTTACCAAATTCAAGAGAAGAAAGTTGCAGTTTTTGTTTAATCTAAATAAAGCTATGAACTTTAACTACTAAGTTGAGTTTTAATCAATGTGGAGAAAACCAAGGCTTCGAATCCACCACAATAACTAGTGTATCGTCTCTCTCTCTCTTTTGAATAAAGATTTCCAATTGGCTGGTGTATTCCTCTCAGAAATGCACCTGTCAATTCAAATTATAGTGCTCTCCTCTCGAACGTAACACATAAATCAATTAAGCATATGGAATTGTGATCTATCTCTATCAAGCATAAATCAATAAAACTTTATCAACATATGACAAATCAGAACACTCACATTCCTCTCAGACATGCAAGTAATCTTTCAGATTGAAATTCATAAAATCCACTCTTGTCTCTCTCAAGCACAAAGAATAAACTCAATGAATTAACTTTAATTGCATAACAAAGGTTCATACACCAACTAGAGTAAAAACATAAGATGAGAGAAAAGAAACTACACAACCAGATTACTGGGCTTCATCTACGCCTTGGATAGGAGTTTAGCCAAGCATGGGAAGAGAATCCATCATCTTCATCTTCATCATCTTCTTCTTCCTTTGCTCTAGCCTCCAAGGTCTCAAATTGCTCTCTAGGTTGAATATGTGGTGCCCAAAATATTCTCCCATAAGGCCTATTTATAATAGTGAAGAGAAACCACAAAGTCCCCTTCCAAATCCAAGTCTAAATAGGTCTTAATTCCGGTTTGCCGCATACGGCGATCGATCGTCCGTATTGCCGATCGTTCGCTATCCGATCGATTGCTATTCCTTCGTTATTTTCCTCCGAGCGATCGCATGCCGATCGACGCCGTATGATACCGATTGATCTTAGTTACTGTCTTGCGCGATTGAAAAATTCCAGTAGATACGATCGATCGTTTTTATGCCGATCGATCGTGTCCTTCAATACAGTGCTTTTGCGGCTCTGGCGATCGATCGCAGTGATTTCCGATCGATCGTAGTTACTGTTCATAAACTTCAAATGGTTGGTGGTGTTGGAAAGATGACTTCTTGAACTTTAACATGAAATTTGAATCAGTCCAATCCGACATTTGTACACGAAGTTATGATGATTTAACCATTCGAGTTACTTTTCTCCTCATTTCTGTGTATTACTCTTGTTTCCTACAAAAACCAAAAACTATATTAAAGTAGTAGTTATTCTAATCAAACACTAGCATAATCATAAGCTTAGGAGAAAATAAAATGCATATTTCATGTATAGATCAGTCATGTTGATAGCATTTTATTGGTCATTTTGTTTGAATATTTGTCTGATATTTTGATTATATTTCAGTTTCATGAGATGCTTCTCCAATGGTAAAGAAGAGGACTTGGTTTGATCTCTTAAGGAGATTTTGTCATCTAGAAATAAAATCAAATCCAAAAAAGTAGGTTCTCAATAAATTCCAGAATGCATTGTGGATTTTGATGAAATTTTTTCTAATCCTTTCCGCTTCCTTTTCATTTTAGTGGAATTGTCAAGTGGAATTAAATATTCTAGATTGAACAAACTTCTTTTCTTGTGTTTTTATATGGATCTGTAGCACGTATCTTTTATACCATTTTGTATCAAAATTGAAGTGTATTTGTTTTGTAATCAATTTCAAAGTCGATGCCTCTACAATTGCAATCACAAACTACTAAGTATAAATAAAATTAATGTTTAAAGTCTAAAGCAAAGAAAGAAAATTTGCATACACCATTCTGTGGTATATCACAAATGCTGCCCAAATTTATAGGGAGGGGTCAAAATCTGCCAAAAAGAAAGCTAAAAAAGCATCTATAAGTGGGACTTTGTAATATTCCCAGTATGTCCATATTATTTTTTCCCTTCAAGCATAACTGTATTAATTTGGATTAACACGCATCTTTCTGTTATAAATTATTGAAGGAGACGATGAGAATATTTGTTTTTGGTAGACTAAGATCCAAAAAGGGCATCCCTGCAATAACAGAGGAGACACTTAGTGAAGTACAAGAAGCACTGAGCATGAATGTTTTGATTGTTGCAGCAGCTACGGCAGGTTTATTTCATTCACATCATCCATGTCAGGTGGTTGTTTACTGATGTAAAAAATGTTCAATTCCACCTTCATATTCCCAAAAGAAATTTTAATGACCCTCACCTCAACAGGTGAGGCAACACCTGCTGAGGTGATATGTAGCACCTGTTATAAAAGAAAGGCCATCTGTCAAAAACTGGAGTGACTCATCCATTTCACTTCTGGGTTTAAAAGAGAAGCATGTCCTTGTCTACCTACTCACTGGACCACCTCCCAGCTACCTCCGAACAGCCCTGCTGTGTCCATTGCAATTTTTGCAACCCCGTCATCATGGTGAGTGTGCTCAGCAGCAGCTTGTTTAAAACAGTCACAGTGAAATGTATCCACTGCATCAACCTCCTTTCATTAACATGAGGGCCCTGCTTCTGCCGGTTGCAAACCAGCAGCACTCTGACCATGCTTGTTCTCTCCTCCATCTTACTGCATGCTAGAAGAGATACCAAGCTCACCTTCAGCACCCATCGACTCCCAGCAACTCCGGCGACTGGACTGTGAGTCCAGCAGAGGGGGAAACCAGGGAGAGGAAAGGAGCAGTAGGGGAAGGGTGTTCTCGAGCGACGCCGGCGACAACTGCGAGCTTCAGCGGCGGCGATTCCGACAAGCCAACGACTCCCCGGCAACTCCGGCGAGCGGTGGATCGTCATCGACGGCGCGAGGTAGGAGCCCATAACCCCCCATCAAGTTTTGATTTTTTGTGGGTTCTTTGTCGAGGGAGGTGACGGGAACTTCGAAGGAGGAGGTAAGGGGCTGACGGCGAGTCGACGGAGGTCGAATCGACCTCCGCCAGGCCGCCGGCCACGGTGGAAGAAGAAAGGCAGCAGCTTTTTGCTGCTGCCATTTCCGCTCCCCCTCCTCAAACCCGGCCGGATCACAGCCGGACTATGGGGGAGGAGAGGAGGAGACGAGGGCCAGCGTCGGCTGGGCAGTGGCGGCCCGACGACGGCGGCTGTGTCGGCCACCACCCTTGCGTGAACAGACGACCGAACTGGTGACCGGTTCGGTTCAGGATTTCTGGACCGGGTCGTCGAACCGAACCGGAACCCGGTTTGGTAATAGTTAAACCGAACCGGTTCGGTCCATGATTAGACCAAACCCGGTTCAATAAATAATCCGGTTCAGGCAGACCGAACCTGGTTCGGTCTAGTTATAAATCGAACCGGTTCAATAATAAACCCGGTTCATAGGCGGGTTTAGATTTTGAACTGCCGGTGGACCTCAACCGACAGTTAAAACTGGCCACAACTGACGGTGAAGCCTGACCGTCCATGTAATTGAATGCAGTATAGTACATACAGAGCCAGAATGGTACATAGGCTTTTTTTAGTGATTTTGGGCTGTTTAATAAATAATTCCAACGCTAAATGGTATGTGTGTGATGTTATGGTATTAAGGGCCTTAGTTCTTTATGTTATGATGACAGATAGCTAAGGACTTAAATGTAAAGAAAAACCCGACTAATAAACCTAGATGGTTTAAAGACATAATCATTTTATGAATGATAATAAAATGATGACTTGAGGGCTGAGCTTGAGGGTTGGAAAGAACCTAATTAAGATAAAGACTAAAATGCCCTTGGGGATTGGGAGTCAGTGTATGAGTGTGAGCGACTTCCGATCGAGCGACCGAATGACTATTAAGTCACAGGTCAGGCTATCTGTTGAGCTATTAAGCCAACAGTGTGAATGGTATGTTATGGTTCCATACTAGTAATACTGAGATACCTATTAAGGATCACAAGGAATAGATTGGGGTGATGTTGCATCTTCCGACTGGTAGAAGCTCTGCCGTTTGTATCTCTCTATGGATTTTAGAGAGCATTCACATCTTCCGACTAGTGGAAGCTCTGTGTCATGGTACCTAATAAGGACCAACGTCTATTGGTCAGGCTTAAGCTGTTATATATCTCTATGGATTTTAGAGAGAACAATGATATGTTATTTTGGCCATGTTTGTATCTTTCTATGGATTTTAGAGAGAGTATTACATATTTTATTGGCCAGGCTTAAGCTGTTACCTCTTCTCTATGGATTTTAGAGAGTGCGTGCTTATTCTCTATGGATTTTAGAGAGAGCCACACATCCTGAGCCTTAGTTGTCAAGTGGTTTACTGTGCACAACATTGGAGACGTTAACATCCTAGAAGGCTGTGTTTCCCGACCCACATCGAGTCTAGGAGCTGATGTGGAGCCAGACCCTTCCGACGGTCATACCTTCTAAGGTAAGGAATGGGCGAGGCAGTCACCCTTGAGAAATTCAGGGCGTGCCGTGATTACCGGTATTAACCGGAATGATAGTCACGGTATTTTCGTGCTGTCTGTCATGTAGGTATGACATTCAGTGAGTCTGTCTATGGGACAAAGACTTAATGATTGAACTTGAACTTGGGAAGCAATAAAAGACTTGCTTGAAAGATTAATAAAAGATTCAAGTGGAATCCTGTAATAGGTTGCATAATATGTTAATGCAAATCTTAATTTGATGTGATGATGGCTGTGTTATGGTATCCCACTGAGTATTTTTATACTCAGCATCCTTATGTGATGTAGGTGCTGCTGTGGAAGAGTGACTTCACGTGGCACTTGGGAGCCTGATGGTGAGGACGTTCCGATTTCGTAGTATATCTCCTGCTACAGGTTTGTCCTAGATTTGTATTAAGGCGCGAGCGCCGACTATTTCTAGTTTATTTTGAGATGGACGACAGACTTGCACTTAGAGGACTTGCTTAGGTTTAATCGACTTTGCATCTTGTAGTACTGTATGTATATATGGTTTTGTATCCATATTTGTGAACCCCAGTTATCACGGCCTAGATGCTTAGTCGAAAATTTTTCAACCAAAGATTTATCGCTTAGAGGAACAATCCTCAAGTTTTTCCGCTACCACTCTGATTTAAAAATGGTTTTAAAAACCCGGGCCGTGACAGTTGACATTGGGCCCATCATTCCTCATTTATATCAGTCCGACTTGCATCAGAAGCAGGCCAGCTGCTTGCAAAGTGCGGTCCTGAAAAGCAAGAAAGTGCCCTCCATGACAAGGAGAAGGTACTTTCTAAAAGCACCAAACCCTGTTAAATGACACTCAACTTTTAAATTCGAAAAAGACGTTATGATAACTCACTTTCCCATCAAACTAGCAAATTAAATCATCACAAAACACGTCCAGAATCTATTACGACCAACAACTTTAACCTTCACTTGTGTAGAGTGTAAACTATGGGTAGTTGTCATCAAGTCTGCATTAAAATGCTGCTGATATCTATCGTTTTTTAAACAGTTAAGAGTGGATCTAGTATCGGCAGTTGAATGTTTCCTAATACTCCCTCCGTCTGGAATTATTATTACCATAAAGATTTTCAAAATGAAAAGTTAGTTCGTTTTGAAAATCCTTATGGTAATAATAGTTCCGTCCTGAGGGAGTATGTGGTTCCCTCATTTAAGTGAGAGGAGGGCACTTTGGTATTACTAGTGGGCATACTTCTAGAGAACTATGGCCCTCTACACCCAACGAGTACCCTATTGCAGCTGTTGCAACAGCTTACCCACTCAATTCAATGCCACTTTAATTCCATTATTCATAAAGTCCTTTCCCCATTCTTCCATTTTTTCTTTGTCGTGTATATTTTTCCTTTCTGTATCACAAACACCACATTGCCTTTTGCCTATGCGAAAGCTAGCCTGCTTCATTTCAAAGGCCCCCCTTCCCTCTCTCTCTTTCTCTCTCCAAGTTGTGATTATGTTTTAGGACATTGTGCTCCTTATAATAAGTTTACAGGCATCGAACATCCTGGTTGTATGGATGACACCATAAAAACATAGTAACTGATACTCCTTCCATCCCATATTAAGTGCCCCTATTCATTTTAGTACTCTAGTCTAGTTGACACGTTGAAACTTCAACCGAGTGCACTAGTAATATACAATTATCTATATCGAGTAAATTGCACTTATACAAGCTCACCTTTGACAAAACACTTAATTATATATCCAATCAAGAGTTTGAAAAACTGCACTAGAATCTTAATGTTAATAAATATGTATAAATTTTTTTGAAATACCAAAAAATACTTGTCTATGTTAAGCTAATGGAGCACTAACTGCAGGCCGATACGGGTCAACTTTCCTATTTTCGTTTCCACGCGGTTTTGCATTCCAAATTGACATCCAAGTTGGATCACATCTCTTCAAGGTAGCCTTTCTAGTGTTCTTAGGGTTATGTGAAAGCTTGTAAAAGAGATAAGAGAGCAAGGGTTGGTGTGTGATTTGTAACACGGGGATCGGGACAATTTTGTGCCAAAATCACCGGGATCTAATTGTAATCAAAATATAATGGTCCAAACAAGGTCCTCCTATCATGTACCATATTTTCCCTGTAGGTATCACCTATGTGCCATGGTCACATACTCTGGTCATGGAGCCTGCGGGTCGGGCTAGATACATCAAATAATGTTCTCGGCTTAAGGAAACTTATCACAAGCCCGATTTAAATCAAGGAGAGGTCCTAAGCATTAGCCTGTGGCTGGATTGGCAGTTTCTCAACAATTGCCTACACAGGCATCAGCATATTATTTTGTCATAATGACTAAAAAATGTTTTACCTTTGCTTAAAGATAGTCATTGCCAACTTTACTGATCAACTTTACATATTTCCCAGCAAGATCTAGATTAGCTAAGAACAATCTCACTATGTTTTTGACCATCTTCCAGTCTAATCCACGATTTCAGAGAGAATGGCTTCTCTGTTATTTCCAAGTATTCTTGAACCTCTCGGCCAATCACCGTACCCACCATAACCAGTGTGGCGAGCAAAACATAACCATAGCTTTTTGTGTGGGCAGCACCAGTCCAATCCATGGTTATGACCAACAAATATTGCCTGCCAATGCAATAGACATTGTGCATATGAATATCCTGACTAACAAAACTTTGAAGAACTGCTTCAATTCATGTATGTTCATATTTGAACAATAACTCTATTCTGTAAATTGTAAATACCTTTACAGAAGTTCTTTCTGTAAGCATCTCCATGATCCCCCACTCTGCTTCTTGTGCTGCCACTTTCTCCATATTAATTGCACCAACACAAGGCTTAGTTATTTCACCCTTTGGTGTGACTTTCTCGTAAGCCTTACTGGGTATATGCCAAAATATTATCTCTGGAATCCTATAAAAAATCAAATTTTTCATCAAAGAATAGGTCATCACTTTTATGAGATAACTGCGAAGGAATTTTGAAATATAAAGCATGTTTCAAAAAAATTTGATAAATGGGAAAGCAAGTGGCATTTGGTACAACTCGTTTTGGAGGCTTTCGTGCTCGGAACTTACAGCAGCTCTTAATTTCCAAATGAATTTGCAATATAACGAAAGAATTTTAATTGCAACGCTGCAATTAAATTTTTAAATGAACTATTAAATATTTAGAGCATTTTATGTTAACTTAAAAAAAAATTAGAGCAAATTTGGGATCAGGTAAGTTTCAGACATATTTAGAAATTTGGTAGCTACCTGATTGTTAAACTTGTAATTTCCAATATTCAGATAATAATGTAGTCAATTCTATAGTCGTGTAGAATCATGACACTTTACTACCCTATTACTATTTTTTTTCCATCTTCTATCTTATTACTTTTTTTATACTCCATCCACCTGCTCACAAAGTCCTCCCAATAATCTATTGTCATATGATAAGCCTTGAATTAGTTTGTCATTCTCATTTTGAGATTCACATTCTAACTCTGAAAGTCAAAGCCGTCGTTAGGAGCCTAAATAATGCAATAATAATTCTCAAGATTTACCAATGTCAAGATTGAGAAGAAGCTTCTAGAAGAACTAAACTAAAGAGCTCTTGGAGTCCATGATGAATTTACCTAGAATGCGGATTGATCTCTTGTGACTTGCTCAGAAACCATCTTGCCTGAGCATTAGATATCACCTCCGGGTAGGACCCACCACCAGAGTCAAAAAAATAGAAAAATGCAACTTTCTCCTCTGAATTTTTTGATGAAGAGAGTTGCAGGAAATAGTTGGAGACACTAGGCCAAAGATCAGGATGCCCAGATTGAGAGTAAGACATCTTATTGTGTTTTATCTCTTTCTCCATCAGCTCAACTCGGTAGACACCTTTGATATGTTTAGACTGTATGACATTACGGAAGGTCTTCAATCTCTGCCCATAGTGTCCCGTAAACACTGATGGGGCCAGCATCCTAGACATGTGGCCAGGTTCCAAAGGGAGAACCTCTAGGGTGGTTCTGGTATTTAGCCACTTGCATGTAGTAACTTCAGCGAGCAGAAATTGTAACTCCTTGCACTATGGATGCCTTGAGCCATTGGTAATTTGACCATTCTCTCCTTACAGATGTGTTTGTTCAAAGTCTTATTGATACTTACTCCTTATACTTGTGAGTCAGGATTATTGTTGACTGACCTTTTTGTTCAGGTAAAAGTAAACCTTGTGATCATTCTCTCAGATATTGTATATTCCTGTTTTATTGAGTAACCTTTCCTTCATATCATTTATTGTGTTCCTGGTGAGTTTTTGCATCCTACTGGGTATTTCTATGAAATACTCATGCATCCTCTGATGCAGGCATGAAAGAACAGTGATTCATGATGTTTACAGTACAGGAAAGTGATGCTGATTCGTTGAAGACATTTGAGAAGAATTTCGATTACTTGTTTATTTTTTCTCAAACTTTATGATTTGTTGGCCGATGTGTGCCATGGATTTGATGCTTTATTTTGTTGACAATTTAAGTTTATCTGTTGTAATAAGACTAAGCAGGATTCATATTTTACATCGACAATATTTTATTTTGAGATTGGTTGAATGAATTCCCTAGTTCATGATTCCTGGTGATGTTGATTACACGTCCTTTTGAGATGATGTAATTGACTAAAATGATCGAGTATCCGGTCACGTTTGAGGATTCTTACCTCGATAAAGTTGGTTTTCATGAAGGCTTCTGCATAAAGAATTTTGGGGCGTGACAGTTAATTTATTTGGCTTTCATTTAAGTTCCGTGAAGATGGGCCTAAAGGCCCTTTGTACCTTAACACCTCCTAATGAGGAGGGTGTTGGAGTTTTTATCATAACAAAAGACAAACCGGTCCGGTCAACCGGACAAGCTATTTATGTTTTGTGTTTTGCAAAAAACCTGCCGGTCGACTGGCCTGACATACCGGTCAACCGGCCACTATTACACCCCCATTTCCAAGCCCTACAACGACTCTAAAACAGTCTCTTTGACCAGTTTCAATGTGCATTAGTGTAGAACGTGACTAAATGTTCCACTAGAGTATTTCCACTATATAAATAGATTTTCTTCTCTATATTGTAGTATATATACAAGATGTATCTATGAATGATGCTTGATCTATTGTGAGAGGTATAGAGGAGATTAGAATATGTGTGCCAACATTCACAATTGCTTCAAGTGTGAACCATAGGGAGTTCGGAGTTCTCCCTAGAAGGCTTGTCTTATCCTAGAAGAGTATGGCCAAAAGATCTCTTTAGCAAATTAGCTAGAGGTCAATAGAGGGTCAATAATTCCTTAAGAAAAGCTCAATGATTCAAGCCTCAAAATATTTCTTCTTCTTCTATTTGGTGTATTTCTATGTATCATTCAATTCCGAGCTCCAAGGAGATCTTGATCCAATATTTGGGACCTCATGCTATAGATATGTTCCATCAGAGGGTTGGCCCTTAAAAGTAGAGGGCTGACAGATCACATTGGCTTGAATAAAAAGCCCTCAAGTAAGAGGCTGCCAAATCACCTCATAGTCAAAATGGTTTGGACAGCGCTTAGCAAAAAATTCAAGGCCCAAGTTCCAAAATTAATACATATAGATGAGGTTTTACAAAGTCAAGGAAAAACATTGGCAAGCTTAAGGGGCGTGATTATAAGCAAATATCCACAGGTCCACTGTAGCATCCATGTTTCAACTGGATAGGAAAAAATATTGATACTACAGTGGGAAAAAATATTGATACTACAATGTAGCAGCTGGAGCTCAAAATGGATATTTTGCTTTTAATCACGCCCCAAACGGCCCCTAAATCCTAATATATTCTTCCTATGCTAAAAATGCGTCCACGTTAAAAAACCAAAATGAACTAAAATATTTTTGGGCAGGAGTATATAATTTCAAAATCACGACCATACTTGAAATTAAATACTCTCTCCGGTCCAAAATACTATGTACATTTAAAAATATTTACTATTCTAAAATATTATATATATTTTACCAAATCACATAACTTACTTTCCAAAATTTCATACTTAGAAAACTTGACTTAAACTTGATTAGTGAAGGAGCATACACGTTGGACAGGATATCAATCATGTAACTTCCTTGTGGGCTTCATGGTCCAATAAAAATTTTCCTAAATACACAATATTTTAGAACACGAGTAATAAAAATCTGCACAAAATAAAACTAATGGAAATCAGTATCTAAGCTGCCAATCCTTTTAAGTGCATCGATCTGTGATTCACCCAATCATTTTCGTATACATCAGCTAGAAAATGTGTAAGAATCCACCGTAGGGTTATCACTACCCTAAAGGAAGGACCCATGTTGTGTGAAATGAGATTTAAACATACATCGTATACGCGCCGTCACATCAATTCATCCACTCATTTCTATACACATCAGCTGTGTATGAAAAATGTGTAAAAATCTTCTGTAGGATTATCACTACCCCTAAAGGTCACATTAGTTCACCCACTCCTTCCTTTAGATACAACGAAGAATTCATGATTTTTCCTTGGAGCGAACAAGCACAAAATCTGTTAAATGCTTGCCCACTCGCCTAGATCAAAAATCCAAAACCAAACTAATTTCTCACGTTGGAAACTTACTACTAAAAAAAATGTTTGCATATAATGCTCAAAACATTGCCATGTAAGAGGATCAACAATAACACAAATCAGCTAACATAAAGAGTGGAAACACCATGCCATAGGAAACAGCTGAAAGCAAAGCGCTTCCAGATCTTCGAATATAAGCCTTCCTCAAGTGCCATAAAATGCTGCTGCACTATTAAAAAGGGTGGGTGAAAGTTAAGTCATCACCGCCTCCTCATGCCTCTGCCACGGCCCTGAAATCCGGCACCACGTCCACGTCCCATCGCACCCGCGGCAGCCTCACCTTGGGCACTCTCAGACTGAAAAAGTATTCTATGTTAAAGCATGTTTTGATAAGTTTTATTACTACCTACATAACCATGATGGCAAGACAAGTAGTACCACACAGAAGTTACAAATATACCATTAAAGGACAAAACCAATAATCATTACTGAGTAGCTGATATTTACAAAGTAGGCATCAGAATCCAACTAAACGAATATACTAGTCAATAGGATTAGGACATGCATGTGCAGTGCGAATAAAAGCTTCAATGACATGAAAATATCATCATAGATTCAAGAGTCTATGTCTAAAGAATTAATTAGCACGTATATAGTCAATAGGCAGTTCATATAACTCTAACCAACATCCAATAAACGAGAACAATCTCAAGACATCTAAGCTAGGTAAAGAAATTTAAATGGCATTATTCACATGCCAAAAGTCACTTCAAAATGGAACGAGCACACCTGATTGATAAATAACCAATTACTCACATGAAAATAGTAGTTCATGGATATGAGAAAATGTTCAGATGTACAATTATAACATTAAACATAGGGAGGACCCTCTCCTCTCAAATTGAATCAGTCCGTCAAAAGAGAGCCATATTATTCTTCCTACCAGCAGTATATATAAAATGACGCCTTCAACATTCAAAGAGGGGAGAATAATAAATTAAGAAACTGGCAGGCACAATCATATAGGAACCTCATAAATCATAATCCGAACCCCAGAATGTGCTATAAACAAATATCTTTTGCTAAAAAAGATCAGATACCCACTAATTGACTAACTTGAAAAAACAATGACAAAAAGAGCATTCCCAAGGAGAACCACAAGGAAGGGCCACATGCACGATAACACCTACACTCGAATCATATGATAAATTTATTCTCCATCAAAATTGAATTAGGCATAATTTTACCTTGGGATTCTTCACTGTTTCATCCACACTAAGAATAAGACAAGCTGCTTCACTAGCAGCATTTATCGCATTTATCTGTGCGCACAAAGTTATCACAACTTAAGAATGCAAATCCTATGGAAGCTTCATATAACCCCAAAAGAAAATTTTCTGCGATGTGCATAAAATCAGGGACTTCCTTTACCTTGACAACAGCAGGTTCCCACACAAATTTGGCATACGAATCTGCAATCCCACCAGTATTAATATCCACTCCATACGGTGCACCTTCACCTGTCATTAGTAGAACAGATGTCAGTCAGGAATCCAGCTCAAATTTATTTTGCAGAAGAGGATATACAATGGCTAATGTATTTTTTGCTCTCAAGAAGCGTCTCATTTGAATTCTACAAAAGCCACGGCATAACCAGGCAATATAGTGGAAAAGAGTCGGGTTTTATTATAGAGTTCATTCAAGCAACAACTACAGCAATATTTTGCCTCCCAATCACCAAGAATATATAGTATATAAATCTAAGCTGACATATCCACCCTTTCAACTCTTTTCAAATAATCATAGTACGCAATATTTTTTGTTCATTTAGGAGTTGCCTAATCAAGGTTTAAACCGCTGAATCCACTCTGTAAAGCAATCCCTTCCCTTTGATACAAACATGATAAGATTCCAATCATGGAAATTTATACTCCCAAAGTATGGAGTTCATCCCTTTTATCTTGCAATCTTCAAATTTACATCTAAGACCAAATTATATGACGTTAAGACCTATATCTGGTTCAGCTGCAAAGCCCTAGTTAATGCTGAGTGAAGCAAAGTATAGCAGCAACAAGATCATCTTAGCTTTAATGATTAAAGACATATTACAATGTTTCATGTTAAAGAGGAAAGGAATAAATATGGTAATGCCTCAAACACTTTTTGGAGCATACTTCCTACAAGCTTTAATAAGTTTAAAGTATCTACTCATGTTCAATAAACTGACATTTTAACATTTAGCCTATCTAGAAGTTTCTGGATTTGTGCTTTCCTATCATAAATTCTTCACACTTCATACTAGTAAACCCACGCTGACCACCCAACTACTTTCAGATAAGAAGCATGGCTGTATGATGTGGTATAGCCACAATGATGACAACAAAGAAGCGAGATTTAAAACACTAGATGGGATAAAAAAACACATACTAGTCCAAATCCAAATATGGTTAAACAAAAAATGATTTTTAACAATTTTATGTTGAGCTTATCATAAAATTACATGTAGAATCGTTTTCTCAATTCATGTGTGCTCATTAATTTTATTTGGGCCCCATTAATGTGCGCTCAGTGCACGCAGCGTGTGATACAGGGGGCAGGTCCCCTTACATATGGCATTCTTTTGGATCTCAATCAGACAGTGCAATGAGACGCAGCACATATTTCAAATATGTGCCTTGGCTCACATTAAATTTTTCCATTTCACTTGACTTCAATATAAATTTCATTGACTTCAACAAGCAAATCAAATTTGTCTGGTAAAGGAAAAAATGCTTTCTGGCAACTTCCAAGTACAAATACATTTCACCTCAGCATAGTAAATGAGCAGGTCAACCAGCCTTTATTTTTATAGCTGATTCCTTAAACTGCCAAGTGGCATTTGAAGAAGAAACCTAGACTTCCCTTTCATCCTCCTCTCAGGTTTCTCCTGACTTTTTAACATATAGTTACAAGCCTTCTATATATGATTGGACATCAAACTACATTGAGATCTGAAACATAAAGTAGCATTGGTACCAATATCCATCTTATTCACGCGCATTCTGTAAATACTTTCAAAGACAGGTTAGAGGAACACACAACAGCCTAGGGACATTTATGATGCCTGTGCAACCATACATAAAGTTTTGAACCAAATCAAATGAATTTGGACAAAATGCAACCAATTAACAGTCTAACAATTGTACCAATTACCAATCAAAATGTCAGCAAGTTCACGCCATTATTTTAACACAAAACTTTCACTCCATCCCATATTGTCCTATTTGGTTTTTCATAATAAAATAATATAAAATTCCTTCACGGCTTCTCTCAGTTTTCTGCTGATCACATCTCTTCAAAGGCTCTGGGACACAGCTTTCAGTGCAGGATCCACGAACCAAGTGCGCATTGAGTTGACAGTGTGTGTAGAACTTGAATTAAAGGCAAGTCATCAAAGCATAGATGCTTGAAGAAGGGGAAAAAAGTTTCATTCCAAGAATCAGTTTTTTCTGGCAAACATAATGGAGGTAAACCCCTCACCACGAGCCAAACCAAGCTTTATATAGTTGACTGGATCATATAAAACTTGTGTCCCAAATTGAAATGAAAAAAAGCATATTGTGAGCTAAAAGCAGGAAATTTTGTATTCAAGTGTGCGATGGCATCATGCAAAGCTGTCCTAACGTGATAAAAAGGCATTCCTTAACACGTACAACAGTCCAGCAGCAGTGAATGTCAGACTTCCTATGACCCCATTTAAAAGCATGAGAAGTAAAAGCCTACTTTGCCGTTCAAACACAACAAAAGCGTACAAAGTAACAGGGTCCATAGTTAGATTGTGCACATCCGTGTGTGAGAAAGCAAACAGTAGAACATTTTTCTCAGAGTAAACTACCAATCCCAAGAAAGCAGTGCGTTCAAACAGGGCATTCAAACGAATTATATCGGAATCTTGACATGACAACTTATTTTTCACACTTAACTATTCTAAAAGCATTCTGCACTGTAGAATATGTGCACATGTTTACACGCAAAATGACATGAACTAGCTCCTTGACCAAGTCAGCATCTTCAACTTGATTCTAGAGGATCCATTAAGGCGAGAATCAGCCCAAGACTCAAACATACAAAACAATTTCTGACAAGCTAAATTCGTACACATCACAAGAGTGAGATGATTTTTCTCATGAGATATGTCAACACTAGACTATATAACTTGTACAACTCTCACTAATGATTTTGTATATATTCTGACTCAATTTTTGAGCCAAAAAATGATGTCATACTTAGCGCACAAAGAAACTAACCAGATGGGAGTGCATGCTTTTGTCGAAGTTTATTGAGCACATCAGTTGCATCAAATCCAGCATTGTCACAGAGCTGGCGTGGGATAATCTGCACAGAAATAAATAGTTAATAATAAAGTTTTGAAGATAACTGCTTACTCATCAGAATCAGATATATAAGAACTCCAAAAAGTCAACTTCTTTCATTAAGTAATTAACAACTAAAAAATTGCACGTGTATCACACAAGAACATACCATGCCAGGCAGTTCCCCATGCTTACATAAGGAAAATGCATTGTCAGAATTATATTAGTACCGTAAGAAACTACATATTCAGGTTTCATATCAGACCACACAAGAAAAGACATTCACACTTTGCTTGGAGAAAGCCTTAAATGTAACAAGAGATCAAATACAAATCTAAGCACCACAAACACTACGATAAATCCAAATATAACCCTTCACTGCAATATTCGTTACTTTTTCAATGCAGGTTAACAATTATAAAATTGGTTTTTTTTAGCATGATGAAACTGATTATGCATTTTAAATCAGTCATTGCAGGAACTGAGCAAAAAAACTGTAGAAAATATTACATGAAGAGGATGTGAATAGAATCCTCCAGGTTTAATACACACCATAAATGAAACATAGATCATCAAGATTTCTGGAATATCAGAGCCAAAATTTACGCTTCTACACAAAGTTACAAATAAATACATGATAGATTTATATCGTGCTGCCCACCTCAAGTGCTTTTGCATACGCATTGATAAATAACTGTGACTTGCCCTCTATTGTTCTTGAATGCTGTCTCAAAAACCTACTTAGTTCCATCTGTCACATAGAATAATTGATTTATTAAGAACTAGAGTCTAGAGATAATCTTCCAAAGAGGACAAAAGTGTCTAAAGATTCAAAATATGAGGCTTACATCAATAGCACCACCGCCAGGAACTACGGTTGAATTTTTCAAAGCTCTCCGTACAATCATTATGGCATCATGAAGACTCCGCTCAGCTTCTTCAATGAACTGGCGTAGATACAAAAAAGTTCAATTAGACAGTCCAAGATTAGGATTCATATAGTGCAACTATGTTTCTGATAAAGAGTCAAACGCGGTATATAATCCATTCCGCCTACCCCAGATAGCTGGGTTAAGGCGTACGATGATGATGATGATGATGATGCAAACAGATTAAACTAGAATGTGTAAGAATCACTAACCTGATCTGCCCCGCCACGGAGAACAATAGTTGCCGTCTGACCAGAAGGACAACCACTAAATATGTTAAACCGTTCATTTCCCACTTGCTTCTCTTCAAAAACCTCACATGATCCAAGAACCTAGTTGCACACAACTATCACAATCGTGAATATGCTACATGATACAAATCACTGACCTACAACTATAAGATATCACAGGTCAAAGACAAGTAATAAACGTTGAGATTCTTCTCAAAACTATGCATGTGAGCCATGTAATCAATATACTATCCAGACAGCAAAAAGATTAGGGGAGAAATGTCAAAATGATCATCATCCCTCAGCAGGTCCACAAATTTCAGACCCATCCAAGCTATTGGCCCACTCATTTCCCTGCTTAAGATCCATCGACTCTGAAATGGCTAAAAAATTATTATTTAAGGAAAAGAGAGAATACACAACCTAGCCTCTCTCTCTCTCACACACACACGCACGTACACATGGAATCTAGTAAATTCGTACAGGTACCACATAAGAGAAGCATAAGTAAAGGTTTACATAGGTTATCCCCTAAACAATACTGTCTTATAGATTACATGAACACCAGAAAGGACTGCCCATCCAATGGGCATACCAGGACTCCTTGTTCAAAAAGGCAAATAAGTAGAGATTCAACTGCTTAGATTGAGCTCAAGTCTAATGGACTCCAATCTGAAAGATGACCCATCGCCTAGTCTTACAACTTCCACCCCTGCAGTCCCCCCGAGAAGGGAATTGTTAAGCTTCTCATAAAAAAAAAGTTTCTCTATCAAGCCTCCAAGTAACATATGTGGACCTGTAAATTTGTATAGGGAAGTTTCGGTTGCTACTCAGAAAAGTAATACAGCTAAGATTGGGGTGTGGTGGATAGGAGAATATTGAAATGACTGAGTGGAAAACCAACAGAAGTTCACACTAGAAACTAATGCCTTAGAAAGTGTTTACGATTATAGCCAATGGACTTTCCAAACAGAGTAAACGATTACTGCAGTTGTCATACACGACGAAGACTCCTGGAGAAAATAGAGAAACACCTTGAAAAGATTTGGTAAACAAAAATTATATGAACAAACTGCACGAAAAAAATGTTTAGAAGACCACCAATTGCACACAATTGGTAAAGCGTGTAATTATGATGATAATGACAATGCTGAACTCATCAAGTCAAAAGTTTCTAATCTTTGAATTCTAGATTAGTGCTTGACGGGTTCTAATACAAAATAGTATGCAAGAGAAACTTGAAAAACATCAACATGAAAAATTTACAAAAAAAAAGGCAGTTAATCTCAGCATAGTCTTGCCAAGAAATGGGGAAATGAGAAGGAAGCTTGTACATTTGCGAGATCAAGCAAGGCTATAAGCAATTTCTCACTAAATATACTTGATTTCTCCTTGCTAGACAATGAGATTTCGGCAAGTTCAGGTGAAATTGCATTCCCTGATTCAGTATAGATAATGGGGAAAACCAGATAACCGCCCATAAAACCTGTATACTGGTGCCGCAAGAAAAGACCTAGTTTACTGTAGCGAAATCAACCACCCGGGAAACAAGTTTCACTGTATTGTAGTTATTTCACTGTACTGGCCAAAAGTATTGACTAAGACACCCAAGCAGACAAGTTTCTCCGCATGGGAGTAGTTAAGTCACCAGAATAGATCGGAGCTCCAGTAGTTGCAATGAATTTTGTTAAACCAATGTTAAAGCTTCAATTCTCATCAGATTTGGAGCCGCATTTTCTAACATGCATTTAGATGTAATACCTTGACTCAAGGCTCTTCTATGCCTATTTATAACGGCTGCCAACAGAATGAAACAAATAGACAACAATTTCAGAAAAAAAATTCTGGAGAGCTTGATGCCTCCCCTTTGGTGCTGACTACGACCTTTCTCCGGTGGCAATGCCAAAGGATCTCCATCAGTGCTGGTATCACTTCATGGCGCCGACTCCACTGATATATCCTCTGTCAGGTGCGGACACCAGCAAAAACCCTCTAGGTGCAGATTCCTAGAGATTTGCCCCTTCTCCCCATTATCCTTTTCCCTCTCATCCCTCACTTCATCACCTCACCATTCTCCTCTCAATATTCTGCTGTAACCACCAAAAATACTACCTTCCCCCTCAACTCCCCTAGCCTACTAGAATCCTTGATTTCCAGCGGTACCTCGTACTTGCCCTACATCGATAGAGCATTCAAGTATGTGGTCTAGATTAAATTTTTTGCTGATATTTGATTTTATTTCTTCTTTGTAGGAGGTAGTTCTCTGGTTTTCTCTTCTAGTGTTTTTAGCCTAGGCATGCTTTGCAATCTCCAATCATTGTACTGCCTCAGGCTCTTCTTGGTTAATAAAAATTTCAATTATTTAAATGAAAGTATGTACGTGATTTAGATTTTTCGACATTTGTAGAACTAAAAGCTTCAAGTGGATGGTTTGAGCATCTGAAGGTTCCATTCCAGATCGATTAAAAATGCAGCACCTCTCTGCTTCTAAGGCACTTACACCTAAGAAGACTAGAAAGAGCCCGAATACTGATAGTCTCGGTCCCACCCCTCAGTAGTGTCCTTCCTCAGAAACACATATACAGAGACAGGATATGTTACCTTTCATAATCCCTCGCAAACCCCCATATGCCCAACTAGCTCTGCACTACTACTTTCTATTTTGCTTTCGATAGGCCACTACATGCAAAGAAAAACCATTTGCATCTTCCGATAGTTCATGATCCACCAAAAAGTAGAACAATAAGTTGTCAAGAAAAATTTTCTGACTCCTCAACTGGTAAAAAAAGAACCATTATAACAACACAGCTAGCAATAAAAAAATGATGGCCATCAGAGTGATTGACGTGAAAAGTGAGTCTGCCACTCCCACGATTTTAAGCCATATCCACAGTCAGAGACCGTAGATTATTCAACTAAATTCTCCTTTCTCCGAAGACAGGTATATGGAGATAAAATTAAGGATAAAGATAAGACATGAAATAATTAAGTGCTGTCAATCGATGTCTCATCTTAAATGTCAGAAAATCATACCAACAGACAAACAATAGGCATCTAAAAGAGTAGTTTTCAAATTAAACGATTAACATGAAAGAACCTCATCGACGATGTTGTTCACAGAGGTCTGCACAGTTCCACCGGTTGCAGCAGCCACCCGCTGCAAATCCTCTTCAGTCACACGGCCAGCACAGAATATATCTCGGTCCGCAAAATACTGAAAAAAAAGGAATAGAAAATTACAAATAGAGGGAGAAAAGACAACCTGCACACATCCTCAAGGAAGAATAATCACCTGTGTTGCTAAGTCACCAATAGCAAGACGTGAGAGGACGATTTTGGCACCACTTAGCACACACTTGTCCAATTTATCATATATGATATTCCATTCCGCATCCACAATACTCTGATATTGTAGTGGATCAGATAATCTGAAGGTAAACACTGCCAACGTCAGTAATGCCTTTTTTCACAAAGAAGGTCTGAAGTACTTAGAATATACAATAACAACAAAAAGAATGGAAAACCCACCTAATTTCAGCATTTTCTTTTTCAGACTTCAGTTCTAATTCTATATTCAAAAGGAGTATTTTTGGATTTAAAAATTTCTTTGGTTGCTGCTCAAACCCAGCATAAGAGAAGGTCTTCTTAAAAGCAACACCATTGACCAGAAATGAATCTCGCATGTTACCTCCAGGTACCTTAAGAATAATATAAGCTTACAACAATATACAATATGGCATACCCAAAAAAAGATTAAGACAAAAGGGTAAAGAACAAAAACAATTCATAAACAAGAAAAATGGTTACTCACATTAGTGCGCTAGTGAATGACATCAACTATATCACTAATTACTCGTTACTAAGTATGAGCTCTCAATGCACTTATGCTAATGTTTAAAAAGTTCAGACCTCCACACAATTAGAAAGATGGATAGCTTTTGTGTAATGCATACAGTACACAAACGATACCCATTATGCATTAAATCATATTTGCATACACAAACCAGCTAATGGTCAAAAGATTTGAAACCAATGTGCGTATATATATATATATATATATATATAATACACACACACACACACACACACATAATGCGTGCAAGCATGACACCATATTCCAGACAATGAGTTTTGATCTATATCAATGATACATTGTGACAACATACAGCTAACTGGTTGGAAGGCACAGAATACTTGAGCACACCAATAAGCCAATAAGAACGAAAGACTGACAGACCATTTAGAATAAAGATAAATTATTAGCTTCATAACACCTTTTTTGGCCCTCTAATACACACTGGTAACAGGGCATCAAATACAAATTTGTTACGGGGAACATATTGTGCTAAAACTTATCAAAAGCTAAGCTCAAGATTTCTGGCAAAATTAGATCCCATTTTGTATGGAGGGATCAGTTTATAATATGTACCAAACCAATGGATATATGGAATCTAGAATATGTATAGAAGCTGATATTTGCAAATGCAAGTTATAAAACTAAATAGAACAATAATTTCACACAAAAAGCACCTTTTTAATCCCTATTAAGTTTAATCTGTCATCACTGCCGATAGCAAGTACAGCATCCACAACCATGGATGCAAAGAACTCCTTTTCCCCACCAATCAGCTTTGAAGATAGAGTAGTAGCAGCACATTTGGCCAACAAGTTTTTTTTCTCTTCAAGACTCTTTCCTTCTATGCTAACAGCAAGCTCTTTAATTTTATCAATAGCCTACATAAGAATTACTTCCATTAAATACAAAAGAACATTAATTCTCCAAACTTTGCTCAAATGAATGTTACAAAAAAGATCACCCAACCAAATAGCAAGCAGTCCGATAACTCCTGATGAGATTCTGAGGGTGGACGCCATCCTCAATGAAGGGCTTGGCTGCCTTCAAAAACTCTCCTGCCAGAAGTACTACAGTCGTCGTTCCATCACCAACCTAAACAAAGCCATGCAGAAATAGAACTTAGAAAAAACATTTAAAAGCATTTGTAATGTCTATTCATACATCCGATTTCACTAAGCTTAAACCAAAACTGCCGCAATAGGGACTTTCAGCAGCAGTTTTTGAGTTATGTTCTGTAATACCCAAAGCAATCTTTTAAAAATAATCATTTTCCATAATAGATAGCATATAAGATCTGCTTTCAAAAAACCCATCAAGCATTATATAAATGTTTGTTCAGAAAGAAGATAGCACTCAAAAATCAACATCTCTTCTCAAACACGGGAATAGAAGTTCACAGTAAGCTCAGATATAAAGCTCCACTTGAGAATTAAGAACTATGTTGTAAACATGTAAATCATAAAACAACCTATCAAATTGAAACTAAGATAACTTTAAGCAATGAAAGCCAAAGACCTAAACAAACAATTAGATCAACTTCAGAAAGAAATAACTTGAAAGTACAGATCGATGGACGCAATGCCTACACAGGAAAACTGATCTGAAACAAGGCAATCCAAGCAGCTGAACAACTCAATTCAAGTTTGATCATCTTCTGAGCTGAGTCTGGCATGGCTTAAGTTTTAATTTACTACAGTTACAAAGCTATTTATGCTCAAAATTATGTATGAAAGAAAAAAATTAAGGTTTAGGATAAATTGTATAAATAATTTAACTAACATATACACATGGAGAATACATAAAATCAATCCTCATATTGTTTGAGTAAAGCCGCTTCTAAAGTGTGGCCATCCTTTCAAGCTTTTAGCCAAGTTGTCGGAAAGGCCTGTAAACAGACTCGTATTTACGCTCAGACCCACCTAAAGGTCCGGACTGCCTTCAGATTTCACATGTATTATGGTTAATTATTTTGTCAATTAATGACAATTTAGTAACTTAATATTTCAGTTATTTCTGAATACAAATATTGGTCCTTAGGAATGGTTTATAAGGCCCAATATGATTGATAGTTCAATTAAAAATAGGGTTTCATGAGAATATATATATGTAATGATTATGCCAAAATCATTAGGTCTGATCAATGGAAATTTGATATTAGTTTGGAGTTAATTAGTTTAGCTTTTCTCTCCTAAATTCATCTCTTTTCTCCCCTTTCCCTACTTTGATCTTTTCTCTCTTTTCCCCTATGTTGAATCCCTTGTAGCCGCTGGGCCACATCAAATCATCCCCATGTGATGACTCTTTATCACATCAAGTCTACTTTCACAACCAATTTCTTTCCAAACTGAGAACAAGAGCCATCTCTAAAGAACATCTTGACATAAAAAGCCTGCTGACACGGCTCAACTTTATTACCAATCCAAACAAATTAAATGAACAAAATGAAATTATCTTACTACGATACCTTGAATCAAACTTGTTACTTCAACCTTAAATTCTTGTTTTTTATACTTTTCTAGCGCATATAAGATTTGGAGAGCGTTGACAACTCCATCATGAAGTTGCGATAGAGAAAATGTACATGTCTACCATTCATTATACTGTCCCTCTTCCACCAGATATGCTCAACATGCCAAAAACAATGCAAAGCGCAAAGAAAATCTATTGTTTGAGCTACATCATGCCTAAACTCAAGTTATCACCATTCATCTGGCAACCATAATGGCGTACCCTTACCAACAAAGGGACTTTATGATACAGTGTAAGAGTACATATTAAATATGTAATGTTTGCATCTAGAATACATAAATCAAATTCACCAGCGGCCTTCACTCAAGTAGTTGAAATAAATCCTAGGCATCTTGCATCATCTATTCAGGGACCTCCAAGGATTTTACAAGACCGGCCCATCAATGGTCATCTTCTTCCCTGTCCATTTACTTCAAAACCCTAAATTACTTAAAATTCTTATGCACACCACACAATGTACAGAACTCCACAATATCCTTACAAACCTCATCATCATCATACGCTTTATCCCAGCTATCTAGGGTTGGCGGCATGGATTATATACCGCTTTTGACTCTTATCGGAATCAAAATGGCACAATATCCTTGCAAACCTACCTTACTAAAATCCAATTTCATTTCCACCCATCATCCTATTCCATATAAGTACAGAGAAGGCAGCCAATGCATCCAGTCTTTAAAAAATCATGCCTTTCAATAACCACTTCAACATTTCAAAGGAACAAATAAAATGCTCATCAAATGACTGACTAAAAGGAACATGATAACAGGCCCAATTGTACACCTCCGAATCCTGTGATTTGGCAATGTCGACAAGGATCTTGGCAGCGGGATGGACAATGTCAAGCAGCTTCATAATGGTAGCACCGTCGTTGGAAATTGTAGTGTTACCCTTAGCGTCGTAAATTAGCTTGTCCATGCCCCGCGGGCCGAGAGTCGACCGCACTACATCCGCGACCACGACGCAGGCATTAATGTTGCTCACCAGCTGCGCCCTCCCCTGCGACGTATCCGTCCCCTCCTTCAGCAGTATTATTTGCGGTTGCTGCATTCACCAAAAAAAACGCCAAAAAGGCGAAATGCAAAATCATTAATTCAGATGCAATCACAGAAAATTGTCGAAAAAAATGGCGCATGTCAGGTAGTGACGAAGATTGGAAACGAAATGAAAGATCACAAGGACAAAATGAGAGAGAAAAGGGAAGTACCATCATCGTCGCCATTGATGAGGCGGAAATCGAAGGTCGGAGGGAGAGCGGAAGAGATTAGGGTTTGGAGGGAGAAGGGGAAATGGGGAGTGCGAGCGAGTGGGGTTTAGTTGAGGGTTTTCGAGGGAAAAAACTGGGGGAGAGGGACAGAGGCGGAGGGTGGGAACGCTGCACAAGTGTCTAGGCTCCCCGTGGGTCCCACCCAACATGCATAAGCCGACTCATTTTTAGGGTAGCCAAGGCCCAAGGGTGAGTTTACGACTCTAGGACTTCTACCATCACCGTAATCATTTATTAAATCTTTAATCATAATTTTTTTTATTAAAACATGGAATAACTTCTTCCATAGCCTTAATTATTAGCCAATTCATCTAATATTTTCAGTTTTTCTTAACACCTGGATAATCTTTGTTGCTACCTATCATTTCCCTTTTCTTTTCTCAGCCATAATTCAACTTTCCCTTGCAAAACAAACTAGCCAACAACAAATCATTATGAGCTATAAACACCCATGCATAACTGCAAATAAGAATTATCATGTTAGGATTTTTTTAATATCATAATCACCAAACTTCAATCTCATAATTCACAACATGTAAATCTTTAATAACATCCAAAAATTAGAGAGAAACATATCTTGAACCATGGTGAAATTATATAGAGATCGAAGCGTGAAAATATGGAATTTGGTTTCTCTCTCCTAACTTTTCTGTCTGTTCCACACAGATCAGTTACAATACTTGATGGAAAACAATCATATGTGCTTCTTTTTTAGGTAGAGAGAGGACTAATTCCTAATAGAATTATAATTGCTCATAAGTTATAACTCCCCCTTAAATACACGTTATAATTATGGTTATAACTGTCCTTAAATACGCATTCCATCAATGTGTATATCTTTAAATAAGAAAACTTATATTTTCATATTGACCAATAAGTGACATATGGGTCACATACACGTGAGACATAAAAATATCTTACATTCTCCCACTTGGCCCATGTAATCGAATTTATCTTCTAAAACATAATGCTCATATCATAAAAATAAATTCTCACATATATTAGTCATACCATAATATCATCATTAAGTATAAACTAATATGTGGTTCCACATCATTAAATCGATATAGTTCCTTCTATGTACCACAATATTAGTTTTCTACTTAACATGACCTATAAGTGAAAAAACTTATATATATATATATATATATATATATATATATATATATACCAATGGTAATGAAACAGGATATCCATAAATATCATAAATAATATACAAATGAGCTCAATGTGTCAAACACATTAAACATCATAAACTCATTAAATCCTTTCAATAATGCTCATCCTCTTGACATGTCCACTAAATGTTTTTAGAGGCAATCCTAGAGTCAATGGATTCGCAATCATAAGATTGATGCTAATATGTTCAATTGAGACTTTTTGTCTCTAAACTTCTTCTTTAACTGTAAGATGTGTCAATTCCATATATTTAGCACTCTTGGAATACTTGTCATTTTTAGGGAAGAAAAATGCTGAAATAAAGGAACGCCCTTGTCCGAGAGGAAAGTGCGAACTCCGAGGTGCTTTTGAATAAAATTTTAATTTTTATATTGTCTATATGCTCAAGAGAGATAGGTTTCTCTTTATTGTTTTAATTATTATAGTGCATTCATCCGAGAGGAGTGTGTGTTAATTTTAACGGGTGTTCGAGAGGACCACGAGAGGACATCAAATTAAGGGTGATTAGAATTAGTGGAGGTAAAAGTGGTTTAGTTAGTGGTGGATTCAATACTTTGGTATTCTCTCATTACTTTAACTTTTGTTAATTTATATGTAGTTTTAATTAATTGTCTAAAGATCTATTTTGTCGAATTAGTTAAGCAAAGTTTAGAATTATGTTAAATTAAATATGTGTCTTTGTGGGATCGACTTTGTAGCCTCTATCTACTCAGATTTGTGCGTTTGCAAGTAATAAACTAAAATTCACATAATCAAGCTCGACAACAAAAGTCTTAATCAAGAGTAATAATGATAATGAAATTCCATGGAATAGTACAAAAATGTAGTTTTTCAAAAGTGTTCAAAAACTAAAAGGTATAGGGAAATGCAAAGCAATGATATTCAAACATTTATATCCAACAATTTTTCGTTTTAGCCCATTGCTTCAAGTCTTCCCACTTTTTGTTATTCTTTTGATTCAATGTTGGAACGAAGATGGAGGACATATGCATGCCAATAAGCGAACTTACACCAACTACTGCCTCATGGCCGATCAAGTGTGTACTGTTACACAAGGGCAATGTTCATCAATATGACAATTCAAAAGGCATAGGAGCATTTTTCAACATTCGTGTCGCTGACAACATGTGAGCAAAATAACTTTTTGCACATTTCAAATTGCTTTTTGTTTGCCCCAAAGACTAATGAAACAATAAGTTAAACTGTTAGGGATCAAAAATTTAAATGACCACCTTCAATGACATGGTTGAATGGTTCGAGCACACATTAGTTGAAGATAGTGCCTATTATATTTCAAAATGAATTTTTTAAAAACCGAACCCCAATTATAAATGGGGGAGCACTAACTATGAAATCACTGCACATAAGAACACCACCATCAAAGCTGTTAATAAAGATCACACATTCATCCACAATGAGAATTACCAATTCACACCTTTGAATCGTTTGCTACTTCATACAGATTTCAAAGCACCTCTAGGTAATTATTGAGATTCTCCAACTAATTCTTTGTTTGCATGCATTGTAGACGTAAATAGGGTCGTCATGAAAGCTCAAAAACCAACAGCAATTTGAAGACATGATTCCAGCCATGGACATCGATAGGAAACTGGAATAGTTGATCAAAGGTAGATGTGAAATAAGCAAGAATATATTTGGATGCAAACAAACAAGCCCTCACACGTTTTAACTCTACTAGGCAAAAAACACCAGTTTATATGGCTCTCTGGGGAGTTCTGGCAGAAGTTGAGGGCAACCATATTTTAAATTCTCTCGAAGCACATCTTGTTATCATCATTTCATCTGTCAAACTGATGAAATAGCGAAGGAGCATTGACGCTTTTAAGGTGACATAAATTTGAATTCTTTTTTTTGTGCCCGCATGACTAATACTTTACATTCTACACATGGTATGTAGATTGCATCCTTATTTCGACTATGAGAGATACTAAACTCAAAATCAATCCTAAAACAGAACAAACAATTGTTCTCAAGAAATGGTAAGAGGAAGTTAATTTGAAGTTGAAAGAAGGAAATGTTATGTGACGACTAGGAATTTTGTAATATATATATATATATATATATATTTGGAAGACCCGAATTAGGAAAATAAAATTTCCAACTTAATTTCTTTTGAATGATTTGTGTGGTGTTGTGTGATATTTATTTCCTAGTTGCAATATAACTATGTTTGCAAAATGCCGATTTAATCAGGACTCACTGGTGTTGGGGCTGAGTCTGGCGCCAGGGTCGGAGGAGTGTCTGATGCCAGGGTGAGGCTGGGCGGCAGGACTAATGTTATGTGGGGTGCAATGTTGGTGTTGATCTTCTGTATGTTAAGTTACAATTCATGATAGTTTCCTAGATAAGCTTAGAGTAAATTCTGAAAGTTACTGTTTAAGTAAAAATGCAGTTGGATGCAAATTTACTAGGCACCAAGCCTGCCTAGGTGCCAAGTAGTTTTAGATATTATTTTCTCATTTGGTTAGTTACCTTTTGATTTGAATTTGAATTCGATTAAAGGAGGTTTCTCTTTTGGAATTTGGTTTAAAAGAGGAATGGATGCAGCATCCTATAATTGGAAAGTTGGAAGATTTATATGATTGGTTGTAAATTGTATTAAGGAAGGGGTGTAATCATGTAATATGGAGGGACGCCAGCAAGGAAGGACACCAAGACTTTTGGGAGTCAGTTAGGTAGTTACTAGATTTGATGAATAGATAAACATGGAAAGTGGAATAGCAATAGGATTTGGTTAAGACTTCTACTCAAACTGGGTGCCAGAGGAGGCTTGGGAGAAGTTACTGATAGATGAGATGTAATAGGAGTTAATCAAGGGTGGAGATGAGTCCTACAAGAACTAGGAATTAGATTAATATGCCAACCCTAGAACTGGCCTACCAGACTCCTCCTTTTCTCTTTCTCTTGTATTCTCTCCCTCTCTTGCTCTCCTTTCTCTCTCTCAGATCTCTCTCCCTTTACCTTTTTCCTCTCCTTTTGTTGCTGATTCGTGTGGTGAAATGGCGAGGAGATTGCATACGTATTGATTCACAATGCGAAGTGAAGTTCGTCAATGAGGTAGGATGATTTTCTCCATATATCTATTTAGGTCTATCTTTAATGATGAGATTTGCCTAGATTCATATATTTTAATATCATTCATCTTGTGCTTTGGATTATATTGTTGTGATGAAGTCTATGAGTTAAGTTCATATATCGTTGAAATCAATCTTGCTGTATATTGATTGAAAATTATTGAAATTTACATCAATGATTCCTTGGTATTGTTTACATGCCATATATATTAGATTGGTAAGAGCTCTATCCTATTTTGATCTTTGTCATTACTATTTTGACTTGCATCCATGCTATCTGGTTCAAGTCGTTCCATATCTAGATGCAACTAAGTTCAATTGATAAGTGTTTAACTCTATCGGTGTTTGGGTTGTTTATATCTTGCCAATATTGGATATTTATCATGGGACTACCTCTCTGGTTGTCCTAAATCCTTACTGGTCAGTCGGTCATATAGCATGTTAGTCGTAAGTCTACTGTAGATAAGTGTGTACCTGTCCAGAATTAGTTATCCAATATGTACCGTTATGCATATGTTATCTAATTTCTATATAACCATATGTATGTGGTAAAACAACTTTTTTGCCTATTATTATACTAACAACAGATATGATCTACATAAGTATGAAAAGTACTCATTCATGTATAATTACACCATAGATACTGTTAAAAATCAGGATTGGAACTGGCAGTTAAGTTTCAATTCACAATACTGTTCTCGGCCAGAACCAATTCTGCACTGACAACCTGCACAAAATAAATCATAACTAAATATAGAAAACCTCTAAAAATATGTTGTAAAATTTGTATGAATCTAGACTCATAGGGGCATCTAATGTAGAATTTCCAGTCCCTACTCCACTAGTACTGTTCGTGGTGTCTGTTCAAAGTCAGTTGTTTTGTTCAAAATAGCACAATCTTTCTTATAAAAGTACTCAATCTTTGACTAAAAGTAAATCTTCGTAACATAAAAATATCTATTAACAGGTTATTGAATTCTAATAAACTATAGTTAAGAATATTTGAGGATCAAACGAGTCATTAGATCAAAACCATACATTGTGATCAACCATTTCGGTATCTGCAGAACCTTTCTGCTTTTTCATCTTTTTGACCCAATTCTTTCATTGAGTCTTGAATGCTTTGTTCGTCATAATTAATCTCTGACATCTTGGAGTCTATTCTTCGGTAGTTCTTGTTCAAGAGTTCTTACACAAATCTTAATCATGTGTTGCATATATGTATTGAGAACTTCGGTCTTTGTCTACTATTGGCAAATCAGTTAGAACCAAGAAAGTTAGTTTCCATGTTGTTGTGATCCCTCTAGCTTTGTGCACCCTCATTGAGAAACTCTCCACAAGAGACCTTGCGAGGCTCTCTCCGAGGTGGACTCATAGTATGCTCAGTTAGCCATGTTAGATATTGCGTGATCTCCAAAAATTTTTGAACCTTGCAAGGCTCCCGCCCAAATATAGGCATATATGTACGTCGTTAGGCTAGTCATACATCATGAAAGGTCTGATAGTCTCCGCCCATTGTGTTGGTGAATGATCTACACATGAAATATGCATTTTATTATCTCCTAAGCTTATGATTATGCTAGTGTTTGATTAGAATAACTACTACTTTAATATAGTTTTTGGTTTTTGTAGGAAACAAGAGTAATACACAAAAATGAGGTGAAAACGGACTTCAATGGTTAAATCTTCATAACTTCATGTACACATATCAGATTGGACTGATTCAAGCTTCATACTAAAGGAAGTCAGCTTTCCAACGCCACCGACCGCGCATAATTCGGAGTTCGGAGCAAAAAGTTATGACCATTGGAAAATCGTGCTGCAAAATGAATAGTAAACCGATCGATCGGACGTGTACGCGATCGATCGTATCTACTGGAATTTGCATATTGATGCAAAGCGATCGATCGGCACAAAAGTGATAGATCGCAAAGCGATCGATCGGCCAGAAAAGTGATCGATCGCCGTATACACAGAATTGAAATAAGGCCTATTTTGACTTGGATTTGGAAGGGGATTTGAGGGTTTTCCTTCACCCCTATATATATGCCTTAAGGGAGAAGGTATTGGGTATTAGAGAATAGAGTTTTGAGTCCCTTGGAGGCTAGAGCAAAGGAAGAAGAAGATGATGAAGATGAAGATGATGGATTCTCTTCCCATGCTTGGCTAAACTCCTATCCAAGGCGTAGATGAAGTCCAATAATCTGGTTGTGTAGTTTCTTTTCTCTCATATTATTTTTACTCTAGTTGATGTATGAACCTTTGCTATGCAATTAAAGTTAATTCATTGAGTTTATTCTTTGTGCTTGAGAGAGACAAGAGTGGATTTTATGAATTTCAATCTGAAAGATTACTTGCATGTCTGAGAGGAATGTGAGTGTTCTGATTTGTCATATGTTGATAAAGTTTCATTGATTTATGCTTGAGAGAGATAGATCAAAATTCCATATGCTTAATTGATTTATGTGTTACGTCCGAGAGGAGAGCACTATAATTTGAATTGACAGGTGTATGTCTGAGAGGAATACACCAGCCAATTGGAAATCTTTATTTAAAAGAGAGAGAGAGACTTTACACTAGTTTATTGTGGTGGATTCGAAGCCTTGGTATTCCACATATTGATTAAATCTCAGCTTAGTTTAGTTTAAAGTTCATTGCTTTCTTAGTCTAAAATCAACACTGCTATTTTCTCTTGAAATTGGTAAAGTATTCACCGTCCCTGAGGTTCGACAACCCTTTAATACTCACTGTAGTACAATTGCCTTGTGCACTTGCAAGGGTTTAATTTTAAACGATCAAGTTTTTGTTCCTAGAGGTTAACACAACCTTTAAGCTTACACTATCTGATGACCAGGTGCGCATTAGGTTGTTCCCCTTTACCTTAAAAGATAGGGCCAAGGAATGGCTGTACTCCCTTGAGCATAACTCTATTTCCACTTGGGAGGAACTTCAAGCCGAATTCCTCAAGAAATACTTTCATGTGGGGCGGACCAATAAGATCCGCCATGAAATCATCACCTTCACCCAGATACCTAATGAACAATTCCATGAAAGCTGGGAGAGGATGAAAGCCCTACTCCGGTCCTGTCCCCACCATGATGTGCCCAAGTGGCAATTAGTACAGAGATTCCATGAGGGTGTGTGCGATCAGCATAAGACCTTAATAGACGCCTCCTGTGGAGGCACATTTATGAAAAAGACTCCGGATGATGCTTGGGATCTACTAGAGGACCTGAGCGAAAACTCTTTACACAGTGCCACCCTCTATAGATCTGAAGGCCATATGCCTGGCAGGAGTGCCTCAAGGGGAGGCATGTATGATGTGAAAGCTACCACAAACCTAGAACACCAAGTGGCATCCCTTACCGAGAGGTTTGACCGGTTTTTCTCACAGCCTCCACCTTATAACCCAACCTCTCAAGATGCCTGTGTCATCTGTGCCAGCCCTATGCACACTATTGTTGACTGCCCTTCAGCCTCCCAGTATCCAGACCTTGTACAGGAGCATGTCAACTTTGCACAAGGATACCCTAGAGCCAATAACCCCTACTCAAATACCTATAACCCGGGGTGGCGAAATCATCCAAATTTCGCCTGGAAACAACCTAACCAGGGGCCCGCCTTTAACCAGGCCCCAAGACAGGAATTCCAAAGCCACTCTCAATCCTATCAACCATCCTCGGCTCCTCAATTTGGCCAATCAAACAAGAAACCATCCTTAGAAGACCAGATGAGCCAAATACTAGCCACCCTAACGGAGATGAAAACCGATCAAAAATCCCAGGCCCAACTTGTCCATTCTCATACACAATCCATTGCCAAAATAGAAACCCAATTAGGACAGTTGGCCCAATCTATGAACGGTAGGGAAGTAGGAACCTTGCCCAGCCAACCACAGCAGAACCCTAGAGGCCAGTTCGCCGTTGAAGGTTCCCATTATCCAAATGAGCAGGTGCAAGCTGTTACTACCCTAAGAAATGGAAAACAAGTTGACAATCAGGTTAAAGACCCAACCATTGTGAGTGAGGACACTCCCTTTGAGAAACAGAACCAGCTCACTCCTACTATGCCTGATCCTGTTAGTCTTCCACCGCAGAAGGATGTCCCAGCTGAGCCCACCAATGAAAAATCCTATATCCCTAGAGCTCCTTTCCCTCAATGCCTCAACCAACCCTTCCCGTTTAGTAAGTCCCACCAACGAATGGAGGAAATGTTAGAGGTGTTCAAGCAGGTTAAGGTCAATCTTCCCCTCTTAGATGCCATCAAACAAGTACCTGCCTATGCCAAGTTCCTGAAAGACCTGTGTACCCAAAAGAGGAAAACCAAATCCCATGTCACCCAAAAGGTCTTTTTAACCAACCAAGTAAGCTCTTTACTTACCAGTGATATGCCACATAAATTTAAGGACCCAGGAGTCCCTGTTATATCCATTGTCATAAGTGACCATACCATTAGCCGAGCTCTCTTGGATTTAGGGGCCAATGTCAACCTCCTCCCTTACTCAGTGTATGAACAACTTGGCCTAGGAGAGTTGCAGCCCACCACAGTCACCCTTCAGTTAGCAGACCGATCAATTCATAGACCTAGAGGTGTTATTGAAGACGTTCTCGTTGGAGTTGACCGGTTCTACTTTCCTGTTGATTTTGTTGTCTTAGACATGGAACCAGTTGCCAACTCCAAATCCCAAATTCCTGTTATCCTTGGCCGCCCTTTCCTAGCCACAGCCGATGCCACCATTAACTGTAGGTCAGGGCTTATGAACGTCTCCTTTGGGAACATGAAAGTTAAATTAAACATCTTTAGTGCTTCCCAACAACCCTCGAGTGAAGCTGAGTGCCTTGTGGTTGACGACTTAGATGGCCTCGTCCAGGAATACCTTCCATTTGCTGTGCTTAAGGATGACCTCGAGCACACCCTTTTCTATGACTGGCTCGATCAATATGAGGGCATACCTGACCTTGAGGAAGTCCATCACCATTTAGTGGCTGCCCTATACCCTGGACATATCCCATGGAGACCCCATCCTGACCCTCTCCCTGTGTCTACCGCCCCACCACTAAAACCTTCCATCGAAGCCCCACCCAACCTTGAACTAAAAACCCTTCCTAGCTCTCTTAAATACGTCTTCCTCGGCCCCAACAACACCCTTCCTGTAATTATCTCATCTAGCCTATCTATTGACCAGGAAGCGCAGTTGTTGGAGATCCTTACCAACACCGGCGAGCTATAGGGTGGACAGTGGCTGACCTCCGGGGTATAGACCCCTCTGTGTGCATGCATCGCATAAACCTGGAGGACCAGGCCAAACCTTCTAGGGAGGGGCAGCGACGGTTGAACCCTCACATGAGAGAGGTGGTGATGAAAGAGATAGTAAAACTCCTAGACGCAGGTATCATATACCCTATCTCTGACAACGAGTGGGTGAGCCCCATCCAGGTCGTCCCTAAGAAATCAGGCATCACGGTGAAACCAAACTCAGAGGGTGAACTTGTGCCAATAAGAGAGACCACGGGCTGGCGGGTATGCATTGATTATAGGAAGCTGAACTCCAATACCCGTAAGGACCATTTCCCTCTACCATTCATTGACCAAATCCTAGAGAAACTAGCGAGCCAAGAGTTTTATTGCTTTTTAGATGGGTACTCAGGATATAATCAAGTGCCAGTTTTTCCAGGGGATCAGGAAAAGACGACTTTTACATGCCCCTTCGGTACATTTGCGTATCGAAGAATGCTTTTTGGTCTTTGCAATGCCCCTGCTACATTTCAGCTGTCACGCCCCGAAATCCCACACCTCGATCGGAGTGCGGAAGCCAATCAAAGATATACATTTGGAGGTAGAGATCCCGGGCGCGAGACCGAACAGTCGATTTCACCACCAATTACGATCATCTCAAAAGGATGTGTAATCGGTCATGCCCATAATCAGTGCAATACAAATACAGACATTAATGAATACTATGGAATGGAAATTTACTTAATAATACTGATAATAATCCATTTAAGAAAGTCAAATCAAATAAACCTATAAATCTATGGCACACAATTGCCATTAAATGTCATAAGCATCAAATAAGCAAAGCAAATAATATAAACTCTAAGTCTTCACGGCTCCTGCGACCGCTTCACTACTGCAACTTCCTGATCTCAAATTCCATTTGCGCCTGCATCAGAGGATGCATGAGTATTTCATAGAAACACTCAGTAGGATGTAAAAACCCACTGAATTAGGACAAAAGTATGAATAGGATAAGAATAACAAAGGTTTATGAAGATGCCGCAACATCTGGACTAAACCAAGGATTTATACACCTGAAAGGTTAGTCAATAATAATTCCAACCTGCAAGTAGGGAAAACAACAATAAGGCTCCTACTACACATATGAGTAAGGAGGGAATGATAATCATACTAAAAAGCTCCAGACATTAAAAGTGAAAGGAGTACAATTTCTGCTCGCTGAACCGATCACCCGCAAGTGACTATACCAGAACCACCCTAGGGGTCCTCTTTTTGGAACCCTGCCATGCGTCTAGGATGCTGGCCCCACCAGTGCTTACGGACACGATGGGCGGAGACTAAAGACCTTCCGTAATGTCAACAATCTAACGTACGTATGTTGCCTCTTTTTGGGCAGTGTGGAACCGCAGTACCACAAATATTAGTGATCCCGCAAGATCAAGCAATGGCATAATTTGAGCATACTATGAATCCACTTCCGGAGAGAGTCCCGCAAGACCTCTAGTGGAGGAATCAATTAAATAATCATGATGAATAATATTTCAAAGAAATAGAGGTCGCAACGCTCTAACCACATAAGGTATCAATCACCGGAACAGACTCACATACAGAGTATAAGTAGGAATGTCACACAAAGAGAATAACACAATCCATACATACGTTCATGCTCAGCCCTAGATGGAAATTCATATAGGTCTTATGGAAATATATAAATCAGAGACAAGGTATTAATGAGTCCTAGATGATTTGGATTCCAAATGGAACCTCAAACCGACACAAGCGCTTTATCTTCAAATACACGATTACGGTTTTCTTAACATAGGTATTACCCATCTATCATATTAACCATAACCCAAACTTACTGTAATAATCATAAGGATATAGTCTAGTATTAGTTACTAGCACGTCATACCATCTTCACATCTTATTAAGTGGTTTTACTTAAGTACTTAGTATTTTCACTTAGATTCTGCTCACTGTCTTTTGCACAACAGTCCCATTCCGGCGGCTCCCAGACACTGTACAGTTGAGGTTATCTTTTGAAATTTTTACTGAGAATACCCTTGTGGGTCTAGTTTCTAACCCCACCGGTTTTATATTTTTCTCATATCATATGAATTAGTTATGAATTATTTACTGTCGACTGTCCGTGCAGAAACAGTTCTGGCCGAAAGTGAAACACATGATTAAACTTTAATATTCTTATTCCGAACCACTTATAGATGATAATTTACTCATGATAGATGATAGTACTCCCCTCCTAGATTAATTACAGATCCTGGAATTAACTAGAATTACCAAAAGATTCCCTTTTTATCATGTTTCTCCCCATATAACACAATCTTAGACCAAATATCTTTCAATTAAGTCGATTTAAGCAAAACGATCATTAAGGCATAAGACTCAATCATTAGACATCATAATCAAAGCAATATCAGAACTTTTATCTTCTGTAAAATTAATAAAGCATCCAACTTTGATCTGATTTACCATCTAGACATGAAGCATGAAGGCATATATGCATGTATCGCAATACACATGGAAAACAAGACATAAATCATTAATCCCGCAAGATTCAAAGCAATACTCCAAGGAAATCAGTAAGAACACTCATCATATAATGTGAGAAAAGAATAAGAAGAGAGGGAAAAACCATCCTACTCTTTATCACCAAAAGACGTCGCCTTTCTACGCGATGTTCGTTCCTCCGCTTCCTTCAAAGCTTCCCGATCCAAGCTCTTGAGCAATTCCCACAAGAAGAGGTCTTCTAAGAGAGGGATGAACGTGGGAAGGAGAGGGGAAAGCCTCTGGACGTTCTAGGGTTTAGTTTTCAAAAGCACAAGCCTAGACTCTATGGGTTTATATAGAGTTTTTAGAAGATCTTTGCCCAATCAATTCTACCATATCTTGGGCACTTTCCACCAATGGGAGAGTCCCTAAATCACCCTAGGAACGTGCAATACAAGTCTAGTTAGGATATGACATCTTTCCCAATCAAATCCGCCTCAAAATTAGGTTAGAATTCGCCAAACCGCAACTGGCGATCGATCGTGCAATACGGCGATCGATCGTCCTGCGCTGTTTACAAACTGCGCGATGGCGCCGATCGAAGCCGATCGATCGTGTTCCATAAGCCGATCGATCGTTTTCAGCGCGATCGATCGTGTTTATTCAATTTCCCATATCTTTTTACTCCGAACTCCAAATCACATAAAATTGGTGTCGTTGGAAAGCTCTTCTCACCAACTTTAATTTAAACAAAGCACCACACAGTCAAATCAATCATTAAGAGGGTCAAATTTCAGTTTTAAGATACTTACTAATTTTTTGGATGTTACATCAGCGATGCATGATGTCCATTTTTTCCGACATGATTGATAAATTTTTGAAAGTTTTCATGGACGATTTTTCAGAATTTGGCACTTGTTTTGATGAATGCTTGCACAACCTTACTTTGGTTTTAAAACGCTGTGAGGAAACAAATTTAGTGTTAAGTTGGGAAAAGAGCCACTTCATGGTTCAACAGGGGATTGTGCTTGGACATGTTATATCAAAAAGGGGTATAGAGGTTGACAAGGCCAAGGTTGACCTGATTGCTAATTTACCACCACCTACATCAGTTAAGCGAATACGGTCTTTCCTTGGCCATGCAGGATTTTACCGTCGATTCATCAAAGATTTTAGCAAGATATCACGTCCATTATGTCACCATCTCGGTCAGGATGTGCAATTTGAATTTGATGAGTCGTGTAAAGAAGCTTTTACTACATTAAAAACCCTCCTCTCTAGCTCCCCTATCATTAAGCCCCCTGACTATACACTGCCCTTCGAGATAATGTGTGATGCATCGAATTTTGCTGTAGGGGCAGTGTTAGGCCAACGCATCAATAAAATTCCTCATGTCATATACTATGCTAGCAAGACACTCACTTATGCTCAATTGAATTATACTACCACAGAAAAAGAGTTGCTTGCTGTTGTGTTTGCATTAGATAAGTTCAGGTCATATCTCCTGGGTAGTAAGATCATTATTTTCTCTGATCATGCAGCCTTGAGGTACCTTCTTTCTAAGAAGAATGCTAAGCCGAGGCTGATCCGTTGGATTTTACTTCTCCAGGAATTTGACTTTGAAATTAAAGATAAAAAGGGTTCTGAGAATGTCGTGGCTGATCATCTATCCAGAATTCCTATTCCTGATTTGCACAGCCATGACCCTCTAAGAGATTCATTCCCTGATGAGCAGCTCTTTGCTGTATCCACTACATCTCCACCTTGGTTTGCACATATTGTGAATTATCTTGCTGTGGGTCAAATTCCAACCTTTTGGTCTAAACATGACAAAGACTTATTTTTCTCTCGAGTCAAACATTACTATTGGGATGACCCTGACCTGTTTAAGATATGTGCTGACCAAGTCATAAGACGATGTGTCCCCGAGAGTGAGTTTCATAGCATCTTATCTTTTTGTCACTCTCAGGCCTGTGGTGGACATTTCGGTGGTAAGAAAACTGCGGCCAAAGTACTTCAAAGTGGTTTTTATTGGCCAACTCTATTTAAAGATGCTCATGCTTATTGTCAATCTTGCGATCGGTGTCAAAAACTGGGAGCTTTGTCTAAAAGGAATATGATGCCCCTACAACCAATTTTGATTGTTGATTTATTTGATGTTTGGGGTATTGATTTTATGGGACCTTTTCCACCATCTTTTGGTCATACATATATTCTTGTTGCTGTTGATTATGTGTCTAAGTGGATTGAAGCTATTGCCACTAGGACCAATGACCAAAAAGTTGTGTTGGACTTTCTTAAATCTAACATTTTTAGCAGGTTTGGAACTCCTCGAGCTATCATTAGTGACGGAGGTTCTCATTTTTGTAACAGGTCTTTTGAAGCTCTTCTCAAGAAATATTCTGTCACCCACAAAGTTGCAACACCATATCATCCTCAGACGAGTGGCCAAGTGGAGGTTTCAAATCGCCAAATCAAGCAGATTCTGGAGAAGACGGTTCGCCCTGATAGAAAGGATTGGTCCTTGAGACTTAATGATGCATTATGGGCCTACCGGACAGCTTTCAAGAGCCCGATTGGTATGTCTCCCTACCGATTGGTATATGGGAAAGCTTGTCATTTACCTGTTGAGTTGGAACATCGAGCGTATTGGGCTATTAAGGCATACAACTTTGATATGGATAAAGTCGGTGAGCAGCGAAAACTCCAACTGAGTGAGTTAGAGGAGATGCGCTTTGATGCATATGAGAATGCCAAACTTTACAAGATGAGAACCAAAGCGGTGCATGACAAGATGATCTTGAGAAAGTCCTTTCAGCCTGATCAGAATGTACTACTCTACAACTCTAGGCTACACATATTTCCTGGGAAGCTCCGATCTCGGTGGTCTGGGCCTTTTATTGTCAAAGAAGTATTTCCACATGGTGCTGTTGAGATCCAAAATCCAAAAGATGGGAGTACATTCAAAGTTAATGGCCACCGTCTGAAACCCTATCTCGAGGCTGCTGGTGACCTAGATGATGGGCTGGTGCATTTAATTGATCCAATAATTACAGAGTGATCGTGGCCCAGTCTGGCTGAAGACGTTAAACTTAGCGCTTGGTGGGAGGCAACCCACGTATTCAGGTGTATTCTCTCCTTTATCTGATTTTCTTTGATATATGATCATTGTCATTTTATATTTTTGTTCACATTGAGGACAATGTTCATAATAGGTTTGGGGGAGGGAATATTACTTGTATAAAAAAAAAAAAATTTTAGGTTGTTTGTTAGTACCTTTTCTTAGGTTTTGATAGTTTATCCCGTAATAATGCATGATACAATTCTTAGGAGATTAATTTGCATTGAAAGTGTGAGTAAGTATACTGGAGGATAGATACACTTAACTAAGCATATCTTTCTATTACAGTCCTCTTGGAACAAAGTGCTTGAACTAAGAAAATTCACTTACACACACTAGTACATAAAGTAATACCATCTAGAGATTTGTTGAATGCTAATCTACAGTGGGATATCTTTAGTCATAGTCATTGGATGATGTGTAGTTATCTGTTGAGCTTAAAAGATCATGATAGACCATTTACTTGGCTATGGCAAGGGATTGGAACCGGAAATAGGTTGAGAGTATAATACAGCCTGGACAAAATAAAGATGTGCTGAAAATATGAATGATAAAAATGAAAATGCCAAAAAATAAAAATAAAATGAAAGAAAGGGGCTGCTTGACTTTATAGGATTAACTTAGGCTGATGCTCGGGCCCGAAGCGGTCTCTTAAAACCTAATGCCCTAAGCCAAATTGGCTGGGAGTCATTGGCCTGAGTCATTGCTAAACCTAAGCATCTTGAAGTCAGGCCTTACACAGTCCTAGCAGAAAAAAGAAAAAAAAAGTCTGTGGTGTATTATCCTCTCAAATCTAGAATGTTGGACCCGAAGGAGGCGCGCAGATCTGTGCTATCATGAACCTAAAGATTACGATGACTATGTAGATTCTGATATTCTTTGGTTAATGGGTAACACTGGATCTGTATAAAACAGAAATTTAGAATGTATTGCTACAATGTTCTACACTTTTACTATCTATATTATCATGCTATATTATATTGAGCAGAAATTTCCAAGATGAAAGTGTGGAATAAAACCACTTACTTGAGGGCTTCTATATTCCTGTTGATTATGAACCAAGTACATGTGGTTGATTTTCTTAAGCATTGTAGTTTGTATTTGTTGGGATAATAGGTTTGTGTGTTTTGCAATATTTTTATTTTTGCTTTGTTTTTGCACTTAGGTTAATTAGATTAATAAATACATGTTTGTGGGTAGCATGGCTGCAAACCCTCACGAGACAACACTCGTCCTACTAGGGACACCTAGAGGTTTAACGGCTTGTTGCATACGCTCAATGCAATCGTGTTCCCTACGAAAGTGGTGTTTACTTTTCTGCATTAGTTCTTTTAGTCGATTGTTTGATTTTGTTTTGTTTTGTTTTTGTTTTGCTAGGGACTAGCAAAATCTAGGTTTGGGGGTGTGATCTACACATGAAATATGCATTTTATTATCTCCTAAGCTTATGATTATGCTAGTGTTTGATTAAAATAACTACTACTTTAATATAGTTTTTGGTTTTTGTAGGAAACAAGAGTAATACACAAAAATGAGGTGAAAACGGACTTCAATGGTTAAATCTCCATAACTTCGTGTACACATATCAGATTGGACTGATTCAAGCTTCATGCTAAAGTTCAAGAAGTCAGCTTTCCAACGCCACCAACTGCGCGTAATTCGGAGTTCGGAGCAAAAAGTTATGACCATTGGAAAATCGTGCTGCAAAATAAATAGTAAACCGATCGATCGGACGTGTACGCGATCGATTGTATCTACTGGAATTTGCGTATTGATGCAAAGCGATCGATCGGCCAGAAAAGTGATCGATCGCCGTATACGCAGAATTGAAATAAGGCCTATTTTGACTTGGATTTGGAAGGGGATTTGAGGGTTTTCCTTCACCCCTATATATATGCCTTAAGGGAGAAGGTATTGGGTATTAGAGAATAGAGTTTTGAGTCCCTTGGAGGCTAGAGCAAAGGAAGAAGAAGATGATGAAGATGAAGATGATGGATTCTCTTCCCATGCTTGGCTAAACTCCTATCCAAGGCGTAGATGAAGTCTAATAATCTGGTTGTGTAGTTTCTTTTCTCTCATATTATTTTTACTCTAGTTGATGTATGAACCTTTGTTATGCAATTAAAGTTAATTCATTGAGTTTATTCTTTGTGCTTGAGAGAGACAAGAGTGGATTTTATGAATTTCAATCTGAAAGATTACTTGCATGTCTGAGAGGAATGTGAGTGTTCTGATTTGTCATATGTTGATAAAGTTTCATTGATTTATGCTTGAGAGAGATAGATCAAAATTCCATATGCTTAATTGATTTATGTGTTACGTCCGAGAGGAGAGCACTATAATTTGAATTGACAGGTGTATGTCTGAGAGGAATACACCAGCCAATTGGAAATCTTTATTTAAAAGAGAGAGAGAGACTTTACACTAGTTTATTGTGGTGGATTCGAAGCCTTGGTATTCCACATATTGATTAAATCTCAGCTTAGTTTAGTTTAAAGTTCATTGCTTTCTTAGTCTAAAATCAACACTGCTATTTTCTCTTGAAATTGGTAAAGTATTCACCGTCCCTGAGGTTCGACAACCCTTTAATACTCACTGTAGTACAATTGCCTTGTGCACTTGCAAGGGTTTAATTTTAAACGATCAGTGAACACCGATTGAGCCCCTATCTTTGATACATGCTAGGGTTTCAAAGATAAAAGCCATAGGATAATTGGGCAAGTACCCACTTGCGAGTGGTGTTGATCTGAGAGCAAAAATTGTTAATCTTCAGGCACTTTGGTGGTTCTGAAATTTATGGGTATTGATATCCCTTGAAATTGTAAAATTCCCTTATTTCAGTTCACTGTATACCTTACACATTGGTTGTTCTGGAGTTTGATGAACTTGATGATATTTTAATAGTCATCTATCTTTATTCTTATTCATGAAAATTTTGTTTAGTTATTCTATATTGAATACTTACCTGTGTCCATCTTGAATCTTGTTACTGTTTCTCTATGGTTGTTTTTGCATCCTATTGAATATTTCTTCGGAATACTCATGCATCTAGTGATGTAGGTGAAGATAGAGATTAAATTGGATTTTAGCTGGACGTGAAGATAAAAAAAGTGGAAATCTAGAAGATTAATTTATTTTTGTTTTTGCATAAACTTTGAAATAACGGCCCGCGTGCTAAGGATTGATTAATATGGATTTTAAAAGGTATATTGTCAACTTTTCATTTAATTAATAGTTTCACTCTCATGTTATTATTCAATTACTCATCTTTTAATGACTGTGTAATTGATGGCATGGTAACCCTGTCGCGTCCCAAGGATCCTAACATACTTTATATTATAAGTCTTTCGCACTCCGATAAAGCCTGGAAATTTAGGGTGTGACAACTTGGTATCGGAGCCTTGTTTTAGTCTTTGAATGGAATTATTATTAAATAAAATAGAATAAGATAACTTAGATGAGAGTTGATAAGATGTAGAAAGACTTATCCTATCAAATGTGAAATTTAGTATACTAATAAATCTCTTTGACTAGGTGTTATGGCTAGAATGAGAAGTGGACGCATTTATGAGTGTGAAAAATAAGAAGCCAAGAAGTGGCCGATGGAATGGAAGTTGGGTGATATTGGCTTAGGGATCAAGGATGCACCTTATAAGATAGATGTGGAAGAACCCGAGTCTGAAGAAGTAGAACCTTTACCTAGAAAGGATCCAGAGTATGACGCGTACCTGGATTATGATTATACAAATCAAATTTAGTGAAGCATCCTTTGGGAGGAGTGGTTGTGGAAGAACCCCAATCACCAGGGATTGTGGTGGAGTTCGATGATGGAACCCCATTAATGCAGTTTGCACCAGTGCCGCAAATAGTAAAGGAGCATCCGGTGTATATAAGAATAGCGGTTGATGTGGAGTTATGGAGTACACTGCACGCGAGGTTCAGGTCACAAGGATACTGATTGCGGTATATGAGTGTTTGGGATATGGTACTTCACCCTGAGTTAGTACCTGCCCCAGTCACGGTATCATTGGAGATACTATATGGCTATATCTGAAGACAAGGATCATTGGAGATATAGGAGAAGAATAGTAGAATAGTGGCTTATTTTCAGTTAGAGGATTTTGTAATAAGAACCCCCGCTGAATACACCAAGGAGAACCTATTGTAGGAATTTTTTTTAAAGAAATGAATAAAATCTCTTTTGATTTACTCTTAAATTATGTATTGATTGCTTTTGACGATTGTTTGTTTAAGTTACTGAGATAACGTATTTTCTCATAGAATTATTTCATAGGAGACAAGGAAATGAGAGATGAATTAAAACACAAAGCCTTTTATCAAGGTTGGGCGTCTTTAGAGTTTTGATCTACAAAAGATCAAGAATGCATCCAGAGCTATAGTGAAGTTCATGGTGCATGTAACTCAAATTGGAGGGAACTATGAATTCCCCTGAGGATTTTCTATCAGGGGTGGCTGGTGGAGATAAAAAAGAAGGAAGGAAGAATACAAAACTCCTTAGAGACGAAACATGAAAACATATAGGTTGACTCCACAAAAGATGAGACCTAGAAGAATATAGATTGATTCCACCATAGACGTAACCTAGAAGGAATTACCTATGACCTGAGAATTAGGGCCTAGGGTAAAAGACTAATAAATCATTAGTAAGAGCGGATGAGTATATGAGGTATTTACCCATGACCTTAGAACTGAGGCTTAGGGTAGAGTGCTAGTATGCACCATTAGTAGTAGAATAATAGGTAATAATCAAATATAATAATTGAATTAATACTAGAATAGCTATACTCTTGTTATTATTGACTGATGAATGCATGGTCAGTAGTTATAGCCTTTTCTACTAAGTCCCACGTACTCAGCTTATTTTCCCCTACAGGTTCTAAAGAATAGCTGTAAAAGCATAGGATGTGGGCGATAACAGCGATGCTAGAAGCAAGAAGAAAGTAGGACATAATTTATTTTAATTATATTTCAATTCAGTATGACTATAGGCACACGTGTATGCAAATTGATTGTTATTGTAATAAGGGGAATTTATTAAATAAAACACAAAAAAAAATTCCGATCTGACACATTGTTCAAAATAATTCTCAAAGAGGGTATCTGACGAGCCACGCAGGTGTGAGCGTGGTTTTTTTATAAAACTGACCCAAAAGGCGTCGGTTCATGTTAAATTGAAAGGGTTTTACTTAAAGCGTCGAACGGACGACGCCTTTCAACCCCTTTGTGTTTTTTCCCTCCTACATAGAGGGAAAAATGCTTTCAATTCGTGTTTAAACCGACGCCTCTCTACTGAAGACAGAGGTGTCGGTTCCTCTTATAGCTTTCTACAACCTCTTCCCATATTACGAAATATAACTTTTTTTAACACCTGATAACATACTTAAGCAAACTATTATATAAAGCACCTAATTAAACTTACACATAAACATATTAATGCATCTATTACAAAGTTAAAATATAATATACAATATTATATACATTTACTCATAAAATTACAAGTGTTCAATCAACTCTCCTTCCCCTATTCCTACCTCGTCCTTGTGCTCGAGCTGGAATATGCTCAGGCTCGACATCAGGTATAACATCCGAAGATGAAGGTGCCTGACGTAGAGCATGAAGTGCACGTTGTCGCCTAGTATATACTTTCGAAGAAAGAGACCTCTCAACTTGATCGAGGGGGGCATCTGGAACAACTGGTGCTGGGGTAAAAGCCGTCATGTCGGCTGATGATGTCATAATGTCAGGCGAAGCTGATAAAGGTTGAGAAGCTTCAAAATGATGATCAACCTCCAGTCCTGGAATCTCTGTCATAACTAGCTGAAGCAATGGCAAACTCGTAAGAACATGTCCAGAGATATCTTGTATTGTCTGACATGCCGCTACAAAGCTCTTGTAGGATCGGTCTACCAAAGCTCCATGAGACTGAGCGTGCACTTGTCCCACACAAGTAAGCTAGAAAGGAAAAAGAATATATGTTATCTACAAGCACACAACAATGGTGAATTAAATCAAATATAAAGTCAGAGATACTAATCAACACCCGCTCAGTGTCACCCCTCGGTTGATATAATATCTTCGTCTCATGCACGAGTAGCATGATAAGTCTCATAATGATCCTCAAGTACCACCTCATGTATGCATTATCCACATCTCGCTTCGTGATGGCAGGCTCCCCCTGAACGAGAGTGGTTGTCCGGTTGTCCCATCTAGTAATATAGGCCGCATGATGTGACCTCCAATCAAAACTCCTTCGGCCTCGACGCGATGATCGTTCAATGAACTCCACAACAAGAGGGGGAAAACCTGTCTAATCCGAATTGCAACATCATCCGATCCGGAACATTGATCATTTAAATATAAACCCTTGCAAGTGCACAAGGCAATTGTACTACAGTGAGTATTAAAGGGTTATCGAACCTCAGGGACGGATGAATAATCTTACCAAATTCAAGTGAAAGAAAGTTACAATTTTTAATTTAATCTAAGAAAGCAGTAACATTTAACTAATTAAATGAATATCGGCCTAGTTAGGGTTCCAGAAAATGTAAAAACGAAAATGTCCTAGAAAATTTGCTATGGAACTAACATGAAATTGAAAGGGCCGCATCAAAGGAAGTTTCACATTTCGATCACCTAAATTTCTTCAGCCTGTCCCCATCAAAGGAAAGTACTTCAAAGAGAAAAACCAATTTCTGCAGCATACACAAAATCAGATGCCCAAGATAAGCTAAACGTCATCTAGTCACATCATCAACATCCATTGAAAAGCCCCACTGAAAATACTGAACATCAATTTCCACGTAGGACATGTATAGACAAATATATGTATAAATATATATACATATAAAAAAATAAGACAACTAAGTCATGCATATTACTTTCCCTAGCTCCTCAATATGACGAGCAAAGTGGAGACCTTCATAGAAGACACGACATCTCAACTTTTGGATATCCAGAGGCATATTGTTATTAGCAAGGCGAGAATCGGACTTGGCGGCACGAATAATCTACAAATCCAATTAGAAGGTATAGTTGATTCTGCTATATAAAATCAGCTATCAAAATATTTTTGTTAGAAGATATGAACAATTCAATAAGCTTAGGTATAATAGAGAAACCTGATATTCATCCAAGAGGTGAGATATTTCATCTTGGTAGCAATCCACTCCTGACCAGCTTCGAAAATGCTTAACCGCTTTTCTACTCGTTGCCAAATCTTTTGGAAGTTTCTTTACAATTTTAACATCATGAACCAAGGCACTTATAAAATATTTGTCATCAAATACATTTGAAAAATTGCTGCAAGCTACATATTCAGTATGATTAAGACGGTAATAAGGACGAATCAATCAACAAAGTAAATATAGTCTTCAAATACCTGAAGTCTTGCCAAAATGACTGTTTATCCAGTTCAGGGATAACAAGAGTAGCATTTATGATACGCGCCACTACCACCATGTCACTTATCTGTTATTTAAATTATGGAAAGAGTTAAACCAAATAAATCCACACTCCCCACTAAGACTCAGCAACTTAAACAAAATAATTAACAGATAAATTTGTATGCCCGAGAGGTAAGGGAAAGAATTTGCTAATGTAGCATTTCACCTAAAACTGAGCAAAATGTGTTGCTATACCAGGGATGACACGTCCTTTTCATGCCCCTACCGGAAGTAGCAATATTTTGCAAGGATAAAAAAGGAATCTATTTAACTAGAGAGATGGCTCACCCCAGCTATCTGGTTAAGTCCACCATTTGTATGAACAAGAAGATGGCCTTGATTCTGCTGGACCTGTAAGGAAGTAGAGAGAAGTCTTAATTATGAACTCCAGAGTATGCAATATGTATAAGGAGAACAAATGGTATGATACTTTTGAAATAGGATGGAATCCATCAAGTGTACAGCCTTCAATAAAGCTTCTGACCTGAGAAATTGTCGCTGGGTTCTATACAAGGCACAAAATCTCGTTTGTGTGGTGGCTTCCAAAGTTTTGAATAATCAGCATTTCCAGTTGCACCATTCAACTGTCAATTCTAGACGAGTGAAAACATGGAAGACGCATGACTACTTCATATCCACATAGTAAGATTAAAATTTTTGTTTCCTTTTGATAATAATTAGATAGCATGCACCCAAACAGAAATTCAAATGCATAGTAAAAAAAAACTATTTTTCAGAAGGAGCATATATATATATGGATATTTATAGGATACAAAACAGACAGACACACAATCACCTTCTGAGAATGTGAAGGAAGCTTAGACAATTGCGGCGGCGATAACTCTTGCGTCCAGCTCAGCTCAATGCTTATTTGGTACCCAATTTCCTGTTGCTGCAAGGGAAAATCCAGAATAAACTGTTGCCTAAAAAGCAATTACCCGAAGAGGTTTAGGGTGTAGGGTTACATATTTTGAATTTGTCGAAACTACCAAATACAAATGAAGAAACATACAGAGTATATATTAACGAAAATTGACATAAATTTTACCATAATTATTTTAAAAGAAAAAAATAAAAGAATTGAATTCTGGTTAACAAAAGTATTCCTAAGCTCTCACAATGTACGATTTACATCAAATAGCAGATGATTCACGATGATTTTCTGCCCTAATCTCATTAGTCACTAGGAGAAGAGTACATTAAATATATAAAAAAACCGTATCAAAAGTACCATTAAGATGTCAAATATATCAATAACTCCCCCCAAAAAAAACCAACAATAACTTTTGAAGAAATGTGAAAGACATCTCATTATCATGTACTGGTTGCTAAAATAGAGTTCTTTTTTCTGAAAAGAAAAAGGCAATGGGCGAGTAGCCACTGTACAAACAATTCCCCTGAAACAAACTAAGTAAAAAGCAATTACCACTAATTCACAGGCACCACTGATCTAACCCCAAAATAGGTTGACAAATTGTAATATATACTCGGTAAGTCCAAGGTCGAACCACAGAGAATGATGTAGGATTATTCTACTCCAAACTATTCTAAATACTACTTAACTCAGCAAATTAAACTTCTTATCAGGAAATTTTGTAGAGAAATTGTAATTTAATTAACTACTAAAATGACAATTAAAAATTCAATTAAAATTATCTAGAGATAGGAAAGATAATCGATGAGAGATATCAAAGCTTCAAGGATCAATTATTTAATCAATATTCTACGTCTATTTAATTTCTCAATTAGATTCAAATAATGATTTGACCTAATCGGAAGATATTTCATTCACGTTCATCATAACCATTAACATAAAAATATCGATTGAAAATTTATCATTAATAAGCTCAGTCAAATAATCACAGGGAATTATAAACATTCGCCGTACCTTACGTTAACGACAAATCAAATAATTTTATAGATTATGACTTTATCAAAACATTACATTCAACCAAATAAGCAATAAGTAGCTCTTTATAGACGTAGAAATATCAACTAAATAACATCACCTCTAGCTTTGACAAAAGATTTAGCTATTCATATTCATGAGAAAAATCAGATTTGGAAGAAATTGCATTTGAAAAAAAAAACTGTAGCAGGAACTCTATTCACGGCACTGTCCACATTTTACTGTTCACCGAGCACTGTTCATCTTCCCCAACAGCCCGAAATCACTGTAGCAGTTTCGCAGGTACTGTAGTAGTACTGTAGCAATTGCGAAATCAGCTCAAAATCCTCCCTTTTTCTTCTCTTTCTCTTCCCCGTCGATTTCCCTTCTTCTCCTTCTTTTTCCTCTTTGATTTCCGGCCAAAATCACACCGAAATCACGACCCAAAACCACCCAAAACGAAAAACACGAAGCTCTGATTTTTTTCTTCAACAGACGTCCAAAAACCCCCTTCCTCTTCTTCCGATTGCCCCCTATTTATAGGCAATTCAAAAGAGTCTTTTTCAATCCAATTCCACCTAGAGATGAGCCCAAATCTGTTCTGTTTTAGATCCGAATCGAAATCCAATACCCGATTTCAGCATGATTCTGTTTCAGAGAGTCCCAATTGAGCACGACTCAGTTCTTGTAGTTTCCGAGTTGAATACGATTCCTCTCTTTAGTTTCCAAATCCGCCGTCGAGCTCCGCCATCATTTGTCGCACCCATGGCCTCATAACTTCTGCCGTCGTCAGTCCGCCAGCTTCTACGCCGATCGTCTTCATCGCCCAGCTTCGACTGCCGGAATCCATTAGCCCGCCGCTGCCGTCGCTTCACTAGTCGAGCAGTCCACCGTCGTCAAGACCCCGACGTGCCCAGGCCGCCGTGAAACCAGAGCCGCCTTCGAGCTCCCGACCCATCGCCGGCGCTTCCGTGCCCAGGCCGCCATTCCGCCGGCGCTCGAGCAGAGAGCTCGAGCGCTAGTTCTCTTCTGTTCGACACCCGAGCCGATGGCTCGGGTTGTCTTTTATTTTTTTTTTCTTTTGCTTTCTTCTGAACCGGACCGGTTCATTTCAATTTTTTTTTTTTCTTTTCTTTCAATCAAATAAAACCCTTCCAAGCAATCTCAACCACCAGATAAAATCTGCACATCCGTATTTTAATTTTGCGCCCGTCTTCTTTTAAGTAACTCATCAATGGTTCAGATCTTCGATACGCATGATATCAACTCTTGGGTCACTTTGGCACTTCAAAACACGTCTAATGCGCTCGTCTGTTGTCGATCTGTAATCCGCATTTTTAAACCTGCAATAACAAAACCAAACTAAAATTAGACGCATAATAAAAATATGATTCCTTAAATTCTTTAATGCATCTAAAATAGTTAATTAGAGTAAATTAATTATTAATCCCCTAATTACTATCCTAATCACAAATAACCCATTTTATTCATGTATTATCACAAAAACTACACTAGCATATAGGTAAATAGAGCATATAAATGTGTATATTTTATGCTTGTCAACCACATGATCATACCAGGAAGACCCTTTCTTGACTGTTTTAAGGCACTTTTCATGGCTGCTTCATTACCTTCTTTTTAACACTCTGTTGCAACACCCGTTGAAGTAACTGACTCTGCAAGAAGGAAGAGACCAAAAAGGGGGAAGAAAAACGGGAATGTAATGCCGTAAAGGAGAGGAGAAAATGGGTAGTGAGAGAATCGTAGTTGAACGGAGGAACGGTTGTAAGGAGGAGGAGGTCCGGCGATCGTCCGGACAAAGCCCGGGCGAAGTCGCTCTCAGAGGAACGGCTGCAAGGAGGAAGGTCGATTCACCCTCAGAGGAGCGGTCCTGACCTTTTTTTCAGTAAAAAAAAGGATTTTCGTACCCTCTCGATCTGAAAATTTTAGACAGGGATTTTTTCGGGGCCATTTTCGGGCCCTTCAGAAAAGCAAATTTTCATGGCCTTATTTTTCTTTAACCCCTAACACCAGGTCAAAAAACTATTTTCTATGTAAAATGGTTTTCATTTCTAATTTTCATTAACCCCTAACCCAGCTCAGGGAGAGATGCTGCCACCACGTCAATTGGTGATCCGGTAATCGTGAGCCACGGAATCAAGATCCAGTGGTGCGTGCTAAACAAGGGCTTGCCTGCACCACTGTATTAGCAGGCACCATCGGATGGAAATCCGGTGGGTTGCAATGTGCAAGCAATGGCAGATGCAAAATGGAATAGGAATGGAATGTAATCAGTTGCAGATGAGAGTTACATTCCATTGCAGATCAGACTTGAAAGGCACCCATAAATGGAATGTAGCTCTGATCTGTAAAACAAAATAAATGGAATCGTTGACAGCTGACTCCCCAGCGACCCCGAGATCTGTTCCTCCAATCCCACACGATACGTTTCCATAAACACCGTAACGTATCGGCTTCGCTACGGCCAAAGCTTCTGCATCGGCTCCTCCACCCTCCCCGATTTCCGCCATTTACCTTCCTCTGTTTCCCCTTCTCCTCCCGACAATGGCGGGGCCGTACGGACCCACCCGGCCGTCCTCCTCCTCCGGCGCCGCCTCCGCCCCCTCCTTCGCCTCGCGGCTCCTCCTCGTCCTCACGGCCCTCCCTCTCACCCTCGCCGCATTCGCCTTCGTCCTCCAGTGGCGCGGCGGCATCACCGACCCGGCGTCCCGCTGGCCCGCCGATTCCAACCAGGTCTTCCCGGGCATGGCCGGCAACAGCCCCCTCAGCACCCAGACCCATCTCTCCTCTTCCTCCCCTGATTGCGCCGAGATTCTCGGAGGGAGCGCCTCGCCCTCGTTCCCCTACTACCGCGGTTGGAAGTTCGATGTCGATTCCGCAGGCTTGAAGCCAAGGGTAAGCGTTTCTGCATTCGGATCTTGTGGATTCTTCTTCCTTTTTTTAATTCTGTAGAACTTGTGCAGTTTGGATCTGAATGGGAAATTGTGAGCTCGGGCGATATGATCATTTGGGAAGATTGCTGAGAAAGTGGATTAAGATGTTCACGTTTGATCTGTTAATTAGTCGATTATATTTGGGATATTTCAATTTCATGCTCGTTGTCTTCCATTCTCAATGAATATGTGCGAGAAATGCAATGTATTATCCTTATGTTTCGATCTTTTACATGTCTCTTTTATGGTCGATGTTGCCAAATGCCAAGAAATGAGAATTTGTTTACTCCCTCCTTCCGGAATTAGTAGATACATTTGGTTTTAAATCGGGCAATATGATCATTTGGGATGATTATTGAGAAATTGAAATGAGATAGTCACATCAGATCTATTCCAACCGTCCAAAAAAGCCTGTCAAAGCCTGTCTACATTGGAAAGTGAGTTAAATTTATTGGACTCTAAGGCCTATAAAGAAAACAGAGTTATTCCCCACGCCTCCCTGTGTTTTTGTTCATGAGGGGAGCAAAGAAACCATGTAATGATGAACCCATATTTTTTCTTTCATAATAAAAAAAATGATGAACCCATGTTTTTTCAAATGCAGACAGGCTTAATTGAATTGACTGTTTTTGGCAAGTGCTCATGTTCTTTTGCTACTAGAAGTTAAATGCTAGTCGTCTAATTTTTATCATCTTTAAAGTCATTTGAATGCTCTGCAACAATACCTCCGTCCAGAAATACTGCTTTCTGTATGTTTTTGTTGTGCCTTGCACACCCAGTTCTTTATTTAAGTTCAACATACTTGTTGTGCATGGCAGATCTGTATTACAACAAGCACATCAGCAGGGTTAGACCAGATTTTGCCCTGGCTTTTCTACCACAAGGTCATTGGGGTTGGCACATTCTTTTTGTTTGTGGAAGGAAAGGCTGCATCTCCAAATGTGTCCGCTGTGCTGGAGTCCATCCCTGTGAGTATTAATATTTCATGTGCAACCATCATGATAATAGCCAATCCACATATTTGGAAAGATGTATGATGAATATGATGAGGTTGAATCTTCTTATCATCGTCCCCTCTTCAGAGGGTTGCGTCAGGAAGGGCATCCGGCGTAAAAACTTGCCACTATGTTTCTTTGTATGGATTTTGTACCATTTTGATTCCGATAATAGTCAAACGGGGTATATAATCCATGCTGTCAACCCCAAATAGCTTGGATAAGGCGTATGATGATGATGATGAGTCTGTTAAATGTTTACGCATTCTGCTTATGCCTTGGACTATTGGTAGCAAAATATTTTTTACATGGTTTTATGCATTGAATTAGATTTGAGTCGTAATTTTTTTATTTTTCTGCATTTCCTAAGGCTCTATTTGACTGAAATGCAATAATAAACAGTGTATGTTTGGTATCTTTAATGTAATGAAGCAATACAAGTTGTGGGTGAAATATTGTGTTGTCAATGAATCAACTAAAATATAAATGAACACATATATAACTTTGTGTGGCCATCGCCCCCTCCTATCCTGCTTCCTCAAACAGAACATGCTGAAGAAATCTTCTTCCTGTAAAACCTGCTCGAGTTAGATTTTGGGAAAATCCATCGTATGCATTTTATGAAACCATGTGCTATCTGAATAGGACAAACCAGCCCCCGTGAATGTCTTTGCTTTGGAACTTAAGAATTCAAATTAGGCTCGGTCAACTGGAATGTGTATTCCCCGTATAGGAGATCAGCGCTTCAGGGAATCACTTTAAGACAGCAGCCAGCCAACCTGCCCCTGCCCTGCACTTCTCTCCAGCTGGCCTGCTACCGAACTCCATTGCCGCCTTCGTCCTGGGCTTCATAGTGTATTGCACTGAAAGTACTCTCTGCTTGCGCATTAGAATAGTGTTTTTCTGAATTTGATGTCCAAAACTTTGCTTAAGTTTTTAATGCAGTCTTTAAAGTTTGTTAAATAACTAGGAGAACACTGACATGTCATTGATATAAAACATTGTACCAACCTTGTGAATTATTTCATTGCACACCCTGGCTTCAAATTTGATAAGATCGCTTAGATAAACCATTTATCTTAGTTAGACACAAGAATAAATTATATGGGTTAATGTGAGATTTCACATTTGATTCTTGTAAGAAGGTTAAAGTGAATCATTTGGACATGACAATATAATGCCAACCATAGCTTGCTGCTCTATGCTGACCACTGGAACTTGGGCTTCTCAGGCTAGACATCTTCACCTTTCTCTATATTCTTAAGCCTTCATGTACTTCCATGACCCAACCACAGGCCTCTGCATCCATAGCTGTTCCAGGAAATCCAGAATATGGACAATTTGTTTAGGAAACAACCTAACCATAATATATAGCAGGTTCAAGCTTGGCTCAAGCTGAACCTTTCTGACTTAGAGTCCCTAGAGAAACATGATCACATTGGCAGCCATGATCCCAGCTATATAGGGTCATCATATGTCTTATTCAAGCTATCTGCTGTCGACAACATGGAATCTGTTCATATTTGGCTCATAGTGGAATTAAGAATTATGGTACAAATTGAATAAGTAAATATATAGTACAAAATTCGTGCAAAGATTCATAATGTCAAAGCTTTCCATCAGATGCTTTTCCTACACAGCCCTTTGAAGAAGAGAGTGAGATGGAGGTTGAACAATCATCTTCATGACATGCCTTTCCAATTATGTGGATTGGCTTCATGAGATGCTGGTTGCATGTGAAACATTAATATAGTCTTCTTCTCCACCAAAGCTCGTGAAACCAAAGTCATCGGCGGCCATTATCTTCCAGAAAAAAACCATACTGCGTGAATAATTTTTTCTACTCAGAAATTAAGTGCATGAAATTACAGGCCCAATGGTAGGCAACAGTTGTGCAGGAGAGCAAGAAATTTCATCAAATAACTTCAGATATATGAGTAAGCAAGCGAGAAGAGAAAGAGAAATGGTCACAGCCGAGAGAGATTGAAAAAGAAGGTAGAGGGGTAGAGACAATTGGGAACAGGAAGAGAGGAGAGGGTTGAATGATGGGTGGCGGAGAGGCAAGAAAGAGGGGTGAGAGTGAGACCAGAGGTGGAAGAGGAGAGAGAGAACAGAGAGGCTTTTGTAGTGGAGGAAAGAAACAGCATAAATAGGTGCAGCGAGGTAATGCCCAAACGTTTTGGCTGGTAGTTCACTTGAAAAATATTATTGTTTCCCTCTCCCACTATGGGTGAACTTTATGAGGAGAAAGCTGCAGAATATTTTTGCCCATTCCCATATGTGTGACAGCATGTATTCTTCTATATTTATGATTTTTTTGGATGAATTTTAGTAGCTTACCAGATGTTCTATTGATCTTTGCTTCATTCTTGAGCCTTATTGCTCTTCATGAGTTTTTATCTTGTTTTCTGATTTTCTTTTAGGAAATTTAACTCCCTCTATTACGTGTTTACTAATGCAGGGAGTGAAAGTAATTTATAGAACAAAAGAGTTAGAGGAAAAACAGGCTAAAAGGTTTGCTTACATTTGATGTTTATGATGACTTTCATGTCTTTATATCTGACTTCGAACAATCAATTTTAAGGAATTTTTTCATTGATACTATAGAATTGCTTTTGGCATCTCTTTCATTTAATAATAATTTAATGAATGAACTATGTTCCTGGAAATTTGTGTCTTGCTTTCATATATGCATTCTATATATACGTTCTTGTGACGACGTTTTAGGCTTTCAGCATTGGTTGCCATTTGGGTCTCAGCCTCAATGTTGGTTGGCTGAAAATCTGAGATCTGGGCAAGATCGAATCTAAGGACAGATGAGAGAAAATTGGGAAGAGAGAGAATAGAAAATGTGAGATTTAAGGGGGAAGAGAGAAAAAAATCGAAAGAAAATCTTGATTTGTTTAAAGGCTTGAACTGCCGAGTAATTTGACTTTTAAAACCATGAAAAGAAAATCAAAAGTGAACTGAACTAAACCAAGAATAGCTGGTTCACATTTCTTCTTCATCAACAGAACAGCATATCAATTTGTGCGTTCTGCAGAAGACATGGGAGGGCCATCAGCAGCCACAGCTGGTCAGGGTCACTACTGCGCAATGCTGGTCACTGCACAGGAGGCAACTCCAGCAGTTTTTTTTTGGGTAAATACAACTCCAACTTCAGCAGCATTGGTGGCCCCATGATGAATCCGAAATGATTGAGATCCAATTTTTTGGAAAATTTGTTGGCAACAGACCAAGATCTCTGATATCAGCAAGCTGATATGGCATTACAATACACATTCTCCGCATCTTTGCTTGAATCTATTATACTTCATTAGAACGTTTTGCAGAGGTCTACAATTCTCTGATACCCTTTTGTTTTTAAGGTCAAGAGGCGAGAATTTATAAGGCCACTTTTTTCACAGAGTTGAGTATCAGTTACTTGATATATGTTTGAAAATGTTGCACCTGTTAAGTTTCTTTGCTAATTTTTAAATTTGGTGATTTCTCCAAGTAGTTTCACTTTATTTTACCAAATGCATATCCTGTTTTGGCATCATAGTAAATACAAGTCTATCCAAATTTTTTGTAGTAACTTTCACAGCCTGAGGCTAATAAGTCCTTGTGATATGCAGTCGCATCTGGAATGAGTCTTGGCTTGCAAGTTTCTTTTACAAACCATGCAACTATGAACTATTTGTGAAACAATCGCTTAACATGGAGATGGCCATTGTCATGGCACGAGTAAGGATGGCTCTGAAGCACATATTTGATCTTCATTTTTGTATTTTAGCAATGTAATAGCACTTAACATTGATTGCAATGTGATACTTTATAGGATTTGGGTATGGACTGGATCATCCATCTTGATACGGATGAGTTACTGCATCCAGCAGGTGCTGAGGAGTACTCTCTTAGGAAATTGCTTCAAGATGTTCCTAGCAATGTTGACATGGTTATATTTCCAAATTATGTAAGTCCTAAACTATTTCTTATTGGCTTTTTTTACCTATAGCAAATCTTAGGCCATGCTGTATCTGTTTCAGGAGAGTAGCATTGAGAAAGACGATGTAAAGGATCCCTTCACTGAGGTAACTGATCTTTTAAGCTGTGTCATCAGTGCAATGATAATCATATCTTATTGGAATTTATGTAGTTACTTGGTGATCTTTATTCTGATTGTTTTTTGGCAATGCAACTCGAATTTATGAATGCATGATCACATCTTGGCTAAAGTAATTTGATTAGAGATAAACATTTGTTTTTCAATTTTCTCGAGGATACTCGGATATAATTACCAAGCCTTGTACTTAAGACTCTATACAAGGGCAGTAAACATGTAATATTTTACCTGTAGTAGCCTAAGTTATGATGGATTTTATAATAATTGATTTATCTTTAACTAGGCTGAATTGGTGTTGAGTGCTTTATCTAAGTTGCATCCATGCTTTATGAATTTTTCTCAATATTCATTTTTTTAGGAGGCCTTTACATTTATCAAACTCGTGAGGTTAGATTGTGCGAGGGTTCTTCATGGTTTCCATATTGAAATCTGATTGCAAATATCTTTTTCTTGTTGGGAGACTTCTCTTGTATCTTGCACTTGATTATTTCATGACAAAGCTTGTTTGTGTCAGTTTTGTAAGAATTATGCTGAGATTTATCATCTTGCTTTTGCCAATTGTTGTAGGTTTGACTACTTTACAACATTAATGCTTTGCTAAGTTTTTATAGAATAGTCAACTAATAAGGTTATGACAAGAGACTGAAATAATACGAGGTTTAGAAAATTTTTGACACTATGAAGGTGATTCTCTCTTAATCCCGCTTTTTGCCGGATGAATGATGCGGTGTCATCTCATAATGTCCCTATAAAACGAGATTCACTAGTAATTTAGTTTTTTACATTGCTCAAACCAGGGGAAATTACATCTAAGACCAATTTTTATCGTGGTGGCAGAAGTTGTAAAGTTCTTCATCATCCTACATTCTGATTTTTTCATTTAACGTATAATGGAACTATTGATGCACCTTTTATTATTGTCGAATAAAGAAATTATGATGTTCTCATTTAGTTCTGATATTAACTGAGAACAGGGCAGATTTTAGGACTGTCGGTCGGGGCATGAAAATAAGTACTTTGTCTGTGTCAAGGTTAGATGGGAAATTGATTAGGTAAGATGGGTTAGTTCGGTTGATATCCACAAAGCTCTCATAATTTAATTCGTGTTTTAGGTGTATTCAAGTTGGTACACAACATCGTTGTTGCTTTTGCTTCCCTTTTACATCTATGGTCAATTTTCAAGTTAAACTTCTTTTCTAATAAAAATATACTCCCTCCGTCCCATATTAATGGTTCCATTTGGAAAAGTTCTGATTTCTCTATTGAATGGTCAGACCCACATTTAAGAGACACTGTCAGGGTGAATAGCATATTAAAATCCACTTAAATTGAGCCACATGAAATTGTTAATGTGGGCCAATTTTTCTTTACCAATGGTGCTATTAACATGGGATGGATTGTTTAATTGATATTAACATGGATTATCATCATCCCCATCACATTGTTCCAGCTATCACTTCCCTCGCCCTTGATGCTCTCTGTCTTTAACTATAAATATCACTCTTCCCTCTCTATCATTGCTCCCTCTTTGCCCCCAATTTCTTGCAAACCTCCTTTCTTTTACTCACTGTTGCCCCTCTTATTCTTACCCATTATTCTCCCTGTGGCCATATTTTATCTCCTCTACTTCCACTTACATTCCAAGCAGTTACCGCTCTCTCTCTCTCTCTCTCTCTCTCTCTCCTTGGCGCACAACTGAGACCATCCAACACTTGCATTGTCTGTGCATGTCGAATTTGATGAATATGGAGGTGGTATAAGTATGCCTGCAATTTAAGGAAACACGTATTCAAGACCCCTCACTGAAACCTGGTCTGATTATAGGGTGTTGCTGACCTACCAGTTTGAGTTTTTTAATATTCTTTGCAAATTTTTCCACACTGTTAAACATTTTGTCCTTCCCGACTCTGTGTGTAGTGTGATATGTATTTGGTTTTAAGTATTAAGAGGCCTGGTACTCTCCTACCGATTGGAGAGCTTTTCTTTACTTGTGGCCAGTATAGGAACCTTTTCATGCACCGGCAACGAAGCCGAATGTTGGATTGGTGATTAGCTTAGTGTGATGGGTCAATACGCTCTAGAAACACAAATCTCCCTCTGTTATGGGCGTTCATTACTGTTGCAGCTCAAGAGGGAGAGGAAGAGGGAGAAGAAGAACAAATTTGGGTAGTGTCCTACACTTGTGAAAGCTTACCCTTCGACTCCCTCCATGGAGCTTGAATCCAGCGCTCATTTCCATTGGTAGCACTGGAAAAGGCCGACACTTGAGTGGAGAAAGGTTTTCTGCACTCGGTTGGAGAGTACCTTTTCCTAAGTATAATGAGACTTGACAAGGTTTATATGGAATAAGGAAAAAGTCACATGCGTCAACATGAGCGAACACGGTCTGGGCCATCGGATTTAGATCCAACGGCTCTCATGGCAGGCAGACTACATTCGACGGCTCTCAGGGTAGGCGGTGATTCAAATCTATCTGCCCCCTGTACTAACGTCTGCAGCCAGATTGATATCTGACTGCCTGGATTTCCGCCTCATGCAGATGCAGGTGAGCTTAGGCTCAAATAAACGGGATTCATTTATTAATGACTGATCTCAGGTTCTTTGCAGTCAATTACAATTTTTTGGAGTTTGCCTTCAATAGGCAGTCAGTAAGAGACCTCAAGCAGGGATGATAGTGTAGGGGTGAGCTTTGTTAATCTTGCAGCAATTTATGGGATAACTTTGTAAACACATCTGGCATAATGGCATGGATGGGATGACAGATTGCAAAAGTGCTGTCTGCTGACAGATCTTGAGGTTGGTACAGATGATGTTTACAAGCTCTAATCAGGGAAGCAGAAGTGTTTGTTATTGGAGCCGGAGAGTATCTTGGATACTCTGATCATGGGTGATGTCATCTATTTAAATATTCCGAATGCTATGTATAGTTGTGGCCAATCAAGATTTAGATAGCTTCCCTACATATTTTTAAATTGAGATAGGTGGATGAAGGATAACTAATACGTGTTGAGGACTTGAGGCTAGCATAATGTTTGTGTTATGCCAAGGTTTGGACTTTGAATAGGCTTTTCACTGATTTTTCTGTAGATCAAATTACTCAATATTGGATAAAAACTTTACTTATTAATGGACTTAAATTTTCGGCATTGTTATGGTCTTTTTGAGGGAATGGTTTAACATATGTACAAAACAAACTCCTGAAATAGAGATTATCATATAATGTTGTAATTGTAATCAAATTTTGGTATTGTAACTCTATTTGGGACTTCAAATTATATTTGGAAACTATTAACATTGTCTTACTATTTTTTTTTTGTCCGGTCGACCTTTTCTGTGTTGTATGTTGTTCAGAGTCACACATATTTGCGTGCTGTTGACAGATTTCAATGTTCAAGAAAAATTATGACCATCTACCTAAGGACACATACTTCGGCATGTATAAAGAAGCAACTCGAGGCAATCCAAACTATTTTTTGACTTATGGAAATGGAAAATCGGCAGCTCGGATTCAAGATCACCTTCGTCCTAATGGTGCTCATAGATGGCACAATTATATGAAGACTCCGAAGTATGATGTTTTTCGTTCGGTTGCTTATGATCTATTTTTTATGCATACATTACTTCATATTAGCTTTATAGTTATTTCTGATTTGGTTTGGCATTACTGTCTGGCTCAATGGTCAATCACTTCCAGCTCTTCAGCTTTTCTTTTGTTTACTTCTACATGGATCCTTCCTCGATCAAAATATCTTAAATAATCTTGATGCATGGAATGGAAAAGTTGATAAAGATATGGTTTCTGTTGTATGGAATGAAAAGTTGATACAGATATGGTTTTAGATGCATTGAGTAGGTAGTTGAGTCTGATTTTGAAAGCTTTAGGTTGCCCTGTCTCATTAGGCATGATAATATTATATATTGTTTTTTTATTATTCCATAAATTATTTTTCCAGTGAGATTAAGTTGGAAGAGGCAGCTGTTCTGCACTACACATACCCCAAATTCTCAGACTTGACATCCAGGCGTGATCGGTGTCACTGCAAACCTACAAAAGAGGATGTTAAAAGGTGCTTTATGCTGGAATTTGACAGAGCTGTGAGTTCCCAAAATCTTACATATTTTTATTTATTTAGTTTTCTTTTTTCTCTTTTCTCATTTTCCTTGCTTTTGCTTGGTGGTCCTTCATTTATGGTTTGCATTGCATAATTTAGTTTCCCATATATGACGTTCTTGGATCAGCTGGCTTCGTATTTAGTTCCCATATAGGCAGACTGAGATGTTTAAGCTGATGTGGAATCTCCTTTCCTTCGTCGAGGAAAAAAAATTCTTTCTTTTGACTTGGAGTCAAAAAGTTATTCATTTGAAAACAAACATTAATAAATGTGGCTACAAAATTGTAATAAAGTTGGCACTAGTGAGACCATTTAACTTAGAGAATCTAACTCAAATTAAAAACTAACGTAGGATGTAGGATGTACTCCATGATTTTTACGAGTGACAAGAGCTGCAGCTGAGAAATTTTGACCCAAGTTGGAAGAAAGTCTGTAACTATGCCTTCGGTGGTCCTGAGCGTTGAGTGATTTACTCCCATTTTGCAGTTTAAGGTCGTTACGACGACGAGGAAAATATTTTTGTTAGAATACAACTAGCATACTGAAGCATGTTGCTTGTAATTTTCAACTAAAAGTTGGATTTGCCAACTATTACAAGGTGGTTTTAGTGTTTTCTAGCATGATGGGGCTTGATTATGCAAGAGGTAGCTTGGTAGTGAAAGCAAAGCATTGAAATGTGTTGGATTCTGTGGAGTGACTCTTCCCTTTCTACTCTTCCACTTGTTCAATTTTTATTGTTAAAGTTGCTGCTTTGTTTTCGTATCTGGTAAGCAATTTGTCATTGCAAGGCTCTACCATTTCAGGAATTTAGATATTCAGTGATGCGATAGATAAAAATTTAGTGCTTTCTTGATTTTTAGACAATAGTAGATTTCAGAAGCAATGAACAGCCTTTTGGAGGCAAATCCCTTCCTGAAAAGTAACTTTGTTTAGGCAGGAGTATTTTCCGGACTAGCAAACTTGTCTGATTTTTTCAAGTTGGAAGCATTATCTTTCTGACTGGCTAACTTGTCTGATATTTTCGAGTTAATTGGCTGTTATCTTCTATTGTTAGTAACAAGTAGTTGCAGAATCGTTATTATTATGTTGCCCCCAACAGCTAAATCAGATGGACCTGTTAGTAAATCTTTCTTGAATTATACCTAATATTGTGCTCCCGCTCCCACTTATGATTCCCGAGAGTTGAAGTTGTTAGAGTTTCTGCTAACACAAAGTGCAAAACACAGAGCTTCCCAAGAATAAATGCAGCGAGTTAATATCATGAAAGGAAAATGGTACAGATTACTGTTATAAATGAAGTATGAAATTTCAAATTAAAAAAAACCCTTAACTTTCCTTATCCTAAAATAGTTGAATGACCATACAGTAACCAAACTCTAACTTCCTTATTCACTATAACGTGTTTTGCACTTTGTGTTAGCAGAAACTCTCTGTTGCAGCCTTTTTGTAGCATGTGTTCTGCAGCAGCTATCTTATAGCAACAGTTTTTACTTAAATGTACAGTAACCAGTATGCTGGCAATGTCAACATTTTGCACGATAACAGTTTTTTTTTATAATTATTGCACGATAACAGTTGTGCGTGCATATATTATCATGCAATAATGCATGGTGTGACGTACGTGCAAATGGATTGCCAATTTATGCAATGATGGGTAGGGGCGTTAATCCGGTGTCTAAAGCCCACAAACTTGGTCCTATAAAGAGCTCCTGAATAGATAGCAAGTTCGGCTTGTAAGTAGGCTTATGTAGCACATGCGGGCTCAGGCTGGGCTTTGAACTCAGATACCTGATCAAATGTTGTGATGAATTAATTGGCTTTGCTGTGGGGTTTGTGATTTGATGCCAGATAAGTGCCATATAGCCCTAGTTGTTGTCATTGAGTTATAACAATCTCTCTGAACTGTGAAAACTTTTACTATTATTACATATCTTTTGTTCTTATTGTTGTTATTACGTAATGTGTTGTTATTGACTAGAATTCCACTGCAGGCGTTTATTATTGCCTCTACTGCCACAGAAGAAGAAATGCGGCGCTGGTAAGTTTCATTTTGCTAATGCTTTGATTCTATGTTGAATTGATGCTTGTAAGTATGGTGGGTATGGTTGATTTGGTAGGATGTTGGACCCTGTTGGTCTCGTGAGCTCTCAACGACAGGAGTTGTTTAAGTTTATTTCTCTAGAGTTAATTTCCTGAGAGTTGTTCAATGCAGGTTTCGTGAACATGTTGTGTGGGGCGATAAAGATCTTAAGCTTAAACTCCATAGGAAAGGCATTCTAACACGCATTTATGCTCCAATGGTAAGTGCAATGACTATTTTAAATGAAGTAACTTTTACATCTTTTGTATTAATTGTTGTCTTGTCCTTCCAGGCCATTGTTCGAGGATTAAAGGAATCTGGTGTCTTCAGCTCAGTGATTGCATCAGCACAAACTCTCACAAAAGAAAATTTTTTATCTTCCATTGAGCGAAGTTCTGAAGCTCGCAACTCTTCTAATGCTAGATTAACTGTTTCCCAATCTCCTCCAGTCAGAAGTGTTAGAATTGATGAATCTCAAGCAGCCGAAAGGAAGCTTTTGAAGTTGAATAAGGGTGACAAGCTAGCAGTTCCTCCATTATCTCCACCAAGCTGGGAGGATATTCGTGCAGAGACATGAATTGCCCTTTAGAGAACTACATTATTTTATACAAACCGAATTCGAAATTTCTCATCCTGCGATGCAAAGTTTTGTGGGATCTTCCCGATCAAACACCCAAGCGCTAATGTACATTATTTTTCAGGAGAATAGGAGCTTGCTTTGCACGCACTCCGGCACATCTTTGTGGCTTAGCACACAGTTCTGGATGGTTGACTGAGGATTCATTGCTCGAGTTATACTATGTGATAGCAGTATTTAGAATTGCTGTATAGAATCAAGGGGGTGCTGATGTCTTCAGTCTCTGGTGATGATTGTAGCAATATGTAAAGCCCCCCATTCTTTTTATTTAAGTTACTGTGTTGACGGGATTTGTTCGTCAAGAACTGCTTTAATCTGATACGGGCCATTGGAGTCCTTTATTTCATTACACAACTACTGACAAACTAATTCAATTAAACTGAGAAACACCTGTTAAATACAGCGTTCTTTACAGATGGAGTTCATGGTTGCTCGCTCACCTTCGTAGTATGTTTGAGAAACTAACGGTGCCATGGCTAGTACAAATAGCTGTTGGAAGTGAACAGTTTTGTTTGACAATTTTTGGGTTTTTGAAAGATGTTCTCTACGACGATGATAGTTGTCTGGAAAAGTATATAACGTAGAAAGCAGACAACTGCGTACTTCCAATACAGGTACTTTAATTCATTTGAAAAGGACAAATACTCCTAAAAAAACAGATATTGCACGGCTGGCCAGCCCAGCTTGAAGTAGACCGCATTTGGCTGGGGATGTGATTGCTTCAGCTCAAATCGACTACGTAGCCGTGTTTGCCATTGAACTTCTTTTCATCTCCTATATTGCTTTCTTTTTACTTTGAAATTCCACTTTGTTGGCCATCCACATTGATTTATCCAGTGTCGACTTTTTTCTCATAATATAGTTATCCAGTAATATCCAGTGTGTATGTGGACAACTAACAACAAAATAAACTGATTTATCCAGTGTGTATTGCTCAGTGTGTATAGTTATCCGCCGTCGACTTTTTTCTGTGTATTGCTCTCTTTTCTGCTGATTTATCCAGTGTGTATGTGGACAACTAACAACAATGACGAACCTGAGCAGGTTTCAGCTAAAAAGTCGACGGCAGACTTCTTTTTCTTTCTTTGGTTGAATTGAAAAATGTTTTCCTCACCAAACTCCATCCCGGTGGAGACTACCAAATTCAAGGTAAAATATATTACCTTAAATTTGGTGGGCTCTACCCCACGTGGCTGTCGGAGATGGAGTTTGGTGATGAAACCTGGTTACGCTAGACGAGTTCGGTTGAATTCAGCGGCAGACTTCTTTGTTCACGAAAACTTTCTGGTCACGTCATCCATGGTGCTATTTCAGTTTCATGGAACAAACACAAGGCTTCCTCTTGCCAGATCTATTTCAGAATTTGTACCCAAAAAAAAAAACATCGCAGAATCCTTTAAATCTACTCCTCCTAAGAAGCTGAGTGAAGATAGCTAATTTCAGGCACAAGGGACTGAAGAGGTATTTCTTTTTTCTTTCTTTTGGACTCTTCTTTATGAGTTATCACTTACAGCCTGCTGATTGCTGAGGAAAGATTCTTGTTTTTCTCTATGGTATTGTTGTGCATAATTAGAATGCATGAGGGTATTGTGTTTTGAGAACTCTAAAAGATGGATTAAGCCTTCAAAGAATCTGCGTAGTTAGTAACTGAGTCTGACTATCTCCTCGATACCTCATAGCTTAATTCCAATTTTAAGCAGTGTTCTTCCCTACTTATGGTTCCCTGATTTTTATTTGCTTTAGAACATCCATTTTGTGTAGTACAAACATTCCATGAATTCATATCTCTGATTATTTTTATGTAGGGTTCATCCTAGTCATGTCTCTTAAGGTTCGTGTCATTATAAGGACATTGCCCAAATAGTTTGTTTTTTTCTTTTAGCAAAAAAGCTTTGTTAACAATACTCCCTCGGTCCAATATTACCTGTTTGGATTGGAAAACCAAAATGAACTGATTCTAATTAATGTTGTTTTTTTAATATAAACAAGTAAAATGGACGGAGGTTGCATTATTTTACTTAGGTCCACCATATCGGAAAATTATTAGAGGCCAATGATTATGTATATAAAGCCCACCATAGAACAAATGATACTACGATTATCTCTGGTACATTTTGCTTTCATATGTGCTATTTTATTGTATCTACCACCTTAAGTGTGGTTTTTACCAAATGAGGTTCTTCTATTGTAACTGGATTCAAGCACTCCTCAATGGATCTTGTATACTCTTCAAATTCTCCTGCTGATTTTTCCATAGTGGGATCGATTTATGCAGAATGAAATTTTCAATAGGACCAAGCAAAAAAGAAAAAAATAACCGCTTTATCCAACATGGAACTCGGCTGGTATTGGATCTCATCTCTTCTTTTGAAGGTAGAAGCAATCCTATTCGGATTTTTTCTAAGGAAGAGCTGAAGAAGGCAACTGAAAACTTCAGTATGAAAGCACTTCTTGGCACAGGAGATGTGAATACTTCTTACAAGGGGACCGAGAAAGGCCAAGCCATTTTAATTAAGGTTCCAGCACATCAAATATATGAATGGCAGAAGAACTATCTCTTCAAAGAAGTGATCATTCTTTCGCAAATCAATCACAAGAATGTGATTAAACTGCTGGGATGCTGTCTAGAGATGGAAGCCCTGGTGTTGGTCTATGAATTTCTTCAGAATGGGTCTCTCTATCGTCACATACATGAGAAGGAACCACATGATAGATTTTCATGGGGTGAACGATTAAGGGTTGGGACAGAGATTGCAGATGCTATTTCTTATCTTCACTTGGGCACATCAAGGCCCATCATCCACAGAGATATGACATCACTCAATGTTTTGTTTGATGAAAATTTTACAGCAAAAGTTGCAAATTTTGGTCTTTCAGTATCAATTCCTGCAGGAGAGGCTCTTGTTAAGTCGGACAATGTGGGCATCAGAAATGCATATTGTGCTCCTGAATGCAGGACTCTAAATGAAGTAACGGAGAAGGCAGATGTTTATAGCTTTGGTGTGATATTGGTTGAACTTCTAAGTGGGAAAATGCCTTGGGGAATGGTTGTCGACAATGGCATTCCCACTCCTTTTTTAAGTCATTTTGTTTCATCTGTGGAAGAGAAACGTTTGGAACTGGTATTGGATGCCTCAATTTTGGAGGGGAGGATCAACCAAATGGAGGAATGCGCTGAGATTGTGGTAAGGTGCCTCAAATATAAAAAGGAAGAAAGACCCACAATGAAGGAAGTAGCAGAATTGCTTCGAGAAATGGCGAGATTTTCCTAATAAAAATGTTGTCTACATTAACATTTACTCACTTCTCTTAAAAGCTTAAGTTAGCTTAAGCTGTTAAGGAATGGGACGAGCTATGCATATCTAACAGACTTTTTCTCGTTGGACAACTGCATTTTGTCAAGAGATGAAAAACCTGGAGAGCCAAATATCAGACCCACGAGATTCTAATGTTCAAGTTCTTACATACCACTGTTCTACTTTGGTGCACATTATCTATCAATTTCCGCTTTTCAACGGTATTCCAGTACAAAAATTTATACAAAATTAGCTACCAGAAGACGTTGCACACTTTAAACATTAAAAAAAAAGAAACGAAGAAAAAAGAAGGCATTACACACTAGAACGTTTCTGACAAAAAATTATGCTGGCCTTCTTGAATCTATAATGACAAAAGAATTGGTGATCTCCATTGCCCAATCGAGAGTTGTTTCTTACCATGATGCTCAAGCGAAAAATTAAAACATCTTGGTCTACAGCTTTAAAATAAGGCCAATGGGACTGTGATCACTACCAATTACTTCAGGCACAATGTAGGAGTCATGAACTTTATCTTCTATTGACTCCGAAACCAGAAAGTAGTCCAGTCGTCAACCTATATAAATAATATGTTAATTGTGGATGGAAAATTGAATTGTACGTGTAGAAGCATGGAAGCATATGAATTTCCCACATACAAGATAATATGAACATTTCCCCAGTATTAATCATCATTCATATGCTAAGGAATGCTAGATTTGTCATGCATGGCAGAAAAGGCTTGATATTTCCAAACAGAGTAACTTCCCTAGGCATACAATTCCAGTTTTCAAATAAAAAACTAACTGCATATAACCATATTTAGCATGACAACTCCATATGAATGAGAATCGTGTCTTTCAAGCCAACTTAAATAAAGAAAGTCATGGTGACAGAGCATTTCACATTCCTAAGATATGTTGCTCTAGAAACGCTTGACCAATTTTACCAAATATTAATAGGATCTCTTGATTATAACAAAGTAGGCGAGTATGTGATAGCGTCACGTGGAGGAGGAGGAGCGGAGGGGATGGAGGGATAAGAAGGATAGCGGACTGAAGGATAGGGCGGCCAATAGGCCATCTTCTGGAATCACCACCAGAAGGGCTGCCGGAATCACCACCGGACAGCAACCACCGGATTCGTCACCGGGGCTTGTTGGCTTCGGCACCAACGGAGATCTCCATCAACAGAGAAACAAAGTATTTTCTTTTCTTCAAATCATCGACTACTTTTTTCATTCATCTTCGTGCCTTTAAATAGGCTTACAATATATTTCTAAAAAGGAAAGTTACAATCCAATCAAAATCCTACCTTAAAAAGAAAACGGGATAAAAATCTTTTCCTAAATAAAGTAATATACCTAAACTAGAACTTAATTAGAATAATTTGATTATAATAGAATCCTACTAAAATAGGAAATTACTATAGATATCTGCATCATTCTCCACGGGTGAAAGAAACTCGACTCCGATGAGTATAAATCAAGCGGCCAGCAAAGTATCATGCAGCGTCGTAGGGCTGTGTCCGTCCAAAATTAACCCGAACCAAGCTTGAACCTGTGAACCAAAATAAGAACCTAACATGATGCAGCTAAAATAGATGTGAACCGTGATCAAATTAACTCGAACCGAGCCAAACCCTGGGTCGGTTTGTTTTTTTTTTTTAAAATAAAACCCGGGCCGAGTTTTTCGAAGGGAAGCACGAGGCGAAAGGAAGGCGAGAAAGGGCAAGGTCGACTGCGGCGGTGCCCTAAGGCGACTGCGACGGCGACATGGGGAACTGCGGCGGCGACATGGTCGACAGCGGCGGCATGATGGACTGCGGCGGCGGCATGGTGGATTGTGGCCATGGAGACGTCGGAGCAAGGCGCGGAGCAGTGGCGTGAAAGCAGGCGGCGGCGGAGCAAATCGTCGGCCGCGGCGGTGAAAAAATGTCCCTGGCCGAGGAGAAGGCGGCGGATCGGGCGGAGGGCGTAGACGATGATGCAGAGCACCACCGACGGACGGCAGGACCCTCCAACCGGTGGTGGCGGCGCACACCGGACACGACTTGAACAGAAAAGGTGCGATCTTTAACACCGGGACAGACATTGTGGACATCGAAAAGAGTAGACATGCCATTGCCAAGGAGGATCGTGGGCGATGGAAGGCAGAGCTCGAGCAAAGATGCAGGAGATACTTCCACAGGGTGGGATACGATGCAGCGCTCTTCCGGGTAAGTAAAAATCATTTCTTTTGATACGTTTTCTTGTTCCATGGTGGCCGGAGAGTCGGTTGTCTCATGCTCCATAGTGGCAGGGGAGTCGGCTGTCTCATGTTCCTTTGTGGCCGGGGAGTCGGCTCTATCATGTTCCTTTGTGGCCGGGGAGTCGGCTGTATCTGACCGATGGACCGGCACAATGAGCTCGCCATCTGGTTCAGATGGCTCTTGGTCATGGATGGTCGGCACAGACACAGACGACTGATGGAGGTGGAGCCCGGGAAGTGTTGGGCTGGCAGATGTGGAATTTGGGACAGCCGATGGTAGGCGAGAGCATAGGCGTACGACGCGAGCGTTGATCTTGGCAGACTCGCGGACGAGCCCTGCAGATTGGGCATTCACAACATCAAATTTGGCATTCAGAGCAATCAATTGTTGGAGTATGAAATCCAAGGTGATAGGGAAAGCAACGGGATGCAGGTTGTTTGATGGGCCACCAAGTTGATAGCGGACAGCACGTGGAGGAGGAGGAGCGGAGGGGATGGAGGGATAAGAAGGATAGCGGATTGAAGGATAGGGCGGCCAATAGGCCATCTTCTGGAATCACCACCAGAAGGGCTGCCGGAATCACCACCGGACAGCAACCACCGGATTCGTCACCGGGGCTTGTTGGCTTCGGCACCAACGGAGATCTCCATCAACAGAGAAACAAAGTATTTTCTTTTCTTCAAATCATCGACTACTTTTTTCATTCATCTTCGTGCCTTTAAATAGGCTTACAATATATTTCTAAAAAAGAAAGTTACAATCCAATCAAAATCCTACCTTAAAAAGAAAACGGGATAAAAATCTTTTCCTAAATAAAGTAATATACCTAAACTAGAACTTAATTAGAATAATTTGATTATAATAGAATCCTACTAAAATAGGAAATTACTATAGATATCCGCATCAGTATGTTTTACTGAGTCCCAAGGCCAAAAGATAACTGATCCTTTGTAACATTTTCTTCTCCAATTCCATCCCTTGTGAAAGCAGAATTATATCCATTTTCTTCATCAGTCAATTATGACGTTCCACTCAAAGCACAACATATAACGAAGATGCATGATCAATTTACCTTTATTGGTGGCCTGTCCACCATGTCTAAATCCCCATTATGTATAACCCACTACACCAGGATGTTGTTTTCTGAAGTTATCTACAAATCCCTTTGACAGAAAGTTTCCTCCAAATGATTCTCTTTCTTCATTTGTAAACCCAGCACTTCTGTGATTCCCCTACATAAGTGAATTATAATAGCCAATCAATATATATTTGATAAAGTTGACATGGCAGGAAAGCAATAAATATATGAAAAAAAGAGAGTACTGAAAGCTGGAAACTTCAGTATCACTCGCAGCTGGATTGTAAATTATTTCTTCGTGAGCGCAGTTCAAATCTCCAGTCAAAATGACTGGCTTTGATTTTTATAATTCCTGCATCATCAAAAACATTATGTGCCTAAAGCATTTCATACTTGTCCACCCGAGGAATGACTACATTAATTTTTTATGAAAAATAAAAAAGTGACAATCGAAGTCCCAAATGATCCAAAGCTTTTGACTTCCGATGTCACCATTTTTCAGTAGAAAGAGAAGTTAAATGATAACCACTACGTTCAATCAAATAAATTTGGTTACCGAAAAAAAAATTAATGAATTAGACTGCTATGAATGTTAGTGCGCTTAATCAGTAAAGAGACGAGCAGCTGTCAAAAAAAATGTTGGTGAACCATAACTTTGCTATTGCTCAGTTGATTAACACATATTGTAGTCTTCCCACACATTGTTTCATTCAAGATGACTGAAATTTCTAATTTCACACTAAATTGTGAAGCTACTTGAATTGCTTAGTCTTTTCATAGACATGCACACCACGCTTTCATATCTGAAAAACATCTATATGTTTGGTAGTTTAACACCCATTAAAACATATCCATTATAAGTATAGAAGAGAATGTACTCTGAAAAAAAAAACACAAAAATATAGCCAGACCTGCACAAAAATTCTCTAAACAGAACAGTTAGTGTTCAGAGAAAAATAGCATCATTTCACAAAGTAATTTGCTGCACAAATTCCACAGTTCAGGCAATGTGCATAACAAGAAATAAAAAGTGTTATCATGTCATAAAAAATGGAAAAAAATCTAAACATAGAAAAACTCCTGGACAAATTCAACATTCAGAAACGTGCTTACCCTTCATGTAATTGCTAAGAGAAGGATCCCACGCTTCTATCCTGTATGACTACTTTAAGAATAGTCGTTAGCCTCGGAAAGTTTGCAATGTAACGTTACCAAAAATGGAGACTCAAGCTTAAATTTGAATGCCACTTACCAGTCTTCTCAAGCCATCACCAGAATTAGGCACATATCCACTTATTAAATAAAAGCTGTCAAGCTCAACTGTTACAAGCCGACCTTCTCTATCATGGTCCAAAATGCCTAGACCATATTTGACAGATAGGGGCTATACCTGTCAGATAAATACGGGCAAAAAGTTATTATAGCATTTAAAAAAACAAACTATTTATAATGGATAAACTGATAACGTTTCCAAACAATTGAACTCACTGAGCTCAGCCCAATAGTAAGATTACCCAAAAGAAAAACATACAATAACAACCATAATGTTGCTAACATACTCAACATGCACGGAATGGGTGCCCCCATCAACCAAAGAAGGATAATGAATAAACTAACAAAAACCAATTCAAAAAAGTGATTTTTGTGGAATCCCACATAATCATGTAATCCTAGAAGAAAAATTATGGATCTTCACGGAGAGCACAAAAAGTCGAAAACAAGTAAAATTCATACTAAGAAAACATTCAGGAAAACAATGATACACGAAGAAAGAAAGAAAGAAGAAACTAGGATGGCAGTCCAAGATCAATATTCTCATTCACTTCCTCTGAAGGTATGAAAGCATGCAAGATACAACATATCACCGGAATTCCACAGCACTAATTTTAAACCATCCACGTAATGGGAAAAAGAAAAAAACAACAGAACATACTCACAAACATAAGACACTTATAAACAAGAATACCCTTGAAATGATTGCAGTGCCAGAATACCCAAGCTTTGAGACACTGCAAGTCCAGAAGCTATTGTCATATCCTTCTATGAGGTTTTGCTTAACGTTCTCCACATCCTTTTCCTGTTTTAATGAAGTATGTCTTAAAATATTCGTTTCTCTAAAATGCCAAAGGTCTTTCGCAATCACTAATTTAATAAAAAAGTTGATTATATATATAATTAAATTGTATATGTGACACAATCAATTGGAAGCCAATCCAATTGATAAAGCTTTGAGTACTAGCTTTGTGATGGAAGATGGCTATATTAATATTTCATGTGACACCATCATGTCATGAATCCAATCCACATAATTGGAAAGCTGTATGATGAATATGATTATGATGTTGATGATTGTGGATGTTGCTACTAAGTGATGATAAGACAGTTTTTGGAAATACATCAAGTTCACTATACGTAAATTGTAAACATTCAAAAACAACAAAATTAGCATGCACCTAACAATTAGTTCAAAATTATCATGCTTATGTAGTTATTCAAGTTCTTTCTACAGTAGTAAACCTTCATACAAATTCAGAGCTTACCTGACATGGATGACAGAACATCAAATAAAATTATGTTTTATTTGAATAAATATGGGAGGACGCCTGAAAGAGCCAGTTGTTCCCTTTAAAAATGTAAGTGTTATACGACCTCAATGCCTGATCAGTCTACACGAATCATACAAAATGGAAAATACTAGAAAGCCAGACCTTGAGATAACCCACACGCAAAGGGGCCAATATTGTCAACATGCAATACCAAAGCAGGCCCCTTTTATTGACAGATATATAGCAGCTTATAAGCTTATTAAGTGGTCTCTGACTATGCGGACTAACATATTTCTACTTTGCTTATAGACAATTATCCTTTACGTTGCAAAAATTCAATCTTAGCAGAAAAAATGAGCAACGAAAATTTTGTATCGATTCCTTGTCTGAAGTTTAGTCTCTTGCAAACATAAAACATCAAAATTCTCCTCTTGTGCAAGTTCCAAAGCAGAGAAGCTCTCCAATTTCAGCAAAGCTCTTAATCCATTAACGTTCCAAGACATTTTTTTCGTATGTTTTGTACCATCCGGCAATGGAGGCAGCCTCATTGTTTTTGGATTATATGCAACCCAACCAACCTGAGGTTTCTTGTGAGCGAGCATTGTCCATGGCTCATTAGTATTCGGTGCCTTGCCTGCTCAATCAGAGATACGCCATTAGAAGCACTTCCCTTCACATTAGAGAGCTTTCCTTCTAACAATGAGACGAAATAATAAAGTCAGTCAGGAGATGAAGGCCCAGAAGCTTCGGACAAATACAAAAATGCATCACCAATGAAGAAATGCTGATAACATATATCATATTCGATTTCTCCACATCAAAAAATTAGAAAACCCAAACTTTTCAGGATGAAGCATACCTAAAACCTTGTCGTTACTGTGGTCATGTTCACGAGTGGTTTAAAAACTTGTTTCTAATTTTACTACATTTTGAAGTTTTTGTGTTGTTTGATCCGTAGGCAGATTTTCTACTTATACACCATCATGTTAATTTAATTCTCTTGTTGATTACTATGAAGTGACAATGATGGGTGTCACCTCAAAGTATAACTAGGAGAGACTAGAGAAAATTCCTCAGGGTTTTGTCTTGTAAGGAAACTGCCTACGGATCCCCAGAATTTGAACATGAAGACACCAAACCCTTGACAGAACTTAAATTAGGATCTTTGACCAAGAAATCACTTTCAGTGCTACTGTAATTATCAGTACTTTGTTAGTTGCGCCGAGCACTGTGGGCCATCGGATTTTGATCCGATGGCAAATGTTAATACAGGGTGCTGGTAGGTTTTAATTACCTGCCCATGCTGCCCTCATTAACGTGTTCCATTGGACCACGATCCAACTGCTGGAAACACCTTGGCACATGGGACGCGTATCAGTTGAGGTGTGTATTTACTTCATCCGACGACTTGCAGCGCCTCGCAGTTCAAACTCCACACTTTTGGAATCTACTTTAAGACTAAAGTGAGGAACTCCAAACGGGTGGGTGGGGCTCCAATTTTGGTTCCATTTAGACTTGTAGACCCCCTTCATTTTGACAGTTAAAGTTTCAGCCTTCTTCAATTCTAGCAAACAGCTGAAAATTGTCTGGCTTTACATGCCAAGAAGGAGGTCCACTGGTCGAGTGGGACCAAATTTGGTGAGCCCCCTTGTTTGTAGTCCCTTTCACTTTTAAGAGCGCCCACTACTTTTGGCTTGTATGGGTGGTCAGTGCTTACGGGATAATTTTCCTTGCTCCAGTAAGGCTCATGTATCCTAGATAAACTTGGTAGTATATCAGTTTCTCTAGCATCCCAAATAAAACCATAGTGGTTGAAAATAAATAAAACCATAGCAGGAGAATGAATTTTCTAATCTCGTGAGAACATAGGATGATCTCATGAAGCCTTTTCAATCTTATTGATTTGGAGTTTTTATATGTTTTTCAAATCCAACGGGATTCTTGCTTAAAGTTGGTCCCTCCTTCCCATATCCTATTTGGTTTTTCAAAATGAAGTGAATTATTTTATTTGGGAAGACCAAATGGGACACCTATTGTGGTGCAAAGGGAGTAATGTGCATCTTTCCCAAGTCGCATCCAATTTTTTAGTGATTTCATATCTATTTCAACTTTGAATTTGTTATTGATTGAATATGGTGAATTATGGTTTGAGAGGTAGAAGCAAAACTTAACACTAATGCAATAATGTCTGAATGAATAGATCCAAACTCACGCTTAGCCTCTAGTAGGCATAGAAAACCAATATGTCACTTAAGGGACGGGCAAACATCAGAAATATGAGGACCACCCTCTATAAACAACAAAATAAACTACAAGAAAATACTCTAACAGTTATGACCAAACTATTGGAGCCTCTCTTAATTGTGCTGTCCGACCCATCAATTTTCTTTTTCCTTTTGGACCGGTAAAAATTCTGTTAAGCTCAAAGAGAGGAGGGGGGGAGGAATACAAGAGTCAATTGAGAAAAATTACAAATGTCATTGCTTAATAAGAAAAGAAAACTCTTCTAGAATTTTTATTAACCGAGGCACCAAGATGATATAGAGCTCATCAGTTTTCTTAGATAGTTGTTAGTTGCTTGATTGCATCAATGACTACGATTGCTGGGTAGCTCTTTATTATTGACTGGGTCATAGGGTTTAGCTACTTCAGAGGCCTGGGTTATTTCCAAGATTCATTATTGGAACACAGCACAAGTAGGATCCAGCCTTTGTCAAATGGTGCACCTTTGACCACAACACTAGATTGGCCATCTGACTTGATGGCCGTTCGCCCGTTCGGTGAGTGGCAAAAATGTGCACTAGTGGCAAAGGTTGACTCCTGGGAGCTGGGCAGATGGGTGTTCCAGGGCACCTGCCTGAGGTTTGAGGTAATCCCACAACAAACTCCACTGTTTCCTTTGGCATGGTACCAACTGCTAGTTTTGGGGCCCTATTCCAGAAGTTCATGGTATTGTTAACAAGCTGGCTGCACATATTGCAATGTGAATGCTCCTACTTTCCTTAATGGTCATGACGCATGGTTATTTGATGTAATGGGAGACTTAGAAGCCGAAACCAGAAATTTGGTGAGAGAGGTAAGAAACCGGGTAAGACATTCCCCTCAGTTGATGTTGGGATCATAGTTATTTCTTTGGCCCAGTTGAAAATGAAAGTCCAAGATCCTCACCTTCCTAATGGATGGGACTACTTGTGGTAATGGGAATGAAGACTTGGCATTTCTCTTGACAGATCTGTGACATGCACATTTCAGATGGTATAATTGCTTCCTTTACAAGCCATTCACTACTCAAAACTGAGATTGAAGAACCTATTACCTTGATTTGATGAGAGAAACTTTGAACCACCTTGAACACCTTTCAAACAAAACGATTTTATATTAATACTCTATTAATCATTATTAAGCTTTAAAAAATAAATGCTAAACCTTAGATCTAGGGCCTTTTAAAAATATAGACATATGATTTTGAAGATTAGGCTTAGTAGATAAGTATAAAATAGTAGTTTTTATGCTTTCAAAATGGATTAAAACATTGAATGAATCAAGATTAAGAAATGATTAAAAGATTTTTAAAGAAAATAACAAAGATTAGGTTAAATATATTTATCCCTTCCTCTTTAAGCAAGGGGAAAGAGGCTCCTAATTCTCCAAATTGGAAAAGGGCACAGCACTTTCCTTTTATAGAAAAATTTCGGGTAGCCCTAATTAAATTCTGGGGTAAAAATAAGGTTTTTGGCTAAAATTGGATAATTTGGCGATTTTAATCCGAAATTAAGTCCAAAAAATTCTGAAAATTTTTATAATGACTTTCTATAATGTCTGGAGTGTTTTGGTCACAAAAACCTAATTTCGACGGCGGGGCCCACCGGGGTCCCGTCAAACCCTAATTGTCGAAAAATTAGTGAAAAATCTGAAAAATTTCAAAAATGCAGGTTTGATATAAAATCATTTGAAACTCATTATTGTGAAATCAGTTTTGATTAAAACCATTGTAAATTCATTTATTTTTGAAAATAACCGATTTAAATCGGAAATCAGTTAAACCACTCGATTAACTAATGACTAATATTAAAATAAACCGGTTCAAAGGTTAAGGTCCTTACAACTTTGATGTCAGCTGTTGCAGGAAGGGAACATAAATCAAGGCAACTGGGCTGATTCACGTCACAGATTGTGAAACTAGAGCAGGAAAAGGACATAATCTACTAAGAAGTCACAAATTGTGAAACTAGAGCAGGGAAAGGACATAATCTGCTAAGAAAAGAAACTAGTTAGAACCGGTATCTATGAATCTGGCGCAAATATGGTTCATAAAGCTGTCAGAATTCAGCTGTGTTGTGTGAGAAAACATCTCTATTATTTTACCGGCCATGTTACAAGATAATTACGTTTAGATTCCATAGAAAGTTATTGTAGATAAAAGAATCTACAGGGGAGAATTGGGTGAATCTTGGAAAAAAAATCTAGGAGGAAGCATGAGATTATAAGAAGGCTGGACGATGAGGAGAAGAAATTAGGGTTGTGAAAAGAGTTTAATCAAAGGGGAAAATTCAGAAAGATAGGTTACGCTGGATTGATGAGGAGAATGATAATCAGAGATAAAGGTTTGAACCAATGAGTGTCTTTTTTGTCACTCAACTCTATTCCAGTCATTGACTTATGAGATGAGGGCTATGACTTAATGTCAATTTGCACCGGATGATTTTTCTTCAACGTGCATTGTCAAGTATTTTAAATGACCGCATGATTTTAATCATTGTGTATGCTTAGAGTGATTTTTTCATGTACAAAAATTTCTACCTATCTGCACTTAACAGTCTTTTTTGCAACTCAATCATATAGCTATCACGTACTAGAAAGGGTTATATTCATGGAGTGATGCAAATATTTCTCACCATATTATGTATTGTTTATCTTTGTTCAGTTAATGGCACTAATGTCATGTCATGATCGCAACATTACCCACAGGGACATCAAACCTGGTGAGAATTTTTTGCCAGTGACTCAGTAAATATGTTTGACGTTTATAAAGGGTAAGAGTTTTATGTTTGCACTATTTTTTAATTTCTTCTGCTTGTCAAACATCTAATTGCCAGTAGCTGTTAGTAAATAGTAAATAGTAAATATTACTCGTTCTTTAAGGTCTCCTAAGTGAAGGGAAAACATTCAGGTCAATCACTACATAAAAAAAGGGACGAAAACTCTGTTATCTGAGCTTTTTTAAAAAATTACGCACATAATATGGGTTGTAATTCTGTGAAGTTTTGGCCCACTTTGATGTCTAGGCCTTGTAAGCTTCTATTGAAAACCATAATTTGTAAATTAGCAGTGATTTAGTGTTTTAAAGGGAAAAACAATTGTGAGTTTGCATTAAACACATATCAGTTTACACTGCTTACATAGTTTTGTGCCTCGCTATGTAAATCAAAACTGAGATTGCGAACTATGATCATAACATGCCTTGCTCATTGATGCTTGGGATTTTGATCCTAAATTTAACAAATAGAATTTTATTAGTTTCACGTGTTAAATGGGCTCTAATTTGATGCCCGATCAGTTTTAGCTAACAATGAAAACCAGTTTGCTTTTACATGGGAGCATGGCATAACTCACATTGTATCCTTCATTGAAAGAAGAATGTAGAGCAAGGACTCCATTTGATGTAAAGGTAAACAAAATAATATAACCCTAATTGATGTGGAGCCATATAAAATGGGCCTATGTGATCAATGAAAGTTTCAGAAAAATTTCTCTAAGTTCTCTGTTGAAGGAGATCCCCATTTAATTCAGTTCCATCAAATGGTGGTGATTCCAGTGGTTGGCCTATCATCCGGTGCCGATTCCAACAGTGTCCTCTAGTTTTGATTCCAGAGAGCTTTATCTCTCTCCTATACCACCTATGGGGCCCATTTCTCACCATCTTGTTGTTAATTGGAGTTTCTACTTTAGTATTAGTTTCCTTAGTTAATTAGGTCTCTAAATTTCTAGCATCTTCAACTTAATTACTTCCCTTAGAACATTGTTTGACTAATGGTAAATTCATTTTCCCCTAAAATTCTACTTTGACTCCGGTGTGGAAAGGATTAAGTCTATAAATATGTACGGTGTCTTCCCCAATATAAAAGCAATGAGAACCAAGTTAATGAATTAGTCTTTAGCTATAGTTATCCCTCCCGTCTTTCGTATGAATATCCTACAATGATATTACTGCTGTATATAGCAAAGATGTTCTCTCTTCTCACAATTGTCTTCCATTTTTTCAATGAAGAACGAATTTGATGAACATAAAGAGTAATATAGAAACAGAGTAAGTCAATTGAACATAGTATTATAAGCCGAAAGTAGAAGTGCAAATAGGTTTTGCACTGCCTAAATTGGTGAGAAGTTGACTAATTGACCAACAAATGTATTGAGAAGCTGGAAAAGAATTAAGCGGAAGAATACAAATGAATAACTAAGAAACAAATAAGAAAATTAGACTTTATTCAAACTCCAGAACTAACCAAGTGTTGGTGGTGTTTAATAATTTATTTGAGGCAGCTTTGTTTGAATATGGTACAGAGCTAGGTGGTTCCAATTTCGATCCCCATCCTTGCCTCTTAGCAGTCTGTGCACATGTAAGCACCTCCATTTGTTAATCCCTGCCTTGCCCGTGCAGGAGGGTGTTGGGTAATCCTTCCCTTCCTCTCTCTCTCTCTCTCTCTCTGCATCGGTCTGTTTGGGCGGTTCTGGCTTCATATACATTGCAGGGCCATTCCTTTAAAGCATGAGCGTTTAAGATGAGGTAACTCGTTTCTAACAGGTGGGATGGCCAGAACCATGCCTCAAGAAGCAAATTTCCTTAAATCAGTACTATATGAATCCAAGAAGCTCATTCTATATAGAGTTTCCATAAAAAGCAACTTCAATCACTCCAAAACACAAAATTACACTATATCACTCATCTGATATAACTTCTGAAGCTAGTCACCATATCTATTAAATTAAGAAACATTCCTAATGTTTCTAAAATTACAGAGATTTTCTTGAGTTTCTAACCTCTTCTACTTATTTGCAACTAACATAGGCCCTGCATTAGTTGCACAGTCACAATATACCTAAGGTTCTCAACTGCTTTATGGGTTTGAATAAACATGTAATACATCCTGAAACTAGACCAATGAAAAAGCCTCAAATGTGAGAAACACACATGCAATGTGTTTGCACATGATGATATAGACATGAAACTCGAGACTAGAAAATTATGACACAAACAAATTGATATCTTCACCCCAAAGTAGTCTCTACAAAGTCTGTGGATAGATTTCGATTTTTGAATTGGTCAATGGATATAACAGGGTTTCATGGCTTACCCCAAAGAATCCTTTGGAAAAATTGAAGGATCTAGCCTCTAGTATAATAAGCTCACTCAATCCACTGGGAAAAATTGTATGATGTGAAAAAAACAACTACATCATGTCGAGATAAAAAAACTAACTCATTATTAGAAAGCTCAAGTGCAGTGGAACTTTTTTAAACTAAAAAAGGCTTACTTCATTGCATAATTTTTTTTAAAAAAAGGTAACATTCACCAAGTTCATTAAGTATTCAAGTGTACAGAACAGCAAATCATAAAATAAGTCATGTTCATAAGAAAAAGAAGAAGAAGAAAGCAGAGTCAAGACAGAAATGTGATGCAAACTCCTAAATTCTGATAAACCTTGTCCAGCAGGATTTGGAACTGCAAAATCCTCAATTGTTATAAAGTAGAAAATTTTCAACATTTTACACTAGTTTTTGAAACCTTACACCTCGTAGTTTTAACAATTCATGCCTGATAAATCCTGTGAAGGCTGAGAGAGTTAATCCATAATTCAATGCAGAGAATTAAATTTTGTCAATGGAAGAACCTCAACCTAGAAGGTCTGCGGAAAGAATATTTAATAATTTACTAAGCTAATTAACTAAGAAACAGTTGCCAAATTTTTTTCGTTGACTCTACATTAACATGTACATAGATGAAATGATGAAACCCAATGGAACCATGGCCCTAAATTTTTAAGAACTGTCCAATCATTTATCTCCTCTTGCCTTCTATTCTTTTAAACATTTTATTCTCACTCAAAGGTAAACTGCATGTACATTCATAAATTCTAGCTTCTCCTTCACATCTTTGTCTTTGGATGCCTATGGTGTGAATCGTTACAGTCATATATACTGCGAGTTATACAAGGTTTGAGGAAGAGCAACTTGAACCTATAACCTCCTGCCAAGACATACATAATCTTAATATTAAGCTAATAAGAAACTCCAACGAAGACATACATGACCAAGAGATGATCTTATTCATTTTACACCCTTGGTGATTGCTGCTACATCACATTAAACACAGTCCCAATAAACTGCAATGAAATTTTGCTTGTGGAAGACCATGTAATGATGTAAAGAGACCATTTACAGTATTTCAGTTCTCAGTTCAATATACTGTCGGGAATCATGAGGACCACAGTCTTTATGCTGCATATACTGGTACAGATATAACCTGCAAGAACCACCACTTCAACCATACTAGCATGAAGTCTGTAAATATCGTCATAATAATCAATAAACATGATCATTTGTAAACTTTACTGTTCCACTACCAAACTCATATAATTTAGGCATGCATGCATAAACAGAAAAATACATATACTACTATGCACGAGAGAGTAAAACCCAATTTCTTAACACACAGGAGAGATGAAAAAATGTGCAAAAAAAGAGATAAGAAATAGGCCAAATACTTAACAATTTGGAGGTAAAAAAGTAAGAAACAAAACAGTGCCAAAGAAAAGAGAGAAAAACAAAAGCTCTGACCCTTCAAAAACAAAAACAGAGAGCAGGCAGAAGAGCCAATTCGGTAACAAAAAACCAGAAAACCAAAAAATAATATAAGAAATAAATAAGAATAAAGCTCAGTCGAGGACCATTTTCTGATATGCAGCCGCTATTTATTGTCTTCTGCATAGCTGTTTTTGTCTCGTTGAAATAGCAAGCACTGACATTCCTCTCCGCCTCCCCCAAACCCCTCCCTCCTCTGTGCTCCGCAATAAAGACTGGCAAATTTGTGGAAAATAAAGCATTCAATCCGGCAGCTACTGGAGAACTGAATATCTTGAATAACAACAAAAGAAAGACTTTCAGCCTTCCTTGAACCCTAAACATTACGTTAATCCCAACCATCCCCCCACTCCCTCATTCCTTAGGCTAAAAGCTGTAGGTCTGGATGAACCACACTAAACAAATGATGGAGCGTTGACGGTTGCAACCTCCTCCAACTAAACTGCCGCTTATCCGGATGAGTCTGTGATCAAGTCCATCGCCAAGAAGGAATCACTTCGAGAAAAATTCAAGCAGGATGTGGACTCTCTTGCTCGTGAACGGGAAGCCTTTATTAATAAAATGGACCATGAACATGCTGAATGGATAAGTAAAATTCAGCAAGAAAGAGCAGATTTTATTCAAGGTATAGAGCTGCAGAAGAAGGAGCTCGAAGATTGCATCCAACAGAAGCAATCCGAGTTAGAAAGATATCTAAGAGAGAAAGAGGACTCCTTTGAGTTAGAAAAGGCTAGAAGGCTTGAGCTTATTAACTCCCAGAAGGAACAGGTTACGAAGGAATTCGAACTTGCTGCATCAGAAATGAAAAGGCTAGAGGAAGAAAGAACACAAATTGTCTTGGATCGTGAAAAAAGAGAGAAAGAATGGACAGAAATTTATTGTGCTATAGATGAACTGCAAATCCAGAGAGAGCGACTTCAAGAGCAGAGAGAAATGCTACATAAAGAGAAGGAAGAAATTTATATGCAAATTAAACAACTTAGTGAACTGGAAGCTCTGAAATGTAAGTTGGAGAATATGAAGGATCAAGCTGAAGCAGAATTGCCAAATGGTGATACTCCTGTTAAACGTCTAGATGCAGAAGTTATTGTTTGTAATGCTGAGAAATGTGGTGATGTACCAAAAGAGGTTGCAAATGATGAATTACCATTGAAACTTGTACCTAGGGACATAGGTCTTTCCTCACCTTCCGTCTCAACACCGGTTTCATGGTTAAAGAAATGCACGCAAATTATGTTTAAGCATTCACCTGATAAGGATTTGCGTTATGAGACCAACCAAGTTCATATGCACCCCTAGCTCATGAGTGAGTTGGGAGCCGGTGCGCGATAGGCTATCGGATTTGACTTCTACGATAATTGTTAAAACAGGGGGCATACAAGGTTTGAATCGTCCCTTCCCCTCTTAATGTGAACCATTATATCTGAATCCAATGGCTTACCAAACATATCAACTTTTTCTTTGCAGTTATATTCCCTCCGATCATTTTAATCGTGATTCAGCTCCGACCAGCTGAAAATTACTCTCTTTGTTGCTATCTATTATAAGAAATTAATTAAATAAAAGAGCTATACTAGGCTGATTCTGTAAACAAAAACACAGCAAGGATAACATATTCTATGAAAGGAAACAACACAGATACTGGAGCAGAAACAAGTCACAGATCTTGCGACAATCTACTGTGATTCGCTCATACGCTTTTACTGTGGATCTCTTGATAAATTATGTGATGTGACCGGAGGGAGTAGCATTCAATATAGATCAAAGGATCCGAGTCCATGCTAGAGAAAATACGACCCGCTTAAACCCGGCAGGATCCCAGTCCGACACATTCATCCCATGCTCGAGCTTCTTCCCTCCCCGGTCAAGCTTCCTCCGGGGCTCCTCCGATGGACCGAGATCTTCGGAGGTGCGGAGGATGGCGACGTTCCAGCCCGCCGTGCTCCATAGGCGTCTTTGCCACCAGGAGGACCAACATCCGGATTCCATTTCCCGGTGCATCGTCTTCCGATAATTATTTTGATTTTACTTGAAGTGATGGTTCAAATTCGAATTTCTTGTATTTGATTATGGAATTGCTTACTCTGTCCATTATAACATTTGGTAATCTGAGATTGACTAATCAGTTCATTTTGGCAAACCAATTGTCACTACTACATCAGGACGGAGGGAGTAGTTAATGTAATTTGTATCGCGGATGCTTGCATTGTTGTGGATGATAGTTATTGCTGGCCTGTCAATTTGGGAGCTGCATTGCTATTTAGCGTTGTGCTCTCTGTCCAATGAAGCTTGTTTGGATTTGAAAATAGACAAGTCCTACAGTTCTCTCTCAAGACCAAAAACATGGAAACAGGGAGAGAAAAATATTGTCTTTGAATATGGGCTCGTCCAATAATTTTCTCATTTGGTAAGGCGGACGAGCTTTATTGGAGGGAGGGAGTAACTAAACAGTAAATGTTAGGTTACTTTTTTGCATTTGGCTGCTTCATAGTGTATGGAATTGCGTCTGAACATAGAACAATTGAGTGATAAATAAGGCTTTATGTAAGCTTTTATTTATTGTTACTGTTAATATAGTGTAAAATATTTGATACATAGGCATATGGCACTTTGTTGTCATCGAGGCGCGACTTTTGGCAAGCAGTTGCCATGCCAAGTGGAAATTTTTTTATGTCATCGAGACGCGGCTTTTGGCAAGCAGTTGCCACGCCAAGTGGGAATTTTTTTATCAACTATTTTATTGTGTAGATGTACAGGGTATGGAGAAGAGACTTGAATGCTTGTTATTGTCTAGGATCTCTTGTGCAAAAGTTGTCTCGATTTTATATATCCCTTTTTTTATGCTTTTGAGAACTTTGTTTTGGCCAGAGTATTAATGTGGTGAAGAGGTTCATAGAGGGACACTAGAAACTTGTTCAGATCCCTGCCACTGCAGGGAACGAACTTGCAACACAGAGAATATCGGTATGGAAGTACTAAATCAATGTAATGAAAGAAGGAGAAAGCAGAGAGATGAAGAGGAAGTGAGAAGAGGAGGTTGTGTGATTCAGCTGGGACCGGCTGAAAATTACTCTCTTTGTTGCTATCTATTATAAGAAATTACTTAAATCAAAGAGCTGTACTAGGCTAATTCTGTAAACAAAAACACAGCAAGGATAACATATTCTATGAAAGGAAACAACGCAGATACTGGAGCAGAAACAAGTCACAGATCTTGCGACAATCTTTCAGTGGCCTTGGACGTCTTTGTCGTGCTTGTAGGAGCTTAAGTTAGCAGCTTAAGTTGTAGGACAGAAATGCCCCTAGATAGCAGCTTTTCTTTATACTCCCCCTCAAGAAGGAGCATAGATATCATCCATGTCTAACTTGGACAAGATAGAACCACAAGTTGAGTGGGGGCAATGCCTTGGTGAACTCATCAACAAGTTGATTTTTGGATTAATTATACATAGTTGTTATTCCTTTGCTAGCTGCCTTTTTCTCAAAGCAAGTGTGAATACAGAATTTGTCTCAAAATGTTTGGCGCACTCATGAAATATGGAATTATTGAGTTATGGATAGCAGCTTGATTGTTACAGAACAAGAGCATGGAACTTGGAAAAGAGAAGCTATGTGTGCGAAGAAGCATTTTCACAAAGGATGAGACTTTTCAGCACCCTCCTTCTCAGTAACTCCCTTTTTTATTATTTGTGTTTTTAAAATCCAATTTTTTTTCTCTTCCTCTCAGTAACACCCTCACTTCTTCCCTCCTCTCTCCACATCCATGATTGTAGAAACCCAACAGCCGCCTTGTCTTTCCGGCCTCCTCCCCCATGAAGATCTTCCCACCTATGCCTTCCCAACCAGATCTGGTAGCAGTGATGAAGCCGCAGCGGCCAGTCTCTGGCGATGGTTTGTTCGTGGCTATAGTAGCCAGAGCCTGGCCTCTGCGACCTGGCCATTGCCACCAATCAACGTGGCAGCCAGGTTTTGCCATGGCCATGGCCACCATGGATGGCCGCTGCCCCCAACACTAGAACATAGAGCTAAATGAATATGGACATTTTTTTTTTGCTTCTCCATGCAACGACATTGTCACCAGTAAAGGTAGAATAACTGCTTGTATAAAGGCTATCATAAATACTGCCTGCCCTATCAACATCACAAAATCCAACAAGCTGATGGCATCTATGAAGAGAAGTTATTACCTGCGCGCCGCGCATGGTAACAGTGTGCTCATCACCAATGGGTGATGAGCACGTCTCCCTGCTTGTGGGTCCCCTTGGGGGCAATCATTACAAGCAGGGAGAGGTGCCCATCACCCATTGGTGATGAGCACACTGTTCTCCCTGCGCGGCGCGTAGCCAATAATTTTCCATCTATGAAGACCATGTTATTGGTATAAAAGTTCCTAGCCAGAACTTTTTTCTCACGCCATATTATACACCAATGTAATGAAAGAAGGGTAAAGAAGAAAGTATTAGTCGTGTCAATCAGCTAAACTAAATTAAGTAAAACTTCCTGCATCATGTAAAGTTTATATTGCTTGTAATGTTCTTTCTTACAGTTGCTGTGGATAGGTGCTCGTCCAATAAAAAAACGAAACTCCTAGCTCATTTTTCTCTGCATTAAATGTTAATGGGCTTCCTCCTGGTTGCTATGACCACAAACAAATACACTATGGAAATGCAGAAACAGAAATGGGAAAGATTACCAAAGAAAAAGTTAGGAAACTTGGAGACTAATAAAAATTTATAGAAAATTGGTACTGGGTCCTTTGACCTGTACTTATCTGTTAATTAATCCAAAGTAATTAAAAATAGTTTGATAAGGGCACAGTGCTTGTGTTTTTGAACAAAAAAACCCCTAGGGTTCACCCATCCTGCCAGGTTTAGTTTTACGGATACAGTGCTTGTGTTTCTGGACAAAAACCCTAGGGTTCACCCTTCCTATCAGTTTAATTTTTGGGTAAAAGAAAGGCAATGGCAGGCACGCACGCCTAGCGCTCGGCTGGCCTGGCTATAGCTAGCGTAACCAGTTCTGGCCACCTGGCTGCAGTCGCCAGATACCAGGCGACAGGGGTTTAGAAAGGAGGAGAATGGATCGTTTGAAAAACTGACGTGGAGGTTTATTTCTGTCAAGATGGCTATTAATAGTTTAGCTGTTAGTTTTGGGCCTGTATCCAAGAACTCCTGATTTTTATGACCAGGTATGTGTAGACAAAATCATGGTGGACACAGTGGTCAGGCACTTCATCTCCGAATTTAGTGGTGGCAGGTTTGAACCTCAGTACCTGAACCAACATTTGTATTTGTGGGTTTCCAGGTTCTACTAAAAATTTGTTCTGGACTGTTTCTGAGACGTTTCCTAGAATTCTGAGGTGATAATAAGTTTTAGTCATTCTTTATAAATTCTATGTCTGTTTGACTTGGCATTTCTGTACTTACAGACTGGCCAATGAGTTTTAAAGTCTCAAAAGATAATGCGATGAATCATATTTGTCCAAATTTATTATCATCCTGCTCCAAAGGCAAGTTACATAGATTCTCTTCTGTGTGTTTATGCTAACCTGTATTTGTTTCACCCCTCTTATGTTGTTCTTGCATCATTTAAGTTAAGTTTTTAGCTAGAGAAACATGTGATATGTTTTTTCTTATTCATTCTGTGCTCTATATAAATTTGTAATGTATGTAAGATTACCTCAAACCAGTTTCGTATTTTAGAATTTGTAGTATAATATCTGTATGGTCATTGTGTTGGTTATAATATATGGGTTCGGCCCATATTGCATAACCTTATGGTTATGGTTAGAGAAGTTGGCCCTCTCGTGTGGTGCGTGGACACGTGGAGAGGCTAGGCTTCTGTGGGCCTGGATGGGTTCAGCTAATATGCAATTAAGGGACCATTATGGGAGGAGTTATGGGTGGTTATGGATAACCATCAATGAGAGTAATTAGGGGAGAGTTACACCCATATTTGGTAACTGACGAGAGAGAAAAAGTGGGTTGTGAATAGTGCGTGAATAGTTCTTTTGGTTGGACTCTCTTTTTTCTCTCTGGTTACATGTCTCTCTCTCTCTCTTAGTTTTGGCTTTTGAGGATTGATTTTGGAGATACATTCAAAGCAAAACGTTGGGAGAAATTGAAAGATGGTATTGTTATCTCTTGTGGAGAATAGCAAATCTCTATCCATGCACAAACGGTTTGGTGGTGATCTCCGACATACACCTTCTTTCTTGTGAGTATACCAAGGGTTAATCGTCGGCATAAAGGTTGCAAGTTAGTAGTAATCACTCTTGTGTTTGTTTCATATTTGGGAATATTAGTAACTTCTGGGACTCTGAGGGGTGTTCAGAAACAATGAACTTGTGGACTCACAAGAAGGCCCTCCCTTTCTATCAATAGAAATCCATTCTGCAGTTTGTTATCTAATTGGATTTTTTTTGTTCTTTCTTGCACTGTGCAGGCGTTTCAGGGATTAAAGAAATTAGTTGCAGTATTGTAGCTGTTTTTGATGGTCATAATGGTGCTGATGCTAGTGATATGGTGCCTGGGCTTCTATTGGAATTCTTTCTGCTTCATTTTTATTTCCTTATTGATGGAATATATTCTAACGTATTCAAGCACTCAAGTGGAAGATTATCATATGCTGCTGAGCATGACACTATTTTTCAAGTGTTAAACTTTGATAATAGTAGAAAAGCGGATAGTTGGAATCATGAAAGGTGAGTTTTGGGATTCTCTTTCTTGAGTATGCACATGCAGACAAGGGATAATTGGCCTAAAAAAACCTCATATGAAGGATGGATGGCGTTGTATGTGTTGTACACAGGCGTAGTTGGACCTGTGCATTGAAATGCTTCATCATGTATGTGACTAGGTCTAAAAAATTCACATACCTAATCATTTTTATCATTGCACTTTAAATTGTGTTCTAATTATTACCAGTCAGTTGTTTACTTTAGCTTTAAGATTTTGTTTCTTTGGAATTGTGTGTATTTGTGGAACTAGTTCTTGATAGAAGTGCCTATATTGTTTATGTGCATGCGGCAGTAGTGTCACTATACCTCCCCCTTGGAGGCAAAGATGTGTGGGATTGTAAATTTTAGTTCATTTGTTTTTCTACTGAATGAACTAATAATATACATGCAGAAGGAGGTTTTGTGTTTTTGGAGATGACATAGTGGAGGGATGCATAAGTGGTTGAGAATTAAAATGCTCTTAAAAATAAACCATTTGTTAAATTATATTGTGTAGCAATCGTGCCTCTATGATTGGTACAAATAGGGAATAAATACGGATGTTGCACCTAGGATGGGGCTGGGTGGTTGAAATAAAAAGCAAGATTAGGGGTTCTGTGTGTTGTTAAAAGGAGGCAAGAATATATAGGGTAGCAGTGAAAGAAGTAATGTTACGTAAAGGTTTTGGGAAAGCCATTATAGAATTTAATTGTGGGAGTCTAAGAATGCTAAGACAATTAGGTGTTGTTATCACTATTGGTATAGCATCCACGTAAAGTAGCTGCACTAGCATAATGTATTAATTATTATCGCATTTCTATGAGGTTGAATACTTGAAGTATGCTCCCCCACTTGTTAGAGGTCTATGCAAATCCCTCATTATGTCTTCTTACAGTTGTTATTGGTTGTCTCTTTGCAAAATAGTTGAACCATCTGAATCAACCTTGGCTTACACAATATCATCCAATCAGGGCTACTCCTAAGCTCTCCCTAGTTTGGTCATTTCTAATACAGTACTGAGTAAGAACAAAAAAATGCAGTAGCTTTCTACTTATCTATCTTAATATTCTTATTTTTTCCAAATTCGTCTTGAATATGTAGCCTTTCCTTGTTGGGCAACAATTTGGCCGTATAGAATTGCTGGTCTCATGCCGTATAGACTTTTTGTTCTGATATTTTTGGGGGCCACCTATAATTCTTATAAGTAGATGTGATCAATGTTGCCTTCTGAGGTCCCTAGAGGGGAGGAAGGCTTGAGGTTATGTTGAAGGAAGTACAAGAAAAGATCTGGTGATATATGAATTGAACGTGAAGTGGTTTATTGTTTGTTGGATGGCAGAGCAGAATCCATTTTCTCGGAATCTGGTCGGGTGTGTATGTGGGCAACCCTTCTGTTTCCCCTCTCTTTTTGCCTTCTTTCCTTAGTTTTAGAATAACCTAGTATTTTAGCTAGTCAGAAATTAGCTCTATTTGGTTAAAGTTGAATATTTATAAAGATAAACTAAGCTTTTTATTGTTCTCAAATTAGAATTATAGCTTTAAATTAGTAGAATCAATAAGGAAGAAGTTTTATAAGTTTGTTTAACAGGTAATCGGGTGGGGGTGTGTGGGTATATACCCTACCCGACCCTATTTGGTAACGGGAAACATTTTGAAACCTTTTTTCAAGTGGGTCGGTTTGCCTTTTGGCAGCCCTAATTTTCACCAAGCTCATACAGTTGTGTTGATTATGACATCTTTGTGCTTCTGTTTGTATAGTTGACTGGGAGAGGAAGTCTACTTAGACACGCTATATAGATGGAATAAGATATATAAGTGCAGACATCATAATAATTATCCCTTTTGCTCATTGTTACTAATTTCATGAGTGGATAAACATCTTTAAAGGAAAATTACATTTTGCCACCTTATTGTAGAATGGTAATTGGTATGAAATTTTGCGATACTGCATAGTGATTATGATTCTTTTTAATCTACAACAAGTACCAGCCTTGGTGTTGGCTGCATTGGTCGTATTTCACCTTGCACCTTAGTTACACTTGACATGGGTAGGAAGGTTCTTATGCTTCTTGGTCAGCCCTTTTAGAAGGGAGAAACGCATAAGAGTACGAAGTATAATAAATCTTTTACCATTTTGAAAAAGCTCTCTAGTTGTCCAATATATGTGACGTGCATTCTCTTATGTACAGATACATAGAGCTGACCTACATGTGATTCCTATCTTTTTTCCATGCATCTATTTCCGTGAGAGAGTTTTTTTTCTTCATAGGTATCTGTGACCATACTCTGCACATTTCTTCGTTGCTTATTTTTTGTTGGCATGCTCTGCCATTTATTGTGTTAGATGTTGAGATGTAATGTCCATAGTATATATGGCTTTGTGATAACTCCTTTTTTCCTAGTATATCTGGCTTTGTGATAGTGCTTTTTTTTTCCTTGAAAGTTGAGACGAAACATGCTAAAGAAATAAAAAGAGAGAATTTTCCCCATTACAAGATTTAAGTTAGTGTGAACAAAAGAAAAAAATATAAGTTAGTGAGCCTTTATTTTCTACAGTTAGCATTTCATTTCACAGAAATGTGTAAAAATATCTGACTATTTTATTTAATTCACATGTAGATCTAACTGGTTGTTACCCTTGATTTTTTATGGATCATTTCACATGGAAATCCTGAAAGAATCACTGCTGAGAACCATACATGATATTGATTTGGCATTTACTAAGGTGAATACTGATTTAGATGATGGTTGCCTTGAAATCTGATTTCCTCTAAGATGCAGTTGAACTATTATCAGCCTACTTTATTTGTGTTTTCCATTCTACCTTAGTGGGGTTTTCTTTTTTGTAGGAAGCTTACAAAAATGGTCTTAGTTCAGGAACTACTGCAGCAGTTACGCTAATAGCAGATGAAGGCTCTTTTATGCTCCGAAGGCGCCTCTCCTCTTGGTCATGTTAAAAGTTGGGTGTTCACTAAAACAGCTTTCCTCTAGGTTCATTTGCAGGGTCCACACCACAAACTACCTTTGCACCAGATGTAGTCTTTTGGTGTTATTCATCATTGTAAATCATGCTCTCTGCAGGAAGGCTTTCTATGTTTAATGGGCAAAGGAAGCATAAAACTGTTGTATCAGCTGCCAAAAGTTATAGAAAATTAGCTAACTTGCCAGCCAGTGTCACGGCCCGGGTTTTTAAAACCATTTTAAATAAGAGTGGTAGCGGAAAAACTCGAGGATTATTCCTCTAAGCGATAAACCTTTGGTTGAAAAATTTTCGACTAAGCATCTAGGCCGTGATAACTGGGGTTCACAAATATGGATACAAAACCATATATACATATTAATACAAGATGCAAAGTCGATTAAACTAAAGCAAGTCCTCTAAGTGCAAGTCTGTCGTCCATCTCAAAATAAACTAGAAATAGTTGGCGCTCACGCCTTAATATAAGTCTAGGACAAACCTGTAGTCGGAGATATACTAAGAAATCTGAACGTCCTCACTACCAGGCTCCCAAGTGCCACGTGAAGTCACTCTTCCACAGCAGCACCTACATCACATAAGGATGCTGAGTATAAAAATACTCAGTGGGATACCATAACACAATCATCATTACATCAAATTAGGATTGCATTAACATATTATGCAACCTATTACAGGATTCCACTTGAATCTTTTATTAATCTTTCAAGCAAGTCTTTTATTGTTTCCCAAGTTCAAGTTCAATAATTAAGTCTTTGTCCCATAGACAGACTCACTGAATGTCATACCTACATGACAGACAGCACGAAAACACCGTGACTATCACTCCGGTTAATACCGGTAATCACGACACGCCCTGAATTTCTCAAGGGTGACTGCCTCGCCCATTCTTTACCTTAGAAGGTATGACCGTCGGAAGGGTCTGGCTCCACATCAGCTCCTAGACTCGATGTGGGTCAGGAAACGCAGCCTTCTAGGATGCTAACGTCTCCAATATTATGCACAGTAAACCACCTGGCAACCAAGGCTCATGATGTGTGGCTCTCTCTAAAATCCATAGAGAATAAGCACACTCTCTCTAAAATCCATAGAGAAGAGGTAACAGCTTAAGCCTGACCAATAAAATATGTAATGCTCTCTCTAAAATCCATAGAAAGATGCAAACATGGGCCAAAATAACATGTAATTGTTCTCTCTAAAATCCATAGAGAGATATAACAGCTTAAGCCTGGCCAATAGAAGTTGGTCCTTATTAGGTACCATGACACAGAGCTTCCACCAGTCGGAAGATGTGAATGCTCTCTAAAATCCATAGAGAGATACAAGCGGCAGAGCTTCCACCAATCGGAAGATGCAACATCACCCCAATCTATTCCTTGTAATCCTTAATAGGTATCACAGTATTACTAGTATGGAACCATAACATGCCATTTACAACTGTTGGCTTAATAGCTCAATAGATAGCCTGACCTGTGACTTAATAGTCATTCGGTCGCTTGATCGGAAGTCACTCACACTCATACACTGACTCCCAATCCCAAGGGTATTTTAGTCTTTATCTTGATTAGGTTCTTCCCAACCCTCAAGCTCAGCCCTCAAGTCATCATTTTATTATCTTTCATAAAATGATTATGCCTCTAAACCATCTAGGTTTATTAGTCGGGTTTTTCTTTACCATTTAAGTCCTTAGCTATCAATCAGCATAACATAAGGGACTAATACCCTTAGATATAAAAACACCAACATGTACCATTAACACACCAATTAGGGCTTGTAATTATTCAATAAACAGCCCAAAATTACTAAAAAGAGCCTATGTACCATTCTGGCTCTGTATGTACTATACTGCATTCAATTACACAGACGGTCAGGCTTCACCGTCAGTTGTGGCCAATTTTAACTGTCGGTTGAGGTCCACCGACAGTTCAAAATCTAAACCAGCTTATGAACCGAGTTTATTATTGAACCGGTTCGATTTATAACTGGACCGAACCGGGTTCGGTCTGCCTGAACCGGTTTATTTATTGGACCGGATTTGGTCTAATCATGGACCGAACCGGTTCGGTTTAACTATTACCAAACCGGGTTCCGGTTCGGTTTGGCGATCTAGGAAGACGACCAGTTCGGTCGTCTGTTCATGCGAGGGTGGCGGCTGACACAGCCGCCGTCGTCGGGCCGCCACCGCCGGCCTCGTCCCTCTTCTCCTCCCCCATAATCAGGCCGTGATCCGGCCAGTTTTGGGGAGGGGAAGGGAAAGTGGCAGCAGCAAAAAGCTGCTGCCTTTGCTTTTCCCCCCATGGCCGACGGCCTGGCGGAGGTCGATTCGACCCCCGCCGATCGCCGTCGGCCCCTCACCTCCTCCTCCTACCTTCCCGTCACCTCCATAGACAAAGAAACCCAAAAAAATGGAACTTTGATACATGGCATGGGATCCTACCTCGCATGTCGAATCGTCGCCCGCCGGAGCACATTGGTGAGTCGCCGAAGCTTGCTCGTGGTCGCCGAGCTCGCCGGAAAGTTACTGGTTTGTCGTCGACGCCCGACGACGACGACTGCCACCTCGTCTTCCCCACCCAGTTCTCCCTCTGCTTCTCCTCTAAACCTAGCGCCGGAGCCGTCGGGATCGCCGGAGTAGCCGAGAGCCGCCGCACGCCGGAGGTCACTGGGCCGCCGGAAGTTGTTGAGCTCGCCGTAGATCACCGGAGTCCACCACTGCCTCTCTTCTACTGGCTTAGAATTTTGGCTGAGGTGAAACAGGCAGCATCGATTTAGCAAGGGAGTCGGGGGAGGGCCTCCACTTGGGTTCAGCCAAGCTGCATCTGGCAACCCAAGCCCCACCTGGCAACACAACCTGCCAGGTATTACAGCCAGTGACACTTTGATGTATTTATTTCCTACGGAGCTGACGCAAGATGACAACCTAGATAGAGAAGATGAAAGAGCCTGGGTGGAAAATGCTGGTGGTTATGTGATGCAGCCGATTTCTTATAACAGTTCAAAACATAGTTGGTTCAAGCAATTTGTCAAACATCTTACCAGCAATTACTCTTCTTCATTGAATCAAACAGATTTTGTTATGCATTTACACAATCATATGTAACATTCGAATAGATCATTTCTAGTATATTAACGAAGACTGTCTGCTACAAAACAAAAGGAAACAACAATACCTGATGTAGATAGCTATGATGACAGAATCCACCAGCCTACCCTTCGCCGGAATCCACCAGCTGACTCTCGCTGGAATCCACTAGCTAGTTGAGGAATCCACCCCAAAGCAGAGCTCCGAATTTTCAGGAACAAAGAAATCCAAAGCTGCCTTCAAAATGAACTATATTGGCCTTTTATAGAAAAGGTATTTGTCAAAAGATTTTTATACCCTGTTCTCTCAACTGATTAACTAACAAGTGTCGAGGGCATTTGAGGCAATGTCCATTATTTAACTCCATCATTTACTCCTCCCCTAAAAAATCAGTTTGTCCTCAAAGCTTTAGAACATATAAAACTGGCTATAATGTTTTTTGGAACAACTTCCAAACACAATAAAGGGAATAATATCTCAATGTGTCTTCTCAGCGCAGCGCAGGAAGGCATAGCAAGGTGGATTTTTAAACCAAATGACTTGCAACTTGAAAACTTCAGAATATAAGCAGTGACATTCAATTTCACGAGAATCCTCAGTACTTCCATCCATCATCTCATAAACCAATCAAGATTCCCAAGTACTTCCATCCATCATCACAATTCACAGAAGACAATCAAGATTTCCAAGTGCTCATGGCATTCGTCTACTTACATCTCACTGTAAAACACTTGAAGATATCAGACAAGATGATGAAACAATGAAAATCCGCACCCAATAATGGTCGAATTAGGGTGAAGTAATGAAATGTCGATGGCTAGAAAATCCATTACTACTCATCTGAAACTGTCCAATCTGAGAAACCATGTGACCAAATAGTCTCCGCAACCAAAAGCAAACCAACTATAAACTCTTCTTGAATATAACCAACATGCAAAAGAAACAGATGAACAACCATATATTTGAGAAATCTGAGGAAACCAATTCTGGTCCAAATTTCACCTTTTGTTGACAATGCAATTTTCTCCCACGGGCTTGCATCTGCAAATGGCAAAACAATGTCATCTGCTATGATCACTGGTATGCATCCAAATATGACTGCTCCCACCAATCGAGGACTCCAGGGAGCCCATCCACGAGGACACAAACAAAAGATGGCCCGTTGCATATCTTCATAGTATGTTGTCGGGTGTTCTGTGGAGATGTCCAACAATGGATTGTTTTTGAATTTCTCCCATACTGATGCTCTGGCACTTCTGGCATAGTAACCTCCCTCTAGGTCATCTTCCACATCATAGAAAAGACCTCTAAAGTAAACAAAGATGGATCGAGAAGTGTCAGGAGGAATTAATTGAATTTGCATTTTTTTTTTGTGGAGGGGCAAATGGAGGAATAGTGATAGATCCTTCCTTTGAGCAGACATGATTTTGTTGCCCAAAAGTCTGAACTAAAATGTCACGCTGAAGCAAGTGAAGAATTCCCCGTTCAATGGCTTTCTCTTCTTGATAGTGAAAGCAGGCCCCAAAATCATGTGGAACAAAAAAAAATGGTCAGCCCCTTCAGTTCAATTCCAATAAGGCCAATTTGTCGAGATCAGTTGTATTACACTTCTCATCATTCTAGGGAATTTAAAAGGCAATGGAAGCCCATTTGGTGTTAGGTCACATGTGGGGTACACAGTAGTGTAAAACCAATCAGCTTCCTCAGGATTGAGGGTTCTAACAGGACTTGACAATAAAAAACGATGCATAAAGATCTCAGCAGCAAACATGTGAGTCAAGCATCGAAGATCCTTTTGCAATATCTTTTTGTTATATTTGCTTGGAAACTCATAAATGAAAACCTTCAGCCTTCCAACAGGATCATCTTCCATAACATCATCAGCACTGCCTGAATCCTCAATACCTCTAATACCCTCATTGGAGACTTCAACAGCTGCTGTAATAGCTGTACCTTTTTCAGCTGTTCTTTCCATCCGTGCAATTGCATCATACACCGTGGTACTTTCAGGTATTGTCAAAGCCTTTGACAATCTCAAGCGCTTAAGAGTTCTCTCTCCAGCAACTACATTGTAGAATTGAAAAGGAAATACAAAGACATTCCTCTTAATCATTTCATGAAGCTCCTGAGTGATGTATGGAGTCCCTTCAGATGGCTTATTGAACTTGCATGTGACTGAGGATACTACACTCTAAATATCCATGGAATTCAATAAATTGTGACCACTAGGGTCATATACATACTTTGTAAGATCAAACACTTTTTCACACACATGATGTTCAACTCTGTTTTGGTCACACCTTGAACCAACTTGCACCACAAATCATCATAGTGAACCACAAGTGATGTCATCATGATCAATGACTAATGGCATGCATACTTCAAAATCCTTCATAAAAGAATATGGTGAAGTTTGTTGTATTGTTCCACAAAACTGGTTATCATGTTCCCCTGAAACTTCAACCAGTTTCAAGTACCCTGCAAATTCAGAGCCAATCAGACCAAAAGTTGAATCTTCCATAGCTTCCTTGTTTCCTTTGGGACCCATAATTTTCAGAAACTCCAGTTCTTCAACAAGGATCTCTAGACCTGCTTCAGAGTTCTATGATCCACTGAATGCTACTGACTCTCTCTTTTCATGCACTTGTTCTGATACTACATTTCTCAACAAATCTGATCCTAAAAAAATCAATGGGCTCAATTTCTCTTTCTAGCCCCACTTTTATTCTTTGTTCCAGTTCATCGTTAATTGCAAGAAACTACTCAGTAGAACTTTTGGATATAAATGGCAACATAACCACCTTTTGACACCTGACTTTTCTCATGAGTAATTTCTTAATTTCTGAAACCAAGTTTGTCATTTCATCATTTTGCCAACCAAAAATTTGAGCCATGCAGTCGTGTACTGCTGAAGTCGATCTTCAATCCAAAATGGCTCTAAGTCTTCAACAGTCAATCTATTCCAAAATTGATTGGTAAGAACCCTAACTTCCTCATGTATGGCTTGTGACAATTTATCCAATTCAAGATTCACAACAATCTGGTCTTTGTTAAAAGTTGATTTTCTAATCTGCAGAAACAAATTGTCCAAACCATCTTTCTGCCAACCAAGATTTGTGTAATACAATCATGAAACTGATGTATCTGGCCAGCCATGGAATATGGTTCCAGATCTTCAACAGTAAGATTACTCCAAAATCGGTCGCTAAGAATTTGAACCTCATCACACATGGATCGCGACAACTGTTTCGATTCTTCCTCAAATTTCTCCAATTGGTTGCTATATATTCCATCACAAGAACCTTTCTCTGATTCATATAGTCTGGTAGAGCTTAGAACATCGCTGAAATCGATTTCCGCACTTTTTGAAACTCTAACCGAATTTTGCAGAGGAAGCCAATCTACACTCATCTGGCTCAATTTCAGCAAAACCTGTTGTGATACTAGCAGGATCTGCTGTTGGATATTCAAATCATCACCAAGAAACTTGATCGCCATGAGAAAACAAACAATTTCTCACTCTATACTAAATGATGCAGCCAATTTCTTATAACAGTTCAAAACAGAGTTGGTTCAAGCAATTTGTCAAACCCCTTACCAGCAATTACTCTTCTTTGTTGAATCAGACAGATTTTGTTATGCATTTACACAATCACAAGTAACATTCGAACAGATCATTTCCAGTATATTAACAAAAACTGTCTGTTACAAAACAAAAGGAAACAACAACACCTGATGTAGACAACTACGATGCCGGAATCCACCAGCCTGACTCTCGCCGGAATCCACCAGCTGGTTGAGGAATCCACCCCAAAGCAAAGCTCCGAATCTTCAGGAATAGAGAAATCCAAAGCTACCTTCAAAATGAACTATGTCAGCCTTTCATAGAAACAGTATTTGTCAAAAGACTTTTATGCCCTGTTCTCTCAACTGATTAACTAGCAAGTGTCGAGGGCATTTGAGGCAATGCCCATTATTTAGCTCCATCATTATGTTACTGAATGGGGTGGTGTAGCTTGTGTTCACGGAGAATTGGCTTTGTTTCGAGCTATTGGTGATGTGTCTTATAAAAGGTGGCTTGCTGAACTGTGAACTTCAGTAATATGATTCATTAATTGATGATAGTTACATTGTTTGTGGTGGATTGTTTGGAAGATTAGGTAGTCGGGTGCTTTGTTGAATTTATATGGATAATTTTTTTGTTCACTATTTTACTCTTGTATTTTGACTATTTTAGCTACGGGGTAACCTCTGTTCCTGAAGTGAAGGATTGACAGCCTCTCACCAAAAATGACAGTTATCTAATTTCTGCATCTTATGGGATCTTTGAAAATATGACAGCACAGGATATTTGCCATCTTTTATGGGACGTGCACATAGATATGGATTTCTTTGATATGGGAATCCAACCTTCGGCCAATTACATTGTAAACACTGCTTATGAGAAAGGGAGCATGGAAAACTTAGCAGCTATTGTTGTCCCATTGTCTATGTTAGAAGAAAGATATGATTTAGGGAAATGTACAAATATTCCACCTAATGGACCACATGGTATGTCTCTGCTAAAGCCAGGTAATATTGAATTTCAGTTTTGATAATTTTTGCAATTGTAATTGTTTTAAGTTACCCTATGGTCTCCGCAGAAGTATCTTTCTTTTCTTTTCTTTTTTAATGAAAGGAGAAGTATATTTATGTTTGTTTAAGGGAGTAATGAGTTCTATATATATTAGACTCAATCTGAAAAGTTAGTTAATCTTCCTCACTTCAACAAGTTTGTTGTAAATTGCTAATTTTTAATACAGTTGGTCCTCCACCTTACATGAGTATGATGTTGTATTTGATTAATTATTATTAAAATTATGATCATGACTAGCCGTTTTCCAACAATGTGGAGTAGGTGACACGAATCTTGCACCTTGACTCTAGCTTGTTTTGTGTTAACTCTTTTGTATTTCCTCTCTCCATTGAAGTCCCTCTGCATTTGAAAAATCATGGGTCCATCACATTGACTTCTCTCTCATGACCAAATGCACGGGATGGGGGGATTCTGTTTTTTTTTGTACGGGCCATAGAGTCCAATAAATTTCACTCATTTTCAAATGCAGATTGGCTTCATTGGAAGGATGGAGTAAGAGATAGCGCTAAATTTCATTTCGTATCTCAGTTTTACCTTGGTTGCTTTGAATAAAGAAATCTTGAAGTGATTATGAATCCCAGTCACAATCTAATTCTAACGAGAAAAATTTAAAGCCAAAATATGCAACACCTTAAACAACAAAATTAACATAAAATCACGAATTTGAGCTAAAAGCTTGACCAATTGGAAAAAAACACAGTCAACGAACAAGCTACATCTTATAGTATTATAATCTAAATATGACATTACTTTTAACCAAAATGTAAATTTAATACCTAATATCATTTTGATGAGACAACTATACCACTTTAATAACATTTCACAGATTGTGGAATCAAATCAATCATCTTAGAGAAATGTAATTAGCATCTTAACACAAGTTATCCAGCATGAAACAATCCCAATAACAGGAATGGGCTGTAAGTGTCCACTCATTGCCTAAAGCACCTTTTTTTGTCTCGTAATAAAAATTACTCACCACCGTAATGTCACTAATTTAAAGAAAGCCACATCTTGTAATCTCATAACCTAAACAAGCCAATACTTGTTAAGCAAAAAGTAAATATAGCACCTTAGTATCATTTCCCTGAGACAGCTATGCCACCTTAATAACATTTCACAGTGTGGAATCAAAAGAATCATCTTAAACAAACGTAATTTGCATCTTAACAGAGTTGTCCGGCATAAAACAATCTAAATAACAGGAATGGGCTGTAAGTATACTGTCATAGCCTAAACTAGTTTTTTGTCCCGTTATTTATATTATTTACCTCCATAATATTCATCAATTTTAGCTCTAATTTTCTACACCATTGAATAAAAACAATCTGAAAGCATATTTTTTATAATTTGATTGCATTCTGCCTGCAAAAGTCCCTTTAAACAGGCAACTCCGATGCAGTATATAACATTTTTTAATAGCATATGTCTAGCTAGACACTGCTCCTAAATAGAAGTATTAACATCATGCAATATGCAAGAAAAACTACCCCGAGTATCAGAAATCAGAAATACATATAGAAGGCTCAGTAATAAGAGAAACCCTTCAATCCATCTAGTCCCTAACTCATCAATTTTCTTTATAAGCACGTTGTTAACCCTCACCAGATCCTTGGAGCTCCAGTACCTCCATTCCGTACCAAGCTTCTATAATTATATCAAATGCCAGTAAAGATTAACCTTTAAAACCTGAACCTGCCTGTTAAGATTTAAACTTCACCTTTGAAACAAGAAAAATTTTCACATTTAGAACCTAAACGACCTCTGAATTCACTCCATGCTTCTCCTCTTTACCATACCATATATCATTAGATCCTACTTTCAAACTCAAACTGCCTATCCTTTTAAGTTAAAAAAAAAAAAGAAAGAGAAAATTGTCCATGGCTGTTTCAATAATACTACACGATTTGGAATTTCCTTAACAAGCTGCTCGGGTTCTATCTTAAATAATTGGTACCTGTAAGGCCACACATTAACTGGTGCAGCCTCCATGATAAGTTTGATGCGTTGATCATGATAATGGCTGACAGAAGGCTTTGAGATTCTGATAATCGAGGAATATTTTCTAATGTAAGATTTACTGACTTTTTGTCCATCATCTCCTGGCTGATCATAGCAGAATCTAATGCTGGTGCCAGTAATTGGTATTATTTATTGTGTCCCAGTTCAATTTTTTAACATAAAAGAATCTTGCAGTCTGTCTGCCTCTCTATTACAATTTTTCTGTAGCTATTTACCTATGTTCAAGTTCAAGTATAATTATGTTTTTCATCCAATGACTTAATTCTGTTCTCTTTCCATGTCAGCTGATGATGTCTTTGGTTCTGACTCAAGCCTCATATCTGTGGATTATTTGAAAAGGATGACAGCAAAATTTAAAATGACGATGGTAACATAAAAATCTTACCTTATACACAGATAAATTATTTCTAATATTGAATTACAGTGTTGGTACTGTAATATATATATTTTCTACACAAGTAATTATTGCAGATAAAACTATCTTGTGATATTGTGTTAGAGTAAGGATTTTTGTATGGATGATAACATCTTTTGTTTTTTCTGTTGCTTTTCACCTTTGGTTTGTTCTGTCCTGAATGTGCTAAATTTCTGTTTTACTTTGTAGGTTGAGGCAGAACATGACAGAATTGGTTGCTTCTTTTTTTCTGAAAATCTTGAGGATAATGTGGACTACGTTTTTGGAGCCCTAGATTCTGGTATAAAAAATCAAGAGTCTATTATAACATGGGGATTCCCTGACACTATTGGACATTCTATCATGGTAACATTTTCATAGTTCTAGTATGTCATGATGAGAACTATTTTCCAAGTGCTCTTGTACCGTCAGACCTTTCATCGTACTCCTGATGGATAACATTTTTAGTTTGTGGTCTAACTCGTCTATTCTCTTCGTCTGAATTTGTTTCTTTCGTTGGCTAATAGCTTTAGGTGTTTGTTAAGAATGTGTGACCATGTCTATGTATCATTGGAATTCTTCTGGGTGAGAGTTGGCAAAAAGTAAAGAAAGTTTTTTGTAGGACATGTTTCATGTGTAAAATATAGGATTAACTTTTATTATATTCCACAGTTCCTTTTTGCTGCTTGCACCACCTACCTTTTCCTCTAAAATGCTTTACTTTCATGAAACTGTTTAATACCATGGTTCAATGGTTTGATATGAATACATTGGGCCATCCTGTAGGCCACTATGGGGATACATCTTTCTTCTTTCTGGTTAGTTTTACCAAAAGCTTATTTAGTTCATAGATACTTTTAAGTCTTAATTAGTTATATCAGTTAATATAAGATGTTACTCCTTCCCTATAAGTTAAGTGTTTTTGGTATTAAAGTAATGTCCTAGGTATAATTTCCTGAGGATGCAGTGTCCCCTCTTTTGTGGATGCACCCGTCTGTGTGTGTTGTGTTCACATGCAATGCTTCATTCAAAAGTAGCAAAGTCTTAGTTGAATATAGTTAGTTCCATTCCAGTAACAATATTATGCAAACAAAAAAAATATTTGATGGGTTTTCTTATAGGCTTATGCATTATAAAGGTCTCTAGTAACCAAACTCTATATTCTTCTGAAAATGATGGAATGATTTTTCATTCTTCCCAATTAGTATCACGATTACTTGGGGCCATGTACTGCTAAATTACTCAGATTTCTCTTGTTTATGGGGAACCAGCTACGACAGTTTTAATTTCCCTGCTTTGAAAGAGAGAGGGGGAGAGAGAGAGGTGAAGGTGAAGAGAACTTGGAGGGCTTTCAACCAAATTATCTTGTAGGGTATTTGAACTAATTATAGCACCTAATGTTTTAGCATAGAAACTTAAGTAGTATACCAACACAATGCTTGCTATAAGCCCACTTTAAAGAGAATTTTTACTTTCTAAAAATCATTGTTGTTTAATATGCCCCTCCGGTGCTTTTTTTATAGTCAAGACTAGTCAAAGCTTTATTCTCCTGTTTATGAGGAGATTAACTTTAAGCTTCAGAAGTAAGTCATTTGTCAAGCTGGGTGATCGCTAGTCTGATATTCTGATATTCGCTTTTTGTGTACCATTTATGGTGCATCAGCATGTAGGATCTATTTTCAGTTTCTAAGTTATTTGGTCATATAATTACGTTTTAGTACTTTTTTCTTTTTTTACACATGTATTTTAGTGCTGATGCTATATTTATTCTGTGCACAAAGCCGCAAACACAATTTAGTTGTCACATGACTAAATTAACAGCACTAGTCCAATAATTTCCTTTTAGTGTCCCTCTTGTGATACATTCTAATGCAACAAAATCACTTTTACTTTCTATATGTTTTTACTATGACTTTCAATGTTTATACTAATAATAGAGTTTGCTTATTTAGAGGTGGAGGCACCTTAGATCAGCATAGTAACAATTTATTGTGTTTTTGGCTTTGGAAACAACAAAGAACAGTGTACATATCCAGTAGAGGATTTTCCATGTTTATAGGCCTCCTCAAGTTAGTCCCTTTTAACGACACTTGTTTTAACTCTTCAGAGTCTGCTGGATACACTCTAACAGACTTTAGGTGAGTGAATTCGAATTTATCCTATATTGATAACTTTATTGCCTCTGCTGATCAGGCAAATAACGAGAATGATGAAACTAAAGGATTATATGAAATAGAAGTGAAAGTGGATTTAGTTGTTTGTTACTTAATTCAGTCTGTGCAAGGTTAAAAGTCGGCTTGATTACCTATTGCACTCTCTTAAGTGATTGTCAGACAAATAAATAAAATTTTGTATTATTGTCTCCTTCTAATGACAGTACCAATATTCATCAAGCTCCACCTTAGTTTTTGGGTTCCTTTAAGGGCTGCCAAAATGTAGCCCGGGTGCACTAATAGTCACAGGTGCAATTCTGTTGATTCATGGTTATGGAATAAATACATCTCCAGTAAGGCAATTGAGGAAAAGGATACCTGACTAAAAATTTGCAAGATAATGTATCTTGGTGTATGCTTTTTGCAGATGATGTAGTTTTAATTGATGAAAGTAAAGTAAGTTTGAATGTGAAACTGGAATTATGGAGGGAGGCTCTAGAATCAAAAGGTTTTAAAATAAGTAGGACTCATGCAGAGTGCATGGAATTTAATTTTAAGGAGGGTAGCCTTAGTTGAACTAGATGGGCAAGAAGTACTAAAGTGTGATCAATGTCATTACTTAGGATCCATTATCCATAAAGAATGGGATATTGATAGTGATGTGGTGCATAGGATTAATGCGGGGTGGGTGAAGTGGAGGGCAGGCACAAGAGTGTTGTGTAATAGGCGTGTTTCAAAAAGGCTTAAAGGCAAGTTCTATAGAACTGCCATTAGGCCTGCAATACTCTATGGAGCAGAGTGTTGGGCCCTAAGAGAAGTCATATAGATAAGTTGAATATAGCCGAAATGAGAATGTTAAGGTGGATGAGTGGGATAACTAGGAGAGATAGGATTATAAATGAATTTATTCGTGAGAGTTTAGGGGTAGCTCCTTTAGGGGAGAATATGAGGGAATAGTATGAGCGTATGCAAAGAAGACCAATAGATGCCCCTGTGAGAAGATTAGAAGTGATACGTGTAAACGATGCTAAAATAGGGAGAGGGATCGAGTTTATAAATAAGGATTTGACTTGACTATCTCTTACAAAAGAGGTAGCCCAAAACAGGCTTGAATGGAGGAGTAAGATCCATATCGCCGACCCCAAGTAGTTGGGAAAAGGCGCTACTTGATTATGATTATGATATATATATATATATAGGGGAATGATATAGTGAGCCACAGGTTTTGGTGAGCCAGATGAGCCACATCAATCGTGGCCATCGATCTGTAATCTTACGAAGCAGAAGTTGGCGCTCTCCCAACCAATCAGGTTTTAACTTAAATTTTTTCTAAATTCCCCATAATACCCTTGTCTTCCTCCCCCTTTGCCTTCCTCCCTTTCTCCGAAACAAACTCACCAGAGCACAGACCCCCGAACCCGAGCTCCTCGGTTGCTCCTCCCAGCCCATCCAGCTCCCTCTCTCCTCCCGTTGTGCAGCCTCTCGCCTTTTACCACCTTCGATTTTGCCATCGCCGTCACTTGGGGGCAGTCGCCACCGTCCAAAACTCACTCCAGGGTCCCGATGGTCCGCTCCGCCGCCTCGTCCCTCTTCCCCTCTCTCCTCTCTCGTTGGTCCACTGCCACCACCTCCTTCTCCGCCTCCCATCCCCCGAACGAATCCATCGTCTAAGTCTCCGTCCAAATGACCAACCACCTTGACTCTGAGGAAACAGCCAGCCACCTCTCGTTCTGTAGATCAGTCATCTCCGGAATTGTAAAGGTTCGACCTTTCTTCAGTTTGTAACTTTTTTTGCATTCTTGAATGTTAAACACAGAAGAGAAGGGAATTGCGAACTTCAACTGTTCAACAAAATGCCGTAGAGAAAGCTAAACACAGAAGAGAAGGGAGGAGAATTAGCGGGAGCAGAATATGGAGACCCACGAGAGAGAGAGACGGGAGGTGGTGTGGGGGCTATGCAGGAGCATCAGCTGTTTCATCCGTTGTACAGTCAACTTGGCATTTTGATTACAAGGAAGCTTGTGATATACATGGGAGTGAAACGGAGATTGCTAATGGTGCTAGTGCACACTGTCTTACAGAAACTTTTTGCGATTGATTTTGTATACAACCTTTAGAAGATGGTACAAATTTAGAGTTCACAGAATGTGTCAAGAAAATTTTTGTTATCGACACCAACCTATACCAAAAAGAAAATTTTTGTAGTAGTCTTGTTCATATGCTTTGAAAAATAGTGTTGTGCTTATCAGAAAAGATTGCAGCTAGCTTTTGCATCACTGATTTTCTTTAACATATTTCAGTAAAGCATTTCATTAAACATATTTCAAGAGCTGACTCTTTAGCTCAAAGGCAGAGCACTTGGGACTTGTATTTCCCAAGAAGATGGTGGTTCAAATCCACCGAGAGTTTTGTAAAAAAATATATCAGAACAGCTAGTATTCTAAACTAATAATTCCCTCTGCTACCTGCTTGCATTCTCTCCATAGCATTCACCAACATTATAATTGATTACTTGTTTTTAATACCAAAAAGAAAATTGTTTATTTGTTTATTTGGCCAAGTGAAATCTCTCGTGAAATTCAGAAAGAGTGATTGAAAGAGTTGAGAGACAAAGTGATTGAGAGATCGAGTTTGTTTGAGAGATCAAGTGTATGCTATTTTAATTTTGTTTAGCTAACCATAATGATTCAGCATATAGTGGTAGAACAAAGAATGCAGGATCGGATCTCCATCATCTTGAGCTAGTAACCAATGTGACAACCGCCACAGGACAGAAAAAACAAGCCAACAGTGAGAATCTCTGGCTCGGATACTACCCATTGGGTAATGATACACAACAAGGTGGGCAACAGAATTCTTGATTTCACATGGGGTAAAGACAATCAACAGGTTTGTACAAAGAAATAGATAACAAGGTGACAGAATACTGCAAAGGATATCACTCCATTCTACATTAAGCATTGTCTTAAGATTTTTCATCAAAAGTCGTAAGTCTATTGTTTTTAATATTTGATGTCAATTCACTCCATTCTACTTTATGATAAAATAATCAAATTCGTTTGGTCTCTGTTTTGGCCTAAATATGAGTATTTACATTGGCTTCTTTAAAATAATTTGGGAAAGACGAAGCTGCACCAAACCTTGACAACATTAGTAATTTCTGCTTGTGACATGAGTATAGATAAAGAAAAAAAATCCAATCAAACGTTTAAGCAGGCAAACTTGGATGTGTACATGTATACCAAGTAGATATAATGTGTTTTTGGTTTAAGCAGGCAAACTTGGATGTATTAATGGACCTTATGTCATCACACATTTGCATTGCTACATCCGCAGCTCCGACATATCTTCCTTCACATTACTTTGTGACTAGATTTGTCAAAGGGAAGGTGAAATGCTTCAATCTTGTCGATGGCAGAGTAAAAGCAAATAATCCGGTACCTAAAAATCTTGACCTTTTCTAGCAAGAAAATTGTTTATCTGTTTTAAAACCACCTGGCCATGTTATGTAGTGGTGTATTGATTTTCCTTTCTCACCTGCATGAAGTCATTGGAATTTTGCAACAGTTCATGTTATAACATCTGCAGTTAGCTCTATCGAAATCACACAAACTTCTTACTACAAGCAATTTTTATATAGCCTATTATTGGGACCTTGGTGGATTTGAACCACCTCCTCTTAAGAAATTGAGCATCCTCTATTTCTCAAGCGCTCTTCCCGTTGAGCTAAAGATCCAACAATCAAAAATCTGCCCCATGTAAATCTAATCTCGAACAAGCACTTTTATTGCAATCGAAAGATGCACAAAACTATTGCCAAGTTAAAATAGATACCTCTCAAACTTTGAATGGATTGGACTACATTCTTGAAGTTATGATTATATTTAACACGATCTTCATCCAATGGTTTAATTGCATTAAGGATATCTTTAACTGTTAACTCTAGGACCACATAAGCATAACCATGCCCATTAAAATCCTACGTAGGGAAGCAAAGATAAGTTAACAATCACAAATGAAGCTATAATCACCTTGAAGAAATATGCACATGACTTGCTCAAATTTACCAATACATGAGACAGGAGAACTCAAGAGCTTTCTGAGTTAGTGTATTTAGCTTTCTCTACGGCATTTTGTCGAACAGTCAAAGTTTGCAATTCCCTTCTCTTTTGTGTTTAACATTCAAGAATACAAAAAAGTTACAGATTGAAGAAAGGTCGTACCTTTGCAATTCCGGAGACGGCAAATCTACAGATCGAGAGGTGGCTGGTTGTTTCATTAGAGTTGAGGTGGTTGGTCGTTGGACAGAGACCTGGACGATGGATTCAACTGGGGGATGGGAGACGGTGAGGGAGGTGGAGGGGAAGAGGAGTCTGGTGGGGGTGGACCAGCGAGAGAGGAGAGAGGGGAAGAGGGACGAGGCGACGGAGCGGACCATCGAGATCCCGGAGTGAGTTTTGGACGGTGGCAGTTATCCCCTAGTGACGGCGATGGAAAAATCGGAGGTGGTAGAAGGCGAGAGGCTGCACAGAGGGAGGAGAGAGGGAGCTGGATGGGCTGGGAGGAGCTCGAGTTCGGGGGTCTGTACTCTGGTGAGTTTGTTTCGGAGAAAGGGAGGAAGGCAAAGGGGGAGGAAGATAAGGGTATTATGGGGAATTTAGAAAAAATTTAAGTTAAAACCTGATTGGTTGGGAGAGCGCCAACTTCTGCTCCGTAAGATTACAGATCGATGGCCACAATTGACGTGGCTCATCTGGCTCACCAAAACCTGTGGCTCACTATATCATTCCCCTATATATATATATATATCTCAAAACAGATGGAGAGAGGAGCTAGAACATATTTAAGTGGTCTGAGGGAGATGTATTTTGGGGAAGTATTTCTCCTAGAACTGTCTCTTCAGAATAATCAAGTTCGTAGACAGAAAACAGGAATGAACAAGATACATGGGACTGGAGACAAGTAGATTATGTGTCATTTTCAAGTCCATTTTCTGTTTAAATTATGAAAGTCTGATGCACATTGCAAGATATGTAGAATCATTTGAATCTAAGTCAAAGGAGATATGGCTAGTCTTTTGCAATGAAGGAATATCAAAACTAATGTACACAGCAGAAGGGACTAAAGCAATTAATGGTGAGGACTGGGATGAAACAATGAAAGACATACATGTCCTACAACCTTCTTCATGGTGTCGTAGGTTGAAGACAACAGAAGTAGGAAAACAGGAGACGCGGAGCATTATATGGCATCTGGTATATTCAAGTCCCCATAATATTGTCATTGCTAGCTTCTTATGTTCTTTCTTGCACTTTTTAATGTTAATTTACTTGTCATTTTCACTGTATAGATGTACTTTATGATATAACCCGTTTTTCTCATGGATGATAGAAGTCCATCTAATAAATAATGGAATTAAAAAGTGAATTGGATTCAATGGAGCTACTTTGCGTCATGGTTACTAGTACCTGGCTGGTGGTGCCCAGATGGCCAGAGTCAAAAAGGCCTAAGAGTGCACTGGAGGGTGATCTATATATGAAATATGCATTTTATTATCTCCTAAGCTTATGATTATGCTAGTGTTTGATTAGAATAACTACTACTTTAATATAGTTTTTTGTTTTTGTAGGAAACAGGAGTAATACACAGAAATGAGGAGAAAAGTAACTCGAATGGTTAAATTATCATAACTTCGTGTACAAATGTCTTATTGGACTGATTCAATTCTCATGTTAAATTTCAAGAAGTCAGCTTTCCAACGCCACCAACCACGCGCAATTCGGAGTTTGGGACACAAAGTTATAGCCATTTGAAGTTCATGAACAGTAACTACGATCGATCGGGAATCACTGCGATCGATCGCCAGAGCCGCTAAAGCAGTGTATTAAAGGAAACGATCGATCGGCATAAAAACGATCGATCGTATCTACTGGAATTTTTCAATTGTACAAGATAGTAACTACGATCGATCGGTATCATACGGCGTCGATCGGCAAGCGATCGATCGGAGGAAAATAACGAAGGAATAGCGATCGATTGGGCAGCGAACGATCGTCAATACGGACGATCGATCGCCGTATACGGAAAACCGAAATAAGACCTATTTCAACTTGGATTTGGAAGGGGACTTCGTGGTTTCTCTTCACTATTATAAATAGGCCTTATGGGAGAACGTTTTGGGCACCCTAATACTCAACTTTGGAGAACTAGAGCTTTATTTGAGGCTAGAGATGAGCAAGAGAAGAGGTCTTTTGGAGCAAAGAAGAAGAAGGATTCCGTCTTCGCCTCGAAAGAGGCAGAAAGTTGGTACGAAGGTCGGGTATTGTCATTTGAGGATTATTGGTGGGAGTGATTCTGATTGTAGATTGATTTGTTTGAGATCGGATCGGTTATATACGTTTGGTAGGAGCAATAAGAATTGTGATGTTGTGTTCGATGCTTGCTGTGTGAGTAGGTGGCATTGTCAGGTTATTTTTGACGGATTTAAGCGCAAGGTGTTAATTTGGGATGCTTGCATTCTAGCATCTTCTGTTAATTTGAAGGATATATGGAGGAGGTTCCAATGTTGCCAGCGCATGGGTGAAAGGGGGACTGTGAATGCGCTGTTTGTTAATGGGCATAGAATTAAGAAGAAGCATGTGACAGAAGTTTGTGTGGGTGATGAGGTTACTTTTGTCTGTGGTTCTATGGTTGGATTTGTTATTGAGAGAATTGTATTCATGGAGGAGATATCTCCAAACAGCAAGCGTGGTTTAGGAAAGTGTAGCACTAATGGAGGCATATATGTGTATGAAGGAGTTCAGAGGGCTGGTAGTTTGCTTTCTTCAAAACAGAAGATTTTACCTGCCGACCTTGAAATTTGCAGATGGGAAAACAGGGAGTTGATCGAGTGAGGCTTCTTTCTGTTGGGCAGATGCAGATGTATTTTGCAGAGTGCAGACCCTTTATCTTTTAGTGAAAGGCGTTTTAGTTTTACTAAGTCTAAAGGACTTTTTTTCGTGAGTATAAATATGTGTCTGGTCGGAGAAATTTTAAGGCTAAAATTCAGTGCAGTTCATGTTCAGCAAATCTTCAAAGTTGACATTTCGAAAAATTGAAAATGGAAAAAGTGTTTCCATGGAAGAACAGTTGATTCAATCTACTGTGGAGGTTGCAGGAAATCTGTTGACTGAAAAGTTCAAAGGCAGACAGAAAGTTTCAGCTTCTAAAATGCAAGGGATATATTGATGAAATGCCTAAAGCTATTTTCTTGACTTCCTCAATGGAGAGTGACTGCGCGAGTTTGCATGTGAATACTCTACAGGAAAAGGGTAATATGCAAAATATTACTGAAGAACTTGGCAGCTACAATATTCTGAACAGATTTCAGATCCACAGTAGAGAAGGAAATTCTGAATTTAAGTTTTCCTCACAGGGGAAAACTTTCATTCTGAATAGGATTGAGTTCATGCAGGATGGCCTAGGAGGCGGACACAATTATGTGTCCTTACAGTATTTGTTGCAACATTTACAAGTGGTATATCATGGTGAGTTAGCTTGTTCTCTAGACATTTCTTTTCGAGAAAGCAATGTGCACTAATCTTACAAATCATTCCCTGCCTTTCTTACTTGATGTCCCTATAGGTCGCTAGACTTTCTTATTGCTAGTGCTGTTTGGTATAATATTTATTTTCTACTTTGGTGAAGTGGAAATTTACGATTCACTACTACATTCTGAGTTTCTGAAAGTGGTAATTAGGATTTTTTCCTGATTAGAGATTTTGCATTCTTTTGGGTCGCAAAATTTGATTTTGAAAGGGTACTTTTTGTTATAACAATGTTCAATATGGTTTGAATAATTGAATGAGTTCAAGTAGACATGAAATTTTTCAATGAAATAAAAACTACTCCCTCCGTCTAGAATTATTATTAAGATAAGGTTTTTCAAAATGAACTAATTGATATACCTTATGTTAATAATGATTCTGGATGGAGGGAGTAGTCCATTCAGGAAGTGGCAAGGATTATTTTATCAAAAGAGTTTTAGGTTGTGCTCATTATATATTCCATCCGTCTTGTTTTAGTTGCCATATTGGGATAATTTAAGTGAATTCTGCCGCCCCCCGCCCCCCCCGCCTGACCGAGTTTCGTAGCTGTGGTTTCCCGCCATTCAATAAAATCAATGATTTTCTAAAGGGAGCTATTAAAACAGAGTATTTAAGAAGCCATATGTGAAATGGCATTTAATGCTATGTTTTGGAAAGAATAATGTAAGGGCCTCTTTATTCTTAATAAAGGCTTTTAGCTCATAAGGTTTAACACAACAAAATTATATATTTGTCATCTGAATTTATATCATGACTCAAGGCCAGTATATCAATTTTTCAACATTAGTTATTGGACTGCTAATGTGTAACTGAAAGAGATGCTGATTTGTTTTTATTGTGATACTATATTGTTATTTTGATGCTGTCATAATACATTTGATTCTAAGGTCTTTCTTGGATTTATCTAAGTCTTTTGAGTGCTCCTGAAACGGGTGACAGTAGTTTGTACAAGAGCATTATTACTGATTATTTTGTTAATTCTTGTATAGCATCTCAATGCCTGTAATTTGGCAGGTTCCTGTCATATTGTGAGGTTCCACTTCTTTTGCCCGTAACAATTGCCTGCCACATCTCTGAGCGATGTTGGATTACTTCTCCTGATAAAAGGACTTCTGTCCCCTTTTCTGATTATCCAAACAGGCTTTTCTTTTCTCCCTTTCTATGTGTAACTAAATTCCTTGTCAAGGCTTGATGAAGCCCTAGATGTGTATTGCTACTCTTGATTGTTTAATTTTATAAAGTTGATTATGATTTATGCTTAATGCGATTTCATGAGTATTCTTTTGAGTGCTTGATCATAGACTTGATTGAATATGAATGAAATTAGATATTGTGATTGATTTTATGCCCGATCAAGGATAAGATTAATTGCATTATAATAGAGTTGTGATTGATTCTATGCCTGATCAAGGATAGGATTGATTACACAATAGTGGATGAACTTTCGTGTCCGATCAAGAACGTTAGTGAATTCATTAGTAATTCGTGTGTCCGATCAAGAACATGAATTAACCAAATAATCCTGTTAACTTATGCTTAATAATAATTGAGAGTAGTAATTGCATGTCTAGTGGTGGATTCTCTGCCTTGATATTTCTCCATATTGATTAAATCTCAGTTAGACTAGATAAAGTTCATTGCTTTCTTTAGAATTAATTAAACTACATTTTTTTCTTCTCTTGAGTTTGGTAAAGTATTCACCGTCCCTGAGGTTCGACAACCCTTTAATACTCACCGTAGTACAATTGCCTTGTGCACTTGCAAGGGTTTTAATTTTAAACGATCAAAGGGGCACTTGTGGCTTAAGAAATAGAAAATTGGGGAAAAAGAATATCATTATGATGATGAGGTGTCACAATCAGCTAACCGATATTCAATTTTATAGGCAATAAAGTGGCAATTTCTAAAGCTCCAATAATAATTGGCATCTGATGTTGAAAGGTTAGATTGTGCCACCTAGGCGCTTAAGGGTATGATGGCACAGTTGGTGTAGAATTAGGTTCTTCGTTTTTGTGCCACATAGTATATGGAGTCATAGACAATGCTGACGTAGAGATTAAAGGAAAGGTTCACCTCCATCCCTGAAGTGCTTTGCAGCCACCTCAGTAGGAACACTATCGAAGTCATCAGAGGCCGACAAAATAGCCAGTTTGTGGCAATAGCAAGTGGAAGGAAACAACCAATATAAACTTTGTAAGCTACCGTCTCTTAATAACATGTTATAAAATCATTTAGGGAAGAAAGAGAAGAGAGGAAGAAGTTTATAAAAGAAGAAAGTCGTAAGAACTTGTGCTTAGCAGCCACGATTAGACCACTTTTATTATAAGCACTTTGATGTCAGCTATTACAGGAAGGGAACATAAATCAAGGCAACTGGGCTGATTCCAGTCACAGATTGTGAAACTAGAGCAGGCAAAGAACAATCTACAAACAAGTCACAGATTGTGAAACTAGAGCAGGGAAAGGACATAATCTACTAAGAAAAGAAACTAGTTAGAACCGGTATCTATGAATCTGGCGCAAATCTGGTTCATAAAGCTGTCAGAATTCAGCTGTGTTGTGTGAGAAAACATCTCTATTCCTTTACAGTCCATGTTACAAGATAATTACATTTAGATTCCATAGAAAGTTATTGTAGATAAAAGAATCTACAGGGGAGAATTGGGTGAATCTTTGAAAAAAATCTAGGAGGAAGCATGAGATTATAAGGAAGGTTGGAAGATGAGGAGAAGAAATTAGGGCTGTGAAAAGAGTTTAATCGAAGGGGAAAATTCAGAAAGATAGGTTCAGCTGGATTGATGAGGAGAATGATAATCAGAGTTAAAGGTTTGAGCCAATGAGTGTCTTTTTCGTCACTCAACTCTAGTCATTGACTTATGAGATGAGGGCTATGACTTAATGTCAATTTGCGCCGGATGATTTTTCTTCAACGTGCATTGTCAAGTATTTTTAAATGACCGCATGATTTTAATCATTGTGTATGCTTAGAGTGATTTTTTTCATGTACAAAAATTTCTACCTATCTGCACTTCGCAGTCTTTTTTGCAACTCAATCATATAGCTATCACGTACTAGAAAGGGTTATAATCGTGGAGTGATGCAAATATTTCTCACCATATTATGTATTGTTTATCTTTGTTCAGTTAATGGCACTAATGTCATGTCATGATCGCAACATTACCCACAGGGACATCAAACCTGGTGAGAATTTTTTGCCAGTGACTCAGTAAAAATGTTTGACGTTTATAAGTATCTATGCTTAGAACTTCTAATGGCTAAAAGGGAAAGAATTTTATGTTTTCACCATTTTTTAATATCTTCTGCTTGTCAAACATCTAATTACCAGTAGCTGTTAGTAAATAGTAAATATTACTCGTTCTTTAAGGTCCACTAAGTGAAGGGAAAACATTCAGGTCAGAAACGTGATATAATCACTGCATAAAAAATGGGGACGGAAACTCTGTTATCTGAGCTTTTTTAAAAAATTACGCACATAATATGGGTTGCAATTCTGTGAAGTTTTGGCCCACTTTGATTTCTAGGCCTTGTAAGCTTCTGTTGAAAACCATAATTTGCAAATTAACAGTGATTTTAGTGTTTTAAAGGGGAAAACAATTGTGAGTTTGCATTAAACACATATCAGTTTACACTGCATACATAGTTTTGTGCTTCGCTATGTAAATCAAGACCGGGATTGCGAACTATGATCATAATAGGCCTTGCTCATTGATGCTTGGGATTTTGATCCTAAATTTAACAAATGGAATTTTATTAGTTTCACGTGTTAAATGGGCTCGAATTTGATGCCTGATCAATTTTAGATAACAATGAAAACCAGTTTGCTTTTACATGGGAGCATGGCATAACAACTAACATTGTATCCTTCATTGAAAGAAGAATGTAAGCAAGGACTTCATTTGTTTCCCAACGACCATGCTAGTGATTCCATCTACACATGTTAACTGGCCATAATTCTTAGGATTTTGAAGAAGCTGAAATTCATATACAATGAAACAATACATCAACCAATTAGCTAGTGCCACTTTTAGGAATTAAAAAACTTAAATAAACATTGGAGAAGATCAAGTTAACAAAAAAATTCTTACAAACATAGATTATATCAGTACAGATTGACATAACAGTATTCAAACCATGTACATGTTTAAAAATAATATCATATTCAAAGTGTGTGTTAATTGATCTTAAATAATACCAGCATATTTGACTGTAAATGATACTGGAAAAGGTACACTTTGTTCCTATATTTGGAAATTCAGGAAAATGCTTTACAAGAAGAATTATGCAATCAATGAAAGTTTCAGAAAAAAATTTCTCCGTTGGAGGAGATCCCCGTTTAATTCAGTTCCATCAAAACCTGGTGGTGATTCCAGTGGTTGGCCTATCGTCCAGTGCCAATTCCAAGTGTCCTCTAGTTTTGATTCCAGAGAGCTTTATCTCTCTCCTATACCACCTATGGGGCCCATTTCTCACCATCTTGCTGTTGATTGGAGATTATGCTTTAGTATTAGTTTCCTTAGTTAATTAGGTCTCTAAATTTTTAGCATCTTCAAGTTAATTACTTCCCTTAGAACATTGTTTGACTAATGGTAAATTCATTTTCCCCTAAATTCTACTTTGACTCTGGTCTGGAAAGGATAAAGTCTATAAATATGTACGGTGTCTTCCCCAATATAAAAGCAATGAGAAGCAAGTTAATGAAATAGTCTTTAGGTATAGTTATCCCTCCCCTCTTTCGTATGAATATCCTACAATGATATTACAGCTGTATACAGCAAAGATGTTCTCTTCTCACAATTGTCTTCCATTTTCCCAATGAAGAAAGAATTTGATGAACATAAAGAGTAATATAGAAACAGAGTAAGTCAATTGAACAGAGTATTATAAGCTGAAAGTAGAAGTGCAAATAGGTTTTGCACTGCCTAAATTGGTGAGAAGCTGACTAATTTACCAACAAGTGTATTGAGAAGCTGGAAAAGAATTAAGCGGAAGAATACAAATGAATAACTAAGAAACAAATAAGAAAATTAGACTTTATTCAAACTCCGTAACTAACCAAGTGTTGGTGGTGTTTAATAATTTATTTGAGGCAGCTTTGTTTGAATATGGTACAGAGCTAGGTGGTTCCAATTTCGATCCCCATCCTTGCTTCTTAGCAGCCTGTGCACATGTAAGCACCTCCATTTGTTAATCCCTGCCTTGCCCGTGCAGGAGGGTGTTGGGTAATCCTTCCCTTCCTCTCTCTCTCTCTCTCTCTGCATCGGTCTGTTTGGGCGGTTCTGGCTTCATATACATTGCAGGGCCATTCCTTTAAAGCATGAGCGTTTAAGATGAGGTAACTCGTTTCTAACAGGTGGGATGGCCAGAACCATGCCTCAAGAAGCAAATTTCCTTAAATCAGTACTATATGAATCCAAGGCTTCTAATCCCATCAAAATTTAGTTTATTTGGCTCCTAGCACAATAATTCAATACTTTGGACTAAAAACGTAGCCTCTATATGGGTCTAGCTCTACTAATAGGATGCTCATTCTATATAGAGTTTCCATAAAAAGCAACTTCAATCATTCCAAGACACAAAATTTTGAAACAACTTTATCCACCTCCACTATATCACTCATCTGATAGAACTTCTGAAGCTAGTCACCATATCTATTAAATTAAGAAAACATTCCTAATGTTTCTAAAATTACAGAGATTTTCTTGAGTTTCTAACCTCTTCTACTTATTTGCAACTAACATAGGCCCTGCATTAGTTGCACAGTCACAATATACCTAAGGTTCTCAACTGCTTTATGGGTTTGAATAAACATGTATTACATCCTGAAACTAGACCAATGAAAAAGCCTCAAATGTGAGAAACACACATGCAATGCGTTTGCACATGATGATATAGACATGAAACTCGAGACTAGAAAATTATGACACAAACAAATTGATATCTTCACCCCAAAGTAG
>CM077503.1:53739323-53759714 GCA_039654745.1 Houttuynia cordata
GTTTTAAGGGAGAACGTATTGGGCATTATAGAATAGATTTTGGAGGCTAGAGAAGAGCAAGAGAAGGAGTCTTTTGGAGCCAAAGAAGAAGAAGAGATCCATGCCAATGGAACTATCAAAACAGGTTTTTCTTTTCTCTCTTCCTATGTGTAACTAAATTCTTTGTCAAGGCTAGATGAAGCCCTAGATATGTGTATTGCTACTCTTGTTAGTTTCATTTAATAAAGTTGATATGATTTATGTTTAATGCTATTTCATGAGTATTCTCATGAGTGCTTGACCATAGACTTATTAGATATTAATGAAATTAGATCTTTTTAATCCCTGTGTCTAACCAAGAACAGGTTTGTGATTGATTCTATGCCCGACCAAGGATATGATTGATTACACAATAGTGGATGAACTTCTGTGTCCAACCAAGAACGTTAATGAATTCATTAGTGATTTGTGTGTCCGACCAAGAACACAAATTACCATATCATGTCAATCTGCGTGTAATAATAATCAAGAGTAGTAATTGCATGTCTAGTGGTGGATTCATTGCCTTGATAATTCTCTTCCATATTGATTAAATATCAGCTTAGGTTAGTTAAAGTTCACTGCTTTCCTTAGAGTAACTACAAACTGCACTTTTCTCTTGAATTTGATAAATTGTTTAACCGTCCCTTAGGTTTGACAACCCTTAATACTCACTATAGTACACAATTTCCTTGTACACTTGCAAGGGTTTAATTTTAAACGATCAATAGGCACTTACCGTGGTCGTTTGCCTCAGAGTGGACAACATCTCGTTGAAGTCTTGAAACTCATTCGGTCTGAATTGGACGCATAACTCGTCAAAGAAGGTCGCCCAAGTGGGGAAGCATGTCTCCGTCTCTTATGACTGAAACAAATCGAGGCGTCTCCGTCCAGGTGGAAGGCCGTCACACGCAAGCACTCTTCATTAGAATAAGTTCCTTGGTATGAAAAGAATTTATCCGCCTTGTACAGCCATTCGACGGGATCCTCCTCACCATTGTACCTTGGAAATTGTAACTGAGCCAGCCTGGGCTCAATGCTAGTCCTCTGGCCTCCGCGAGGCCCTAAAAACTCTTCCAGATCATCATCCAACTCGTGCTAAAAGTTTCGTGGTCGTGTAGTCATTGAGGCATTACCACGAACGCCTTCTATGCCTCGTGCTTCTAGGCCCATGTGGCCCCCCTTAGCATCTAAGTTGACAGACCCAATTTGGATGCCATGAGGGCTAGAATGGCCGGCAGGATGGCCTAGTAGAGAACTGCCAAGCACTTGGGAACCCCCTGGTCGCCATGGGCTCCACTCCCCTGTTGAAAGTGGCGGCGTGGTCATTGCGGCAGCCTGCGTGGCTATGTTAGTCTTTATTTGAGTCTATGCTAGCTCGACGTTCCGCAATCGTATGTCGATCGAACTGAGTAGGGAGAGGACATGGTCGTGGGTGGAATCAGCATTCGCCAGTGGGCTGGGAATCTCCTATGCCACCTCTGTCTCTGATTGTGCTCCAGCGGCCATGGCTGGCTGCTTGTGAGGAGGCAGGGTCACAAGGTAGCGCTGACGACAAGAAGGAAGAAGGAAGAAAGAGAGTAAGGGATGAATAATTTCTTAATTGCATAACCTAGAATGAGGAGGACGACCTCCTTATAAAAGACATAGGATGGTGCCGCCATCTATTATGGCGTGATGGGCCTAATTTGTCCACTAATTGCTCTCTCTCTACAATCCATTACAACTTCAGTTACCCAAACGGGTTTGATTTATTAAAGTAAAGTTAATCCTAAGAAATAAAGAAGATACGCGCCATTGTTGTGCTGCTATCAACATGTTGGTAATTAAGAATGCTCCTCCATAGTAATAATTTAGCTATCCTACTCCAGATTGAGGATATCATATCATGATCATCAAAAGCAACAAAGGAAGTAAAATGGAAAATGTACAACTTCAACAGTCTCATATTCATCAACCTCCTCCATCTAAAAGGCAATGGTAGTTGTTTCAAGAAAATTGGCAATCAGTCCAAGAACGGAATGTGGGAGCCCAACAAAAGAACCATGACAATGGCCAGTGGCTTTGGGATATAACTACATACACAATAGTAACAAATGCAATTGACTTAGATTCAAGGGCTAGCCACATGAGCTTCATGCATAGCCCAAGGGGCCGAATTTTAATACCCCTATGTATTATTTATAAATTACACTTAACACTTATTTAATAAATCAAACGACAAGTGCATATGAATTAGATTTGAAAATACTCTAGGAGAATATGGAGCAAGGTGTAAGACGAAAAATGTTGATTTTATTTTTAGACAAGGAGGGAGGAGAAAATGGAATGAGGTTATTTTTTTATTGGAAATAAGAAGATAAGTAAAAGGGGTAATCCTGGAATTCAAATTTTTAGCTTAACACTGTTAAATTCCACCGTTAGGGCACAACGGTTATGTGGGGGTTTTAATAATATATAGTGGTTAAGTGTGTTTTGGTTATAATTCATGGGGGAGGGGGGCTCCCAATCACCCTCTAAGGCTTTGGGATAGAAGTCACCTAAACTCTTTCGATGGATCTGCATTGGCAAAGTGCTTTAGCCATGTATCTCAATATTATCTGGATGATCTGAAAAACAAGAAATGAATTCATTTTTGAAGAAAAGGCTATTTCTATGGTAGTTGTTATTCTTGGAACTGAATGTTTGTTGGGAGATACTCGGTCAATTTGCCGAGCTGTGGCCTAGGGGACTCAAAGTGTGATCAAGAAAATAAATCCGGTTGGTTGGTTTGCCCCGCCTACCAATTAGAGTCAGGTTCAGTTTGATAGTTCATCTCGTGCATCGACTCTACTATTAATATCATTGCTTATAACCATTGCGGGGTTTGTTTGGGAGCAATTGTATCTCAAATCAACCACTTAACTTCTTTGTTGAAATTTGAGTTTGTTTTCTAAGTGTGACTCATTTGGGATTATCTCATATATAGTTTGTTGTGGATTCCAAAACTGACATCTAACAATCTAATAGGTGAACAAACCATATTTGGGATTATCTCATGTATAGTTTGTTGTGGATTCCAAAACTGACATCTAACAATCTAATAGGTGAACAAACCATACTACCACTCCCTAAGGCGAATTGCACCTATAATAAAAAATATCCAAGTTAGTTTGTGTCATTTTCTTTATACCGAATCTTTTTTTGCCAGAAAGTTTTAGCTGTATCTTTTTTGGCACCCTCTCGTTCAAAAAAGAAAAGAGAAAAAAAAATTGTACGGACAGCGAAGTCCGTGTCTGTCTTACGGACAACTACCCATGCCTTGGAAACTCAAAACTGGGACACGGCCAAGCCCAGCCTGAGGTCCACGTGGACTAGCGCCCAGCTTCTCCCGACCGCATCCTCCTCCTCCTGGCTAAACCCGCCATTGCTGCATCTTCCCTTTGGCTTCTGCAACAAGCTCCTCCCTGACCTCCACCGGCGCCAATCGCCCCCCAAAGATTCCAGCAAGACAGCACTAATCCTCCTCTACGTCAAATCCGTCTCGTCTCTTTGGTAGCTTCCTCGCCCTCATAAGCAGCTGCTCGTTTCCTCCCAGTGGCCGGCCGTTCGCATTTGCGGTGGGAAAAAAACTATTCAATTGGTGGAGTGGTTTCCTCTCAATGGGATTGGAATTGAAGTGGGCAAAGATTTCAGAATTGTTCGAATGGTGCTCAGCAAATCCTGAAGGACAGCAGGCCGGACAGGAGGAGGCTAATAAGATTCAAGGGACTATTGAAGAACTTGATGAATTTGGTATACAAGGCAAAGTTAAGGAAGCAGTTGAAGTTTTGGATATTTTAGTAAAACAAGGGACTGTCGTTGATTTGCCAAGATATTTTCAGTTGATGAATGTATGTGGAAATGTGAAATTGTTAAATGAAGCAAAGGCTGTTCATAATCATCTAGTGCGATCCTTGGGAAATATTGAGGTTCGGGTTTATAACAAGGGTATAGATGTTTATGCCAAAAGTGTGGTTCCATGGATGATGCCATTCAGGTCTTTGAGAAAATGCCCCAGCGGAACTTGACAACTTGGGACACTTTAATAACTGGTTACGTAAATAATGGGCTGGGAGAAGAAGCCATTGATGTTTTCACACAGTTGAAACAGCTGGGGCTAACCCCGGATGGTCAAATTTTCTTTGGGTTGTTTACGGCTTGTGGCGTTCTAAATGCTGTTGATGAAGGTGTACTTCATTTTGAGTCGGTGGTAAAAGATTACGGGATTGCTCCAACAATGGTTCATTATGTAGCACAGATTGAATTGCTTGGTAAGTTTGGGTACTTGGATGAAGCCATGGAATTCATAGAGAGGATGCCGGTGGAACCGACACTTGGAGTTTGGGAAGCTTTAATGAACCTTAGTAGAGTGTATGGGAACATGGAACTCGAGTAACGCTGTGCCAAGATGGTTGAGTGTTTGGACGCTTCTGTGTTAATAGAACAATCTAAGGCGGGTCTTGTTCCTGTGAAGGCCTCAGATGTTGTTGCTAAGGAGAAAGAGAAGAAACTTTCAGCTGCATTGGCTAGGAATCAGACAGCTGTGTTGCATGACATAGATCCAGAAACTAAAGAGGAAGTTGTACTCTACCACAGTGAGAAATTGGCTCTTTCTCATGCTCTGATTATTACCTCTGTTTGTTCCTCGGTCTGCATTATTAAAAACCTGCACACCTGTAGAGACTGCCACAATGCTATGAAGGTAGGGTCAAAACTTACTGGTCGGGAAATCAGTAATAGAGATGCTTAGAGGTTTCATCATTTCCGGGATGGTGCGTGTTCTTGCAACGATTTCTGGTAGAAATGAGGAAGTGACTAAGTTTTTGAAATTCACTTCTTACCTTTCTTCTATGGATTTATTTGGGCTTCATTGTGGTGACATGGATTTGTTTAGAGATACTCGTGATGACAAACATACATTCTGTGATTGAAGTTCTCACAATTGCCATTGCTGTATGTGACATGTAACCAATTAATTACCTTTACTTTTGCAACCAGCAAGAGACCTTTTCCTATTTATATACATTTTTTATTGATCAATGTAACCTTTTATTTAGTTTTGTTTGGTTTCCTTTTCTTCGGTGATGAAAATATCTCTGTGAGGTTAATAAAAAATTTATTTCTCTCTTATGAGTTTTTTTTTTCTGCTGATTAGTTTGCATCCAATCTGATAAGAAATTCGTTTAGCAGGACACTAAGCACCATATTGCAAACTGAAAATGTTTTCTTCTATAAGCTGCCAGTTTTAAGGAATTGTTATAGTAGTAATCCACTGTCTCTCCGTGTCCGTCTTTACTTTGTCATGACATTGATGTAGGGGAGTTGAGAATTATGCATCAAGCCTAATGATGCCCCATTGAAAGAGCTGACATATAGAATATCAGCTATATAATTTTTTGGAATCTGGAGTTCTTCTCATGAACTATAAAGTTAAATTTGTTGAATATATAAAAACTGCAAAACTGGTTTGCTTCAGAGTGGCAGTTATCTGGTTACATATTTGACATGAAGGTGTTGAGGCTTGAGAGGAATAGATCATTTTGTTTTTTTGCATGGACATTGAGGAGAAGTATAGAAACAAAGGATATGAGCAATTAGTCCAATCCAAAAAACTCTCATAATCACAATGGAAGAACTGATGAGTTCTTACCTTTGCTATATATCGACAGAATGAATCTGCCACCACTAGAAAATGATCTTTTCATAGCAACTGGTGCACCAAACAGGCCCAAATGTACTCTTGCTCATCAACTTGATCAATCTCTGGTCGTATCCATACTTGGGAGACTAGTCGGTTCTCTTTGATCCTGAATACTCACCCATACTTGTTCTCCTATCCATATTTCCTGATTTATCACCTATGATAGTGATGTTACAAACTCCATAAGGTATATACACTTGTAGAGACCCAAGAGAGTTCTAGGCAATAATTCTGTTCTCAAGGGGAATTAGGTTTTTTTTTACAACCACTGCCCAAGGCAGTGAATCCGTACAAACTTACTTGATCTACATATGAATTATATATTTTATTAGCCTTTAAATTTATATTTATGTTAGTATTTTGATTTGATTTAGTGATACTTTAATATAATTTTAATTTTTGTAGGAAAATGAGAGTAAGCTGCAAATATGGTGAAACATGTCTTTAATGGTTGAATCCTCGTAACTTCGTGCACATATCTCTTATTAGACTGATTCAAGTTTTATATTAAAGATCAAAAAGTCAACTTTCCAACGCCATCAACTGCGCATAATTCGAAGTTCGGAGTGAAAAGTTATGATCATTGGAAGATTATGATATAGAATAGTAAATAATCAATCGGTAAATGAACCGATTGATCACCAGCAAAACAGAGCGTGAATGAAGGAAACGATCCATCCTCCCATGGAACCAGGTTTATCTCCTGTCTAAGTAAATTATCTGCATATGGTTTTATTACAACTCCAATAAATGGAAAATCCTGTCAATCCCAACGTGAATCTTACAAAGATGAATTGAGCCACTACGACTACTGTCATCTAGAAAACACTTCAAGGCTGACAAAAGATCCTGTTTAGCACCTTTCACTGTGAACAAACAATAATAGAAATTCTTAAGATAGAAATCGGCTTCTGAGTAATAACACCCAACAGCATGTTCAACCAATTCAGAATAGCAATTATCATTTTTTAATCTCAAGGATCTTCCTTAATGCTGCAGGCCTCCACATTTTTTCACCTTAATACATTACCTCATGGTTTTCCGAAGTTCTTGTACTGTCATTTTTTCTCGTCTCGAAGAGTCTTCCTTCATTCTAGTGATCTCCACATTTTCCACCTGAATATCTTCCTGCGGGAAATATAACAGTTTCGTATGAAGATCAGACAAGGACCTTTTTCTTTTTTGAAATGGAAGCGGACAATTAGAACTCCAAGTATACAAAAGCTATTGAAAAAGGAAGAAACCTTTATCACATAAATATTAAAGAAACTGATGTTGAAACACTTGAAAGAACCCGCTCTGATGCCATCACATTCATTTTAGTAAAAAGGCCCAAACCGAGTTCAAATGGAAGGTATTCAGTTTTCAGAAAACCCAAAAGTCCTGACTCTATTGTGGTCAAATACAGCATTCAAAGGAGTGACCCTCGACTAATCATCAACAGCATCGGATACAGCACATATTCCAAAAAACAAAAAGAGCAAGAAATCAACTTTTCTCCCACACATCATTAATCTATTGTTTAGTCTCATTAGTTTTTTCATCTTTCCGTGCCGCTTGTTGGCAGGTTTTTCTGTCTTTGATTAGCAGGGGATGGTTGTATTCTCTGATTCTTAATTGTTCTCTTCCCTGCTTTTTGACTATTGGAAACTTATCAATAAAAAAATAATTCTCACCGTGCAGCATTAACGTAAGCTTTTTCAAAATAAACTAGAAGACCTTATGTTAACAATAATTCTGGACGGAGGGAGCGGAGCACTTGGTAGTTGCATGCAAATCATATACTCCCTCCGTCCAATGAAGCTCATCTGAATTTATAAATATACAGGTCCTACATACATTACATGGCTAGGTTTCTCTCTCAAGATCAAAAACACTGGAAGAATAATGAACAAAAGTCTGTATTTTTTGGTACATGCCCTGAAGTCCAATAAAATTCACTCTTTTTGTAATCAGATGAGCTTCAATGCACGGAGAGAGTACCTAAAAAAATAGACCTTAGCATCGTTGAAGCAACACAGCAAACATATTATATATATATATATATATATAAAAAAAAACACCAAACATCTTAACTACTCAACTTGTATAGCAATAGTAGAAGTAATTGCTATAAACTTGTCTCGATGTCCGCTAACAACTTATACGTCTGCCTTTTTTGAGGATGAAACCACTGGCGGACCTAGACATTGTCCATGAACATACAATATTAGTTATTACTCTAACAAAACAGGTAGAAACCCTATCTATTCATTGCAAAGCAACATATTGGATGGGAATATAAGAAATTAAGGTATAGATGTGATTAGGAGCTCTCTCATTTCCCATTATAAACTAAAGCATCATTTGGCAACCCATTTGTGGCTCACTTATCTTGTTTTTCTTGTTTTGGATAACATTATTTGTCCATGTGTGAAATTGAACAACAGTTTTTGAAGCTATTGTGTCCTGCGCTAACAGTGAGTGTGTCCCCATTTTGTTCTCATTACTCTGCCCATCTCTCTTACGAAGATTGAGTGTCAAGCACCAATTACTTTTCGTCAGTATCTGTGATGAACAAGGAAGGAAAATTAAGAAAAGAAATTTGCTGAGAAAATCAAGAATTGTCATCTTCAAATAAGATTGTCACATCTTAGTACGACAATAAACTAGCCCACAAACCAAACATGTCGTCCTATGTTTGTTGCACATACACATGATTAGCACATAAAATTTGTGATAAAATCCAAAATCATGATTAGTACATGATTGTCAACTGGAAATTTCCTTAGCAAATACACACCGAAATTAATCACCACACAATTTTGAGCCAGAAAGTGATAACTACAACATCACGAAGGGGGTTAAATGTATCAAATAGCCAAGAACATCTCTCTTTACACACACAACATGGATATGATCTTGTTCTTGCCAATATTTTCTCAACTCCTTTCCATTTTATCATGTGATCAAGATCCAATTAAGTATTTTAAAAATAGAATATATAACTTGCTATATGCAAAAAAACCATAATCATATATTCTTGTTGCATCTTTCAGAAAAACAACATTGGAGCTTCTCATATCAAGTGCATGACAAGAATCACATAAGAAAAATCATAATGTGCACATGCATGGCCAATGTGAGAACTGACAATTTGCTCTTTTACACCATAACATCAGTGACTTGCACTAAAAGACTAACAACAAAAACACAAACCTTCCAGCTTCATAAAATCCAATAATAGAGTAGCAAAGACAAGAAATTTCCCAACTTGCCAATACATGGACTAAATTATGGAGTGCAATGAGAAGACAAAATGCTTTGATTAAATTCAAAAATGGCATAAACTGTAAAAAAATGAAGGAAATGAGAGAGTTACCATTACAAAATTTTCCATCCAAATCCTCGGCAGAGTAAACAGTTGTGAGAGAGTTTGAATCAGATTTGCCTTGGGCTACAATAACATTATCTTTTAGAAGCAATTAGTAATTAGTAATAATGCAAAAGATTATAAAGCATTTAGAGAACTACCTTCATAGTCATTGCGAAGCCAATTTTATGCACAAATCAGGGCTCCCACGGTCTCAGCTTTCAAACTGCTTCTATATTTGTCAATTAGTCGCCCTCCTGTGCTAAATGCCTCCTCATATGCAACAGTAGAAATAGGAATGATTAATATGTCATGAGCCATGTTTGCTAAAATAGGATACATAGCCGCATTCACTCTCCACAAAGACAAAATATCAAACTCGTTTGCCATGTCCTCACTAAATGGTACAACCACTTCATTCAAATATAGTTCCAACTCATTTTTGGTAGAACTTTCCGCAATAAATTTCTAAAACTTTTAAGCCTAACATTTTCCCCACTAGAAGTAGAAGTTAGAGAGCAAGACCCATTCATAATGGTGCTAGAGGATGAACCATCGTTAAAAGTCTTATGCTTGCAACCCTCTTTATATTCATCATACAAACCAAACAAACTAGTCTTTACCTCATCAATATTTCTCATTCCATTATCAAACAACCTTAGAGAATAATATTCCATCAACATTAACTTAATCCTAAGATCCATAATAGATGTCACTGTCAAAATAATGCATGTCTCGTACTAATATTTGTCATATTTCTCCATCATGTTAACAACTAAAGAAGATTGTAAAATGTTATCACTAGAAAGCCATTCCTTTAAACTTATTTTTAGTTCACACACCATGTTGAAAAAAAAAGATTTGATGTTGGATATTTTGTCCCAGACCACAACTTAGTTAATTATAACAAAGGAGCCAAACATTGATGAGCAATTTTTACATCATCCTACTCTCCAGGATTTGGCAAAGTTTTAAAGTCTTTATCAAGTCTAGCAATCTCCAAATCTTAAGGCAACATCAAGCGTGTTATAGGTTGAATTCCACCTAGTTGTAACATCCAAAAGTAAAGAGATATTTGATGTAGACGGATTGGTGCTAGCAATTTTTTTGAAGGTGGCTTCCCTTTGTACTGAATTTTCACATACTTTACACTTTTTTGAATTTTAAACAATGCTCATTTCTTTGCATTTAAGCATCTTGCACTATAAGGATCAAAATATGAGCAGAACACCTCACATGTAAGAAATCTCCATTTATTGGAATTTCACGACTTGCTTGAAGGATAGATCTAAGATCTCTTGCCGCAGCAATATTTGCACTTGCATTGTCCAACACAATTTTTCATCAATTTTCCATTCAAGCAACTTCTTGTAAATGATGAAACAAATATCAACTCCAGTGTGTGACCCATCAACTTGACTAAAGTTTAAAATTCTTTTTTGTAACACCCAATTATGATCAATAAAATGAGAGGTTATACTTATATAGTAGAAGTTCTGAAGTGATTTCCACATATCACTAGTGATTGTAATCCTACCTTCATTTGTTCCAACATATCTTGAACTTTTCCCTTCAAATCTTGGTATATATCCATGCAATCGTTGGTAATTACTTTTCTCTTGATCATAATAAATGAAGGCTGTAAATTCTTCGCAAATTTTCTAAAACCCGTATGATCCACAATTGAAAATGGGTATTCATGAAAGATTATTGCATCAGCTAAATCTTTCATACTCTTCTCTTGATTAAATTTGAATGTTTCCACAAATTCACTTTCATCCTTGTTTTTAACCATTTTCAAGATTTGTTGTTTAATGTCACCTCCTTTATCCAGTCTAAACTTTTGGCACTTTCCCTGAACATGTCTCCACAATTTATTAGTCTCATAAGAACCACTTGAATCTAGCGTAACCCCACAATAATGACATTTACCTTTGCCCCCGTTAGGCACATTGATTATGTTAAAGTGATTCCAAACAACAGATTTTAAACCTTCGTTTTTTGTTAATTGGAACTATGTCCCTAGCATCTCCCTCCTCAACATCAACAATTACATTTTTCTTGGCATTCTTTTCATCATTTTTTCAGCATTTGCTCGGTGCTACTAATAACTTCCGGATTCACTATTTAAGCTTTCCATACTTTTTAATAACAGACTCAGCCATCATTTGCTAAAAAAACTGTAAAACAACCATAATAACATGTGATTACTAAGAAGTAGAAATCAGATCACATGTAGATGATCAAGAAAACAACACAACAATTCAGCTTCTGGAGCACTCAACAAAATTCGATCACATTTTGCAACCAAAGAATGAACAAAAGCTAACTTCAGCTACCACAGATATTTGAAGCATAATATGCAACCATAAATCAGCCACAAGACAGAATAAAAGACATGTTGTAGTTTTTTCTAGCGTACAAACATATAATCAACAAAATACAGCTATGTTCTTTGCTTATAAGAAACCAAAAATCCATTGCATCAGCTTCATCTTCTAAAATGCACAAAAACAAGTGGAGAAAAATGAACAAATCAACCATAAGAGAGGAAATGCGCAGTCGAACACAGAAAAACATACTGATTGAACTAAAACTCTACAAATTTCAACTTATGGAGCAACTCAATAGAATATGATTACATCTTCAAATACGAAATTAACAAGGTTCCGATTTTTGTTGAGACTTCAAAAATCAGACACAAAAAGATGATACAACAACTCTTTGCTTCTCATAGACCTGAAATTGTACTTCATTCAGCTATGTTTTCTAAAACATAGAGTCTCCACTAAAGAATATACGAAAATCAACTACAAGAAATAGAAATTGCAGTAGTCTTTCATCAAACAGATACCATGCGTGATTCAAACTAAACAAACACACAAATAACAAGAGAGAAAATACATCAAGAGAGTTGGGAGAGGATAGAAGAAAAGAAGTGGAGAAAGTTACTCTCTATCTTGGACACTGAGAGCAAGCAACGACAGAAGTCGAAGCAGACGACGGCGAAAGTCGGAGCAGATGACAACGGAAGTCGGAGCAGGAGATGGTCTGAGGATGGAGCAAGTGGGGTGAGAGGGAGATGCCGGCGGTGAGGCGAAAATGAGGGGGAGAATGGGGATGCCTAGAGGGAGGTGAAAAGATGGGCGAGAGGAGATGGAGGTCGGTCGATTGGGATGGCCGAATGGGGGAAATGAAGACTGATAATCATAGAGAAATTTAGGGTTTTAGCTAGGTCTTATCGGACCTTGAACAGATGGCTATCCGAGGACCAATAGTTGTGTCCGTGTCCAATATTTATGGACAATTTTAAACGACTCGGACACGGCCATGGACACCTCGGACACAGATGGCTTAGCTGACATGGCTGTCCACGAACAACCTTAGGCATAAGCTCCGAAAAAAGTAGGTAATATAGCAATCCGAGTTCATTGGCGAGAAAATATCGAAAAACCTCCAACATAACTAGACCTACACAAACGGTCGGCCGATGGCCTTTGGCCACGAACAAAAGAATTCGACAGGACACGGCCACGCCGCAAAACAACCCCACGATCGGACAACGGACGTTCGCGACCAGGACCTTTGGAGATAGATTGCGCATGTTTTCTCCTCGCGTGTTCCGAAGTGCGCGAAAAGAAAAAAGAATGTTGACACTCGCGGCTTCTTCCCTACTCGTACCAACCGCCATCTCGCCCTCCTCATCTCCGTCCCATCATCCTCCCCTCAAACTCTGCCGCCATTTGCAGTCGCAGCACTCCCCTTTGCCCCTCTCCTCCCCTCAATTGACCTGCTTCACTTCACTGTGGCGCCGGGGAGGCCGGAGGAGGAGCCTGGTGGTGACCAACTTCGTACCACCTAGCAACGGCAGCCTCGTCCTCGCATTCGTCCTCCCCTTGTCCCTCATCCTCGTCACCGTCTTCACCTCCATCCGGATTGCCGACAAGCTCGACCAGGACTTCCTTGAAGAGGTAACTAACTCCATTGTCAGCTCATCGCAATTGGGAGCGGATTTGTGGGTATTTATCTATTGCTATTGAAACGGCTGCCACATGTTCGATGAAATTTCTCAACTGATGCTACCCCCAGTTGGTCTCTGTGAGTTGGATTTTACATACTTGAGATATTGTAGTGGGATACGGGTGCTCAATGAGGCCGGTTGCCCGTCGGCTCTTAGAATTTCCCGTTTTGGATAAGTATAATAAGCTTGTGTTTCGAGATTGTTTTCGTTTCTTGCATTTCAGCACTAGCCATATAATTATCCCAATGTGAGAGCAAAAACAGCAATCCAAATTTTGGGCATAACAGACATCTCTGACTGCTCTATTTGAACCCGCAGCTTGCATTAAAGGAAGCTATGGCTGAAGATGAAGAGGACTTAGACAAGGAAGTTCAAATTCCTGTGGAACCAGAACCTGCACTTTCGCGTACTCGGAACCGCCCCAAGCGTGAAGCTTGAAGCTGGAATTTGGAAGACTTGATGGTCAGTTGTGCAACTCTCCCATATTCGACCTACAGGGGATAGTGCTTTTGAAGTATGACTGTATTTGTATAGCTTATGACTGAAACGATTCGATCCTCAAAGGCGAATTGTATTACTCATGTAATTTTATCCGATCGAAGCGAGGTTATAATCATAATCATCATAATTAAAAAGCACCCAGCAATTTGAAATCGACGACATGAATCTACGCTCCCACTAGCCTCCTTTTGATCAACTTTCTCACAATGGATAGCATTGTCATGCGCCAAGATTTTTTTTAACGCGCACGACTTTTGAATTATTGGATGGCGCCAAATCCTGACATTTGAAGTCCAACTTCGAGGCCATTAGAATAATCAATGCCTCCGGCTTCAAATTATATTTTGGATAGAGCTACATCTTAAATGCACACATTTAAGGTGATTCAGTCATATTATGAAAGTAAAATCGGCAAAGACAAGAACCTCCAGTTTCAAGCAAAGTGAGATCCAAATTCAATCTCCCATTGGATATTTTTACATAAACTTTCCATTATTTTTTGTAATTGAAATATTTTAAGCCTTTCGATTATACTCACTCAGTGTCTTTATTAGCCAATTTTCAAGTCACCCATACACATAATCCAGTTTTATTGCTCTTCAATTTAGTTGCACATGGCGGATGTCTTTTCTTTTATAACTGAAAAGAACATTAACAAAAAAGACTCAAACAAAGAAAGCAGAGAGTCTCTACACAATACGTCACCCAGAAACCAACGGGTTGTTGATGTGATTCATGCTCAGGACACGCTTGACTAAGCGAAGGTCAGGTTCAAATCCTTATGTCCACGCAGGAATAAAACCCGATGGATTGATTACCCAGGGTTGGAAACGGGTCACGGTGTTCTAAGAGGCTGGTTTCGTTACCCATTCCAGTTGGGTCCTAAGGATACATATGTTGGGCTCGTTTCTTATTGCCATTATAACAGACATCTTATGTGAATTTATCTCAGTTGGGTTATCTCTAACAATATAAGAGACTTGTTCAGAAATAGAAAAAAAAACATCAGGAAAATGTGGGCAAGACACCATCCAAACCGAAGAGACTTGTGCTGATTCAATCATGTTTTTCCTGAAGCGAATGTTGTTCTTCACTCCCTTGAAAGGTTTGTGCAAAGCAGGGAGGTAAATGAGGTTCTTGAGCTTTCATGATTCTGGTGTTTGTTGCAGAGGGAATTTGGATGGTTGTCAAGTGTTTGGGAGGAGATGGTGCGGGACGGGGTGCGAGCAGATGTGATGGCCTATACGACGCTGGTTACTGCATTATGTAGGGGGATCAGTTTTCACAAGCGCATCCATGATCCTGTTGAATAAGAAAGGAGTAACTCCGTATCTCTTCATCTTCTCGTAGACGTAAAAGACGCGCAGGACGCGATTCGCGTCGGCGTACATCCGGATCAAGATCTCGAACTGATTCTCCGTGGGGGGCTTCCCCTGGAGGGCAGAACGGTGGCGGCGACCGCGGTTGAGGCAATAGGCGAAGGCGCTGTAGACGGCGAAGGTGTGGGCGTAGCCCTTCTGCTTGCCGGCCCAGTGGAAGAACCGGGAGGCCATGGTCGGGTCGGGTTCCACCTTGAGCACCTCCGCCACGAGGTCCGGCGTCACGCGGCGGAGCTTCTGGAGCTCGGTCACGACGGGCGAGCCCCACCGGCGGTTACGGCGGAAGGAGTCGGCGATGAAGCGGCGACGGGGGAGAGGCAGCGGGGCCTGGAGGAGGAGGGGCAACATGTGGGTCCCAGTTCTTGGGTTGGCCGGGGACGGAGAAGGGGTTAGGGGGGCGACGGGGTTGTGGGTTTTGCGGTTGGAAAAGAAGCCGCCGCGGACGACGGGGCTGTTGTGGGGGGATTGTGGCGGTGGCCATGGTAGATGTAGGGCTTGGCAGCGGCATTTTCCGGTGGGGGGGAGTGGGAAGATACGGTGGACTGTAGAAGAAGGGTTCTTTGGGTTCTGGGCCCTCGTCCCTACTCGAACCTGTTGAGGACAAATTTGCTGATGGTTGGCCTTAGAAAAAGAAAAAAAATACTGATTTTTTTTTATGATTACTAAAATAGGCGATAATTTAGGGGGCCATGCAAAATAGGCGGATGACAGGATAGTCGGCTTTTGTTGTTTTGCAATTTCTCCCATTTTAAAACCGGATTTATAATTTATTGTTGAAGTACTCTCCTGAAGGCAATCCCACAGCGGCAACTCTAATTCGATTTTGGTACTATAATTATAATTGAGATGAGTTTACATGAGATCGTTCTCATACAAGGAGCATGAGGCCAATCTTTATTATCGTTAGATTCTGATCGGAGGGTGGATATCAAATCAGTGGGTAGGTAAGTGTGTCACATCAAGGAGTGGGTGAGATCATTATGGATATTTGTAGTCGTCAGATCAAGATCCAACGGCTACGATTCAAAGTGGCCTCATATAAGCAATATGAGAGCGATCTCATATAAACTTTTCCCATTATAATTTGACCTTCCAATTACCATATAACGGTTATAAGCACTTATGCTCTATTTAGTGTGTAAGAGGGGCACTTCAGTACCCCGTGCACAATGAGCTCTGCCCAACCGCCTCACCCCTCCCCACAATGAGTGATATTTACATAGAATGTTATATCGGCGATATATCGATATTGGGTCATACCCGATAACACGATAATGAGTAACATTATTTTTTTTATTTTTTAAAATATCGCCAATATATCGGACAATATATCGCCATGTAAAAAAATATTTTTTAATTTTAAAAAAAAATAAAAAAATAACTTTCTCATTTGTTTCCCATCCTATGCCAAATGGTAGGATACATGTTTAAAACGCATACACATATTTTGAAATCTATGATTTGTCTAAATTAATATCACTCATTTTAGAAGTTATATTGTGAAAATACACGGTTAAAACTAGTTTTTGATCACCGATATTTTTTTATACAATATCTCCAATATTTTGTCTCTTTGGTCAACTGACATTTTACCGATATCTGATACCGGCCCATTCCTCTGCAAAATGACTTGCTTGTGCTCATTTCTGAATTCCCACTTTTAATACCTCCATTATCAACATTTGTCGCCTTGTCCACTGGCCAGTGGTCCCTCATCTCCCTAACCTCTTTATGATATGTTACACCCTATGTGCAGGGGATAGTAGCTAGAGCCAAGGAATTCCGTATTGGCTATATATCAATATCAGGTCCCACCCGATAAAACAATACGAACAAATATCATTTTTTCAAATTTTTTACAATATTGTTGATATATCGGTTTCGGTATCGCCATTTTTTAAAAAAATATTTTTGAATTTTTTTTAAAAAAGGAAAAAATACTTTTCCCGTTTCTTTCCCATCCTAATATGCATTTTTATGCATATTTTGAAATTTATGCTTTGTCTAAATTAAAATCACTCATTTTAGAAGTTATATTGTGAAAATACACAGTAAAAACTAGTTTTTGACCACCGATATTTTTTTACACAATATCTTCAATATTTTGTCTCTTTGGTCAACCGACATTTTACTAATATCCGATACGGCATTCCTTGCTCTACAGCCATTGACTTCCGCTAACGGCCCATTCCTCTACCAAATGACTTGTTTGCGCTCATTTATGAATTCCCACTTCTAATACCTCCATTATCAACATTTGTCGCCTTGCCCACCAGCCAGTGGTCCCTCATCTCCCTAGCCTCTTTTTGATCTGTTACACCTTACGTGCAGGGGATAGTAGCTAGAGCCAAGGAATTCCGTATCGGATATATATCGATATCGGGTCCCACCCGATAAAATGATACGGACAAATATTATTTTTTCAAATTTTTACAATATCGTTGATATATCGATTTCGGACCGATAGATAGCCATTTTTTTTTAAAAAAATATTTTTGAATTTTTTTAAAAAGGAAAAAATATCTTTCCCGTTTCTTTCCCATCCTAATATGCATTTTTATGCATATTTTGAAATCTATGCTTTGTCTAAATTGGTATAACTCATTTTAGAAGTTAGATTATGAAAATATATGGTAAAAACTGTTTTAGACCACTGATATTTTTTTACAAATATCTCCAATATTTTGTGTCTTTAGTCGACTGATATTTTCCCGATATCCGATACGAAATTCCTTGGCTAGAGCTAGGGACAAACATTGCTCTGCCTCAGTCCTCGGATTCGTCCAGATTGATGCTAGAGTCATCTCTTTGCTAAATAGTAGCATGACAATCATAAAGGTCCCCACTTTTTAAAGTTAAAAGGAGTGCACAGCTAGAGCCTTTACGCCCTACAAAGCTTGAGCCAAGGAAGAGAGACTGAGGCCGCGGAAAGTAAGACCACACAGGTGGGGGTATAGCCCATCTTGGATGGGCCGGACCGAGGGAAGCCATGATAACCCAAGTAAGGTGGGTTGGCCAAGGTCTTGCGGGAAGGCAAGAGGTCGAGATTTGAGGAGCGCCATTGGTGATCGGGGTTGGAAGTCAATGACGGAGGTGGAGCTCTAGGCTAGCTCAAGTTGGAAGCGGAAGATAGAAGCTATAGTAGGATTATTAAACCGTGGTCCTAATGGTCCTTTCAAAACTACAACTTCAAAGCTCCAACGTCGGCTATCTTTTCAGTTTGAAAATTTTAAAATTAGGGATCCAAAATAAAATGACTGATTTGGCCTCCAAACTAATAAATTTTCCTTAATGTGCATGTACAAAGATGAGAAAGGCTTGAAGCAAATGCTATCAATCAAAGGAAGCTTACACGGTTGGAAGGCTTTCGGGTCCTTCTTGAGGACCGCTATCCTCCATTAATAAGGGTTATCGATTACCCAGGAAGCACGGATATGAATGGCGATACGATACGAACACAGAGACATAGTATTTTTTTCAAAAAATAAGATATGATATGATTAATAAAAAAATATTTATATAAATTTTAAATATAATTTTAGTATTATATTACTATAGTTTTTCCTCATAAACCTTGTAAAAATTACAATTACAAACTTAAAATTATTTTTAGCAAGCAAGAATACTACAGAAAAATAATATTACGTTAGTCTGAATTCGAACTTGCTATAATGGACACTATCCCACGTGGCATTCACTGGTTGGCCTTAGACGCTACTTCTACGTGGCCGAATAAAAAACTGAAAGGAAACTCCGACAGTCCTTGGGCTCAGATGCTCCAGAAGCATATTCCTCCCTCATACGCACCCAACGTCCAGACCTTCTCCCACTTGCAGCTCCTCCTCCTCCTCCAATGGCGGACATCCGAAGGCGACCGGCGGCCAACCAACCGAAAAACCCTCCTCCTCCGCTGCAGATCGTCCCCGAACCCAACGATCCTCCCCTCCGCCCCCCGAACCTCCGCTTCGTTCGCGCTCTCTCCGCCGTCCTCCTCACCCCTTTCTTCTACCTCCTCTTCTTCCACTACTCCATTGGTTCCGAGCTTCGGAACTCGATTATCATCAATTCGGTCATGAGCTTATGCGGGTTTCTCGCCGTCCTGCGCTTCATCCCCGTCGCGTCTCGGTATGTTCTCAAAAGGAACCTGTTTGGGTACGATATCAACAAGCGGGGAACCCCTCAAGGAGCCATCAAAGTGTGAGTTTTTATAATCCCTCCTTCCGGAATTACTATTAATTTTTGGTTTTTCAAAATGAACTGATTTTAGTTCCTTTTGAAAAACGAAATGTTAACACTAATTCCGGACGGAGAGATATGTTTTTAAATGATTTCTATGGTTGGCTTTTGAAGTGTTAATGGATTCTTTGTTCTGATATTTATTCTCAAATATAGATTTTTTGTAAAAAATTGAAGTTTTAATTTGTGCTACTGGTTCTTGAAATGATTTGATTTAAAAACATGTTATACTTATTTTTCCCCGACCTTTTAATTCAAATTTACAATTTATGGTTTTTGTTTTGATTGATATGCGTGTGTTTAATGAACTCCCTCCGTCCAATGAAGCCTGTCTGCATTGCAATATTAGTGAGTTGTATTAGACTCTTGTGCGCGTACACAAAGCAGAGTTTTCTTGTTTTCGTGCACTGCAATATTAGCATAATACAGTAATGGAATAATTTGGTTGTTTATAATATGGAGGCTCATAATCACTCATTGTCTGGGCTTTTGGTGGTCTAAAATTCCTGTCTGATGAGTTAAAGGTTGGACATACTTTGGCTTCCTTACTCTCTTGGAGCTAAGGTGTAAGGACCAGCATTTGAACAAAATTTGTATATATGCATATATCATTAGAATTGCCCAAGAATTTGTCAATGGACTATTCATTGTTAGTTTAATACAAATGAGCAAGGCACTGGATTTTCGTATTAGAGTAGAAGTCAGCAACTGATGAGCGACTTTCAATTAACATAGAAAATGATCAATTGTAAAAGTGATTGTTTATATTCATATGAGTTAATCAGGAGTCAGGACGGTTGTTATCTTTTTCTTAGTAGTGTTTCTTCTGTTCCCATGATTCTCATACAAAATTCTTGATTGTAGAATGCATTCACCAAAATCTAAGACTCTGAAGCCTACTTCTGCACAAGTCATTTATCAATCTAGAAAATGCCTTACTGATTTTTGTCCAAAGTATAAGGAAGCCCCCTGAGTACCTGATATAGAGATGGAAGAGGAGGTTTCTGTTAGTAAGTCTTAAAATTTGACGCACTTTTGACTAAATTTTCTAACCCTTGGGATCTTTTCAAGTGAGGATTCTTTCCAAGAATCGTGCCTTACCGATTAATTTCTCGTCCCATATTAATAGTTCCATTTGGAAAAATGGTGAATTTTATTGGAT